>OU975430.1:13213505-13786005 GCA_918857605.2 Philereme vetulata | reverse complement strand
AGTAGGTGCTGCCCTGACATGGTGGGAGGAGGGAAAGGAATCAAACTTCGCCACCTTTAAGCTTCACCCCGCTTGCACAGTCTTCCAGTCGGAACTGTATGCACTACACAGGGCACTTCAGATGGTAAATTCGAGCAGGGAACCGATAGTCAACATACTGAGTGACTCAAGATCTTCACTCGACCTGCTCCGAAACCCAAGTCTGAGCCATCCCCTGGCGAGAAGCATAAAGGAAAACATCGGGAGGATCTTGGAGGATGGACGGAAAGTCCGGATGTTCTGGCTGAGAGCGCACGTTGGCACCACAGGAAATGAGAGAGCTGACGAGCTGGCAAAAGCAGCGGCACTCGGTGACGCCACACAGGACTATGGAAGGATCCCACTGTCCTACATTAGGAGGAAAATTCGTGAAGAGTCGATCCGCAAATGGCAGGATCGATACGAAACCTCCAAAACAGGCGCACTAACAAGGAGGTTCCTTCCAGACGTCCAAAAAGCGTATCGGCTAACTCGCACCACAAAACTTACACATACACAAGTGCAGATCTTGACAGGCCACGGAGGGATAGCCGAGTATCTTCACAGATTTAAGCTGAAAAACAGCCCGGGTTGCGAGTGCGACTCGGAAATCAGTGAAAGTATACTTCACATCATACTCGACTGCCCACGTTTCCTAGCGGCTCGGACCGATCTAGAAACTCGGATTGACAGAAAACTGGTTGAACCGGAACTGCATAGCATACTTGCAGACCCGGCCAGCAGACCACACTTTCTGTCCTTCGCCGAGAAGATCTTCCGAACTGCTGCTAAGAGACACACTAACCTTCCGCCCCTTGAATCACAACCAACACCTGTTAGCCAAGCCCCAACTACCACCAATGGCACCGGCTCACAGCAGAAACCTACTACGAAGAGCGTCGCTATCCATTCACTGCTTGCATGTGGAGAGAAAGGAGTGCCAGGGATAAGAATCCGAGGAGTGGCACTCTTCATGGATAGCAACAACGAACGGCTCGGAATAGGTTTCTGCCGAATCGGGGCTAGAAATCGCGTCGCCA
This sequence comes from Philereme vetulata, assembly GCA_918857605.2. NCBI lineage: Eukaryota > Metazoa > Arthropoda > Insecta > Lepidoptera > Geometridae > Philereme > Philereme vetulata. The sequence goes on along the minus strand of OU975430.1, from coordinate 13,784,947 downwards.
TTTCACCGGGCTTGGCGTCACTCATAAATGGGAGCACTTCAAAAACGACCATGAAGCACAAAATGTACAGTGCACTACCTGAAACAGAAGTGGCGGGCCACCGATGTCGACTGGTGCGATCGCGAAATAAGACGATCGCTCTACTCACATTGGAAGGAAATTCCCCCTTCACACAGGCATGCTCGATGCTCACCATGTTGGGGGAAACGGGAAGAGTGGTGGAAGTTCCACGTGTAATAAGTGTGGATGCAATGATGGTCGGGTATGAGCAGGGAGAAGTCGCAGACCGGCTAGGTTGTATAAAAGCCTCTGAACAACATGAGGTGGTTGTGTACGAAGATAGAGGTGAAAACCTAAACTATCTAAGAGCGCACGACTCAAAAACTACAACCGACAGCTGGGGACACCCAATACCTACCTCGATCAGTGGATCCGAACGCGTCCAACAAAAAGCAGTCGCCGAGAAAGACGCAGCCCACCAGAGTGGCATGATGGAACGTAAGAAAAGATCCAAAGTCGGAGGCCACCTCAAGGGATTTCTAAACACCTTCAGCTCAATGCTGCAAGGGCTGTCAGGAAATCCATCATCAACAACAGTCAAAACTACAACAGCAACAGCAAAGGCTCCAACAAATAAAAACAGGACAAGAGCTGACATGGGGCAGGTAACTCCGCCTCGTCTAATAGATGCAAAGGTTCCACGAGACCACGCGTACAACGCCTTCCTTGAGTTTTTGGCCATTACACGAGCAACCTCTGAGGTCAATCTCAAGGTTTGCAAAACCATCTTGGCAAATTTTGAGCAGGGTAATCAAAACCTACTAAAGGAAAAGCTCGAGGAGGCAGAGGCAGCCATATACAACAACGACAACTCCCAGGTCATCAAGGGCAAAATGTCAGGAAGCTATATGGCAGCATACAACGCAACAAGTGGCTTCGTGGCACTCAGCAGCGAAGAGACTGAGACCGGAGTACCTAAATTCAACACCCCAAAAGGAGACCCCTTGGTTGTTGTTGCAAAGTGCACCAGGATTCTACTGGACGACAAGATTCTCGACATGGCGAAATCCATGTCGGGAACTCAAGTCACAGGATCTGTCTGGAGGGACTGGGTGCCGCCAACAATTGAGTGGGTCAACGGAGTTCCGGGGTGTGGTAAGACAACCTGGGTGGTAGGGCACTTCGATGCTGACAAGGACGTCATCATCACCACAACATCTAATGCTGCTAGTGACCTAAGGGAGAAACTAGCGCTCCGTGTTGGTGATCTTGTCAAGACCAGGGTCCGCACTATGGCTTCTGTCTTGGTTAATGGCTTCAGAGAGTCGGACAAATGCAACCGTCTCATGGTTGACGAGGCTCTCATGAACCACTTCGGAGCCATAGTCATGGCAGCCAAGCTGTGCGGTGCCAAAGAAATGGTCCTCATCGGAGATGTCAACCAGTTGCCTTTCATCGATAGAGAAAATCTCTTCGAAATGAGGTACTGCCGCCCAAACCTGGTAACAAACATCAGCCAGGAGTTGCTATGTACACACCGGAACCCCATGGATGTTGCCTATGCACTAAGAGAGGTATACTCCGGTATATACTCTTCAACACTAAGTGCGCGTTCTCTTAACATACAAAATTACACCGGTGCTCAAATACCCCATACGCTCCAAAACACTCTATTCCTGGTCCATACCCAAAGCGAGAAGCAATGTCTCATCGACCAGGGATACGGTAAGGGCACAGGATCGCGTACACTGACCATCCACGAAGCGCAGGGGTTAACGTTCGAAACGGTAATCATTGTTAAAACCACATCAAAAACAATAGATTTACATCAGAGCGTACCCCATGCGGTGGTAGCAGTGTCACGGCATACCACCAGCTGTACCTACCACACGGATGACCAAAACGACGCGATAGGGTACTTTATCAAAAGAGCAATGGCAGCGTCAACCAAAAAAATAGTGGAATACAACCTAAAAATGGCCATCAAACACCGAAACGCAGCGGTCGTTGAGAAACTCGCTCGCGAGTTGGGACGGATGGACGAACAGGGTTAACCACTATCCTCATAAACTTCATGTAACAAATCGTATCTTACTAAATTCTGTAACCAATAGGAAAATAATTTTATAGTAACTTTGTAAAAAAGAAAAAAAAAAAAAAAAAAAAAAAAAAAAAAAAAAAAAAAAAAAAAAAAACAATATTATACACATCTATAAAAAAAAAAAAAAAAAAAAAAAAAAAAAAAAAAAAAAAAAAAAAAAAATATTAACCATAACAATATGTAACAGATGTATACCCAAGCCTAATTATAATAAAGCTAACAATGTATAATAAAATCCACCTAAGAAGTAACTCTAACAACTATAACCATGTATACTCTAACTTCATATATCACTATATAACAACAATTAAACAAAATGAATGTTTTAATTATAGATCTTATAACATAAAATAACCAAAATTGTCTTCAAAAACAAAATGATATGTATAATTTAAACTAGCATAACGATAATGGTATTCATTGTATTTATATAAATAACAAGAACATTATGTATCAACTAGAATTAAGTCAATATCAAGTTTCCTTACTGAGTAAGTCTCTTAATTTTAAGTTTGTAATAAAATAATGAGTTACTAAATAAAGAATTAAATTAAAAAAGAGCACGGACTGCAGTCTGTGGAGCATAGTTTAAAAAAAAAAAAAAAAAAAAAAAAAAAAACCTAACCTAACCTAACCTAACCTAACCTAACCTAACCTAACCTTAACTACTTACTAAAATTTGATATTACAAGCCAATCTACAGAGAAAGCAGCTCGCCACAGATGAGCTCATGATCGAAGCGGATCGCAGGAAAGCGACCATAGCTCTGCTCCAAGAACCCTACGTGGGGGGCTCTAGTAGTATGAAGAACTACAGAGGAGTGAGGATATTCCAGAACACCAACCCAGGGGAAGGTAAGGTCAAAGCGGCTATCGCCGTGTATAACCGCGACCTCGACATAATTCAGTACCCAACTCTCACCACAAATAACATCGTTGTGGTGAGAATCCGAACGTTGGCCTGGAATATCGCCGTGGTATCATACTACTTTGAGCCCGATCAACCCATAGAGCCATACTTGGAGCATATAAAGAAGATCCGAGAAGAGATCGGACCGCAAAGGCTAATAATCGGTGGCGACGCTAACGCCAAAAGTTGCTGGTGGGGGAGTGACGTAGTCGACTCAAGGGGTGAAGACTTCTCGGGTGCACTCGAGGAGATGACTTTGCAGGTGCTCAATGACGGAGACGCCCCGACCTTTGACACAGTCAGAGGAGGCCGAAGACTGACTAGCCACGTTGACGTTACGGCCTGCTCAGAGGATATTCTCGACCTGGTGGACGGCTGGAGAGTCGTCGAAGACCTGACGAGTTCTGACCACAATGGTATGGCATTTAGAATAAACTTACAAAAATCAAAAGGAATAAACATAAATAGGACAACCAGGATTTACAACACAAAAAAAGTTAACTGGGACCGGTTTCATGAGAAACTGACCCAGTTATTGATAGAAAATAATATAAACAAAAATGAAATAAACCAAACCGAAACACATAAAGAAATAGATAAGTTCACGGAGTCATACATGCAACAGATAATTAAAACATGCAATCTTATTTTAACAAAAAAGAAACCAAACGAAACACTTGCCATGCCATGGTGGTCGGAAGAGCTCGAAGAAATGAAGAAAAAAGTCGCCACCAGAAAACGCAGGATCCGATGTGCAGCGCCGATTCGGAGGTCGGTGGTCGTCAGCGAGTACCTAAAACAAAAAGAAGAATATGAGTTAGCGGCGAAACAGGCACAGGTGGACAGCTGGAAGAGTTTCTGCGGCAGACAAGACAAGGAAGGCCTTTGGGAGGGCATCTACCGCGTCATTAAAAACACCACCAAACGCCAGGAAGATATACCACTGGTGAAAGACGGCCAACAACTTGACCAGAAGAAGTCAGCCAGCATCTTGGCAGAGACCTTTTTCCCGGAAGACCTTGATTGTGATGATAACTCAGACCACCGGCAGTCCCGGATTCTCGCAGCAAACGCAAATAACTGGGTACATGATGAGATACATGACCCAGCATTTACGGTCGAAGAACTCCGGGCCGCGGCGGAGAGTTTTAATCCAAAAAAGGCTCCGGGAATGGACGGTCTCACCGCTGATATCTGCAGCCAGGTTGTCTCCAAAAATCTGGAACTAAACCTGGCGCTCATGAATAAGTGCCAGGAACTCGGCCATTTCCCAACTATTTGGAAAGAGGCGACAGTGGTGGTTCTGCGAAAGCCTGGCAAAGAAGACTATACCAACCCCAAGTCCTACAGGCCTATTGGCCTGTTACCGGTTATGGGGAAGATTCTGGAGAAAATGGTTGTCGGGAGACTCAAATACCACCTGCTCCCAAGAATGAGCTCACGACAGTATGGCTTCATACCCCAGCGGAGCACCGGGGACTCCCTCTATGACATGATGCAACATCTAAACGGAAAATTAAGTGATAAGAAACTAATAACCGTTATATCACTGGACATAGAGGGAGCCTTCGATAGCGCCTGGTGGCCAGCAATCAAGGTCAGACTTGCCGAGGAAGAGTGTCCGGTCAATCTCCGGCGACTCATGGACAGCTACCTACAGGACCGTAAGGTCCGAGTGAGGTACGCCGGAGAAGAGTACATAAAGGACACTCAAAAGGGATGCGTGCAGGGATCTATAAGCGGGCCAATACTCTGGAATCTTCTCCTTGATCCACTCCTTAAGGGACTCGCACGCCGGGGAGATTATTGCCAGGCTTTCGCAGATGACGTGGTGTTGGTGTTTGCTGCAGACACGGCTTTAGAGGTGGAGAGACAGGCCAATGCCGCACTCGCGTATGTTCGGGAGTGGGGTGTCAAAAACAAATTGAAATTCGGGCCACAAAAAACCCATGCGATGGTTGTAACAAGAAAATTAAAGTTTGACACACCACGACTGAACATGGGCGGGACCGACATTGGCCTGACCAACGAGATTAAGATCCTGGGGCTGACAATAGATGACAAGCTGACGTTCAACGCCCACGTTGCGAATATCTGCAAGAAGGCGTTGAGCGTCTACAAGCAGCTTTCGCGAGCCGCCAAGGTCAGTTGGGGTCTCCACCCCGAAATCATAAGGGTGATCTACACGGCCACGGTAGAGCCCATAATTACGTACGCTGCAGGAGCCTGGGCAAAGGCAACAAACAAGATCGGGGTCCAAAAGCAGCTAAACGCAGTCCAAAGGGGCTTTGCACAGAAGTTATGTGGTTCATACAGGACTGTTTCCCTGAACTCGGCGCTGGTGCTGGCAGGGATACTGCCTCTTGATATACGAATCCGTGAGGCGGCATCGTTGTATGAAGCTAAGAGAGGAGTACCCCAGCCAGCAATAGTAGATCGAGAGGTGGAGCGCAGGCTGGCCTTCGCCGAAACCCAGCATCCGGCAAGACATATGCGCCTTGACTTCATAAGTCTGGTAGACCAGGAGGAGATGAACTCCCACGTAAACCAAGCAGTCCAGATCTACACCGATGGCAGCAAGATTGAGGGCAAGGTCGGAGCGGCATTGTCTCTTTGGAGCAATGAAGCCGAGACCAAAACCCTCAAGCTTAAGCTGTCATCGTACTGCACCGTCTACCAGGCTGAACTCTTGGCCATATGCCACGCCACTAAAATCATATTGCAACGAAGCGAGGCCAGTTTTGCTATTCTTAGCGATTCGCGCTCGGCCCTGGAAACAGTCGCAAACCTATATTCCCTCCATCCCCTAGCTGTCAAAACCAGAGACAACATCAAGAACAGCAGACTCCAGAAAAAGGAAGTTTCCTTATTCTGGATCAAAGCACATGCAGGACTGGAGGGAAATGAGCGCGCAGACCAACTGGCAAAGGAGGCCGCACTGCATTCGAAGAAAAGGCCTGACTATGACAGCTGCCCGGTTTCATTCGTCAAGAGACAAATACGTTTACAGTCCCTTGACGAATGGAACGCACGTTACCAGTCGGGACATACGGCAACCGTCACCAAAATGTTCTTCCCGGATGCGGTTGAGGGACACAAAACGGTGACAAAAATCAGACCAACGGGCCTAATGACTCAGGTGATGACAGGACACGGTGGGTTCTCGGAATACTTGTATCGATTCAAGTGTAAAGGGGACCCATCGTGCATTTGCGAACCAGGGGTAGACGAGTCTGTGCCTCACCTCCTGTTTAGATGTCCAGTATTCGCAAAACTCAGATTCGAGACTGAACAGCTGCTAGACTATGATATAAAGCACGAAAATTTACATGTAATTATAGCTAATAAATATGTAAGATTAAAGTTTTTAGAATACTGTGTGAAAATAGTTAAGGTTGTAATAAATAGAAATAAGTAAATAAAATATGTTTAGTATATACTTTGTTAATTATAAACTTAAACATATAATAGACAGTAGAGTATAAACAAAGTTGAGTTGCAAGTAGAATAAAAACTGTAAAATAAGAAATGTTAGATATATATTATGTAATATATACAATACATTCGAGATAAATAAGTAGACAATAAGGAATTTGTATAAGTAAAATTTTGTAAATTAGTTATGTCATAAGTAAAAAGTTGTAAAACAGTAGCGGTTAAAAATATATAATAAAATAAAAAGCATCCCTTAAGTAATAAGTAGATTATAAGAAACAAGATTAGTACTGTTAAATTATAAATGTCATAAGTAAAGAGTTGTAGAAATATTTGCTTCCAGAAATGTATTTATTAATTTAATAAATGAACTCTTTAAATAATAAGTTGCATAATCTTGTAAAACATAAAAATGTAATAAGTACAGAAATGTAAACATATTAGAACCTTGAATATTAAAGAATAAATAAATGAACCTTACAAAACAATCCCAATCCCCGTAGCAAAATCCCTGATCAAGTCAGGGAAACCATCATGTAGGATAGCTCGCGGGCCGGACCTCTGCGTCCGGACAGGAAAAAAAAAAAAAAAAAAAAAAAAAAACCTAACCTAACCTAACCTAACCTAACCTAACCTAACCTAACCTAACCTTTTTTTTTTTTTTTTTTTTTTTTTTTTTTTTACCCAGGAAAATCCTTTATGGATACCACCTTCCCATGGGGGAGGGCCGGTGGTTATGTGAGACTCTCCGCCAGAGTAGCAGCATACTCACTAAAAAACTGGGGTGTTCCTCCTACACCAACTAAAAACGTGGGGCGCGGGACCGCTTGCGCACTCCGCAGCCCTCGTCTGTGTCGCTGCCAGCCTAACGGCTGGCCCGTCTCATGTTGAGGTCTACACAAGACCTCCCACCTTCGTGTGATGCCCCAGAACACAAAGGGCATCTCCACCTCTCGATGACCTATTATAAGGGGGTGCCAGGTGCCCCCGCACCCAACACCCTAGGCCCTCGGAGCGGAGACGGAGTGCGGGCTTGAGTAGCTCGCCTCCGTGTCCGCGCCCTCCGGAGCGGCAGAGAGAGTGGATCCCTCTCCCTCTCCCGCTCCTCGTCCTCCCTCTGCAGAATGACTGTCTCGCAGAAGGAGGCCACTGCCTCCCAAGACCTCTCCTCATCGAGCATTTTTTGTATAATGGTCGATAGGGAGAGGTCTGTCCCTACGATCGCGACCAATGATTGCCGCGGCTCGGCTCCTCCCGGGCACTCTTCCAGCGCGTGCTGGGCCGTGTCCTCCGCGTGTCCGCACTGGTGACAAGCCGGGGAGTCTTCCCTTTGGGCGACGCGATGAAGGTACCTCCCAAAACAACCATGTCCCGAGAGGACCTGCGTCAGCCGGAAGGAAAGACTCCCATGCTTCCTGCGGACCCATTCCTCCAGTACTGGGCTGACCGCCTCTAGGAATCGTCTAGCGCTCTGCCCCCTCTGCACCTGCCCAGCGAGGAGCCGTTCCCTCCACGTGGCGATGGCGGACGCCCTGGCCTGATCGCGCCAGTGCGCCACCTCCTGCGGCGCCGGTCGCTCGTCCCGCTCCCGCGCCTGCGCTCTGCGCCAGTAGACCGAGGCCAGAACTTCGGCCTCAAGGTCCCACGGGAGCGATCCAGCGAGCACGCATGCCACCTCGTGAGAGAGTGTGCGATAGCCCCTGCACAATCTCACCGCCATCACCCGTTGCGCTCCAATCAGCGCGGCAGTGGTCTGCCGATCGAGCTCTCCCGCCCATATCGGGGCGCCATACAGGGCCATCGAGCTTACCACCGCTGTATAGAGGCGGCGGCAGCTCCCTTCGCAGCCCCCGATGTTCGGGAGCAGGCGACTTAGTGCGCCGGCTGTCCCCAGTATTTTGGGGGCCAGCCGCCGCACATGCACCTTAAAACTCCATCTGCCGTCGAGGACGACACCAAGATACTTCAGTGTCGTCCCGACGGGAATAGATACTCCACCCACCACAATGGTGGAGTCTGTAGGTGGTTTCCGCCGGGGCCCATGAAAACATATGGCCTCGGATTTGTGGAGTGCCACCTCCAGACCCAGCATCCGGATCCTTGTCACCACGGTCGCGACTCCGGCTGTAGCTAGCATCGCAGCCTCCCTGTAGTCGACTCCCCGGGCGGCGACCAGCGTGTCATCGGCATAGCACACTACGCCAACGCCACGAAGGTTAGCACCCCGGAGTACCCAATCGTACCCGACGTTCCACAGGAGTGGGCCAAGTACCGACCCCTGTGGAACGCCGCGTGTCATGGGACTACTACCCTCCCCGCGAGTCGTCGGGAAGATTACCTCTCTGTCGGAGAGATAGTCCCCGACAAGTCTTCGCAGGTACTGAGGCACCTTGTGGTACCTCAGACCGGCGTGTATCGTGCTCCAGGGTAGCGTGTTGAATGCGTTGGAGATGTCCAACGATACGGCCACCAACACGCCACCACTGGAGCACGCCTCCTCGGAGAGGTCGCGGACAAGTGATATGGCATCAATCGTCGAGCGACCTCTCCGAAAACCGAACTGGTTAGGCGCCAGATCCGGTCCCACAGTCTCAAGGTGCCTGACCAGGCGGGCAGCCACTACTCTCTCCAACAGCTTGCCCGCCTCGTCAAGCAGCACAATCGGGCGATAGCCCGAGGGCTCATCCGCAGGACGACCCTCCTTCCTCAGGAGAACGAGTTTGCCCCTTTTCCACCGTCTGGGGAATCTTCCTTCCATGAGGCAACTGTCAAACAGATCCCTCAAGGCGGAATCCAGGTGCTTCAAGGAGAGAGCCCACGCACGACCCGGTATGCCGTCAGGCCCAGGCGCCGTGTTCTTGGCTCTCATCCTGAGCACAGCCGCACCAAGCTCGCCCTCAGAAATAGGGACAAACTCGCTCTCCTCTTCTTCGGCGAGATCAGCGGTTGTCGAGGGAGGCGTGAACTCGGCCCCCGGAGCACCGGGGAACAAGCCATCGACCACTCGTTGGAGCACCGCAGGTTGGAGCGAGGCCGTGATGGGGGGTGCCCAGGGGCGAAGCTTTTGCCTCACCCACTTGTACGGACGGCCCCATGGGTCGCGCTCAAGCCCCTCCAGCAGCTCCTCCCAGGCCTGCCTCTTAGCCTCCACTATCGCGACGCGAAGGGCCCCGGTAGCCTCTCTGTAAGCGGCGTACAGAGAATTGCTCTCTTCCGTCTCTTGCCGCCTTCGCCTCCGATACCGCTGGTATAGTCGGCGCCTCTTAACACATCTTCTCCGGAGTTCGGCAATCTCCTCCGTCCACCAATAGACTTGGCGTCTGGGCTGTGGGGCTGGCGCGCGCGGCATTGCAGCGTCGCAAACCCGCGTCAATGCCTCGCACAGCCTGTCCGCCATCGCCTCCGGGTCTATCGGATCCGGCTCCTGAGGAGTGCCGTTCCAAACTTCGACGAGGGCCGCCTCCTGCAGCACTTCGGCGTTGAGGCGCTTCAGGGCCCATCGCGGACCTATCTCGCCCCCTACCTCTCTCACTTCGTCCGTTTGGGTCGAGGAAAGGCTGAACCGGATGTACCGGTGATCGGACAGCGTTACCACGTCCAACAGCACCTGCCAGTCGCGAATGCGGGAAGCGATGTCCGGTGTGATGAGCGTCAAATCGACGATGGACTCACCATTACGCCGGACGCAGGTGCTTTCCGATCCGCGGTTCGCGACGCAGAGGCCCACCTCGGTTATCCACTCTAGTACGACACCGCCCCGCGAGTTCGTCACCGGCGACCCCCACGCCGCTGATTTGGCGTTGAAGTCTCCGAGCACGAGGACGGGGCGTGGGCGGGTCTGACCAATCAAGGTCCCCACCGCGCCGAGGAGAGTCTCTAGCTCGCGAACCGGTCGGTTCGGGGAGTGGTACACCCCCACAATGACGGTTTGACCCACCCTAGCCGCTACGAAACCCCTGCCCCTCACAACGTCTTCGAGAGGGGGAGATTGAGCCGGCGATTGCGTGGTGATCGCCACCAATCCGTCAAGGTCCCCAGCCCAGTCAGGCCTAGGACGGACCGCGTAGGGCTCGCTGACCACCGCCACCTGGATCAACCGCTCCGCCATGGACTGCAAGAGTAAGTCCTGAGCCCCAGCGCAACGGTTGATATTCGCCTGTAGGAAGGTTAAGGCCATACTAATTAACCTTCCTCCATGCCTTCGGCTGGCCCTTTGTTAAGGCGAGGCGGACGTGGCTTGGCCGTAGCCCCAGCCGCGTTGGCCTTCCGTCTGACCCCTGGCTTTGACGGGGACTTGGCGCATGCCTTGCTCCCGGAGAGGTGGTCCGCCGGCTTTCCCGCTGCTGCACATAGGGTGCAATGGGGGGCGGCTGTGCACTCTTTGGCCTTGTGGGCCTTTGTACCGCAGCGGTAGCACTCATCGCTGCGGTCAACTTCGGCCTTGCACTTGGCCGCTATATGGCCCAGCTCAAGACAGCGGTAGCAGCGGCGGGGCCTTGCATCTAAGATACTGACCCGCGCCGCCACCCAGCCCACCAAAACACGGCCTCCAGTGGCCATCACCTTCTTTGCAGCTGCGGTGGGGCAGCGCACGAACACGGTGCCCATCCCGGCTTGGCCCCGCCGTATTGCGCCTACGGAAAAGGCCGTCACAGGGCATTCGCCCTTCCCGGCCAAGGCCTCCGCTAGCTCGTGCGGGGTGACAGAATCGTCCAGGCCGCTGACTCGAAGGTCAGTTGTAATAGTAGGCCTGGAGACTCGTATGCTCTCCTCGTCTAGAAACGTCTCTCTGAGCTTCTCAGCAAGGACGTCCGCTTTTGCCGCGTTGTTCGCGCCGGAAACCTCCAGCACTCGTGCCCCAGTGGCCGCCACCCTGATTTTCAACGGCGAGAATCCCAGCTCGCTTAGGCTGATCTTCGCCTTGGCCGCCTCCAGCACCTTGGCGTAGGTGACACCTTTCTCCACCGCTTTCTCCTGCAGCGTGATCACCACCGCCGCAGTTCTTGGAGGGCGGAGCTTGGCCGCACTCGCCTTGGAGGGCTTTGGTTTCGGCCTAGGGACTTGGGCTGGAGGGGCGGGCCTCTTCTTCTCGGTGGGTCTTGCCCCTTCTGCCGCACGCTCCTTGTCTCGCCTCTTGGCCTTTCCACGCCTTGACACCACCTGCCAGTCTTCCGCTGGAGCTGCAGCGCTGGCAGGGGCGGGGGCAGGCTTCGGTTTCGGAGCCGCTCTTGCTCCAGGCTTTGGCGCTGGAGAGTCCCTTTGAGTGGGGGTCTCTGCTGAACGCACCTCGGCCTCCCTTCGCTGGTCTGCGGCCAGAGGGGGCCTCCGGGTCTGCCCGGGCAGCAGTCTCTCCTCGATCCCGGCAAAGCGGGCGTTCACCATCGTGCCCACTTGCACCATGATCTGCCGCATCACTTCCTCCGTGCAGGGCGTTTGAGCTGGTGACTCAACAGGAACCGAGGTCGCAGCCACGCGAGCTTGGGTCTCCCTCATCTGCGCCATCTCTTGTCGCAGGTCCTTCAGCTCCGCTGAGAGTCGCTCATTCGCCTTTACCAGTAGGGCCATCTCCTCGGGCATTGTGCGGGCCCGCGCTTCCTTAAAGGATGCCCTTATGGTGTCCGCAGCATCCTTCAGGGCCCTCACCGACGTGCCCTTTAGGTTTTTGGACTTGGTGGCCACCGCATAAACGATGTCCACCGAGTCCATCAACATTGACTCCAGCTCAGCGGCATCGCAGTTGCTCAGCTGAGAGCCACGGTCCGCGGGCACCGATGCCGGCGCCTTGAGGAACTGCGTCCTCCGTTTTTGCTGGAGCTCCTCTTGGAGCTCCTTTTCGGCTGTGAGCCGAATCTCCTCTTCTCGTACTCGGTTGAGTTCAGCCTTGGCCTTCGCCAGGCCAACGTACTGCCCTGTAGTGGGCGGGCGTCCTCTACCTCGTCGAGTGCTGGACACCTTGGGTAACGGTGAGGATTCACCCTGGTCTTCCTGCTCTTTCCTGTCTTCCATGTGCCGCTTGCGCAGCCTCCTCCCGGAGCCGTGAGATGACACGGTCTCCCAGGTCATGGCATCGGAATCAGACTCTGACAGGTTCACTGTCTGAGTCCGAAGCCATGGGGCTTTAGAATCCCTCTCCTCCACATTATCACCGTCCATTTTCTTGCCAAGGTCGTCATTTTTAGAAGAATCAGTGTCCGAGTTATCACGTGAGTTGTCGTGTCGCGGGCCGGAGCCCACGTGGTGGTTCTTGCCCCCCTCAAATACATTGGGGCTGAACGCCGGAGCGCCGTGGGATTCACAACTTAGGTTGCTACCCACTTGAGGAGTTGTTTCAGAAGTCACCGTATCCATATTTTCCTTATTTGAGGGGTGAGGTCCCCTTGTGGTGCCCTAGCCAACCGGGTTCCCCCCAGCCATGCATCCCTTGTGCAGGCACCAAACAACGGGATTCGGAGACGCATTAATGTGCCCGACAAGGTGGCCGAATTGACCCTCCTTGCCGCGCCGCAAGCCTTGCAGGCCCGCCATCCACCAGCCCGAAGGCCCACTGCGACCGACTGCCGCCATTCCTTCTCGTGCCCGACAGAGAGCCCGTGTTGACACTCTCTGCCGCGCCGCGGGCCTTGCAGGCCCGCCATCCACCGACCCGAAGGTCCACTGCGACCCACTGCCGCCGTCCCACCTAGCTCCTGGCTTCATCCAGGCTTCTTCCTCCGCCAGGCTTCATCCACTTTGCTCTATGCTACCTTCATAGAGACACGCGGAGAAGCCTCCCCTTTCTCTCACCGAGGCCCCCAATCCGCCAGTGAAGCGCTGACCCACCCAGAACCCCGCAAGGAAGCTGACCCATACAGCCGACTCGCGGGAGACCAAGCAGGACGACGCCGCAACAACAGTTCGGGGAACCTCCCCATTTCCCCCCCAGTGTTTGGTCCGCGCCGGTAAACCGGTAACTCCCATTTCTGGGAGCCGTTCCCCTATCCGCCACCTGGGGACGCGCCGCGTTGGGGTACACCTCCCCACCCACTGGGACTACTCAGAAGGTCCGCGGAACCTAACCTAACCTAACCTAACCTAACCTAACCTAACCTAACCTAACTAGTAACAGCCCAACCTCGCCACACACTCAATATAGCTCCGTAAAAAAATTCAATTATATTGTAAATTTTTGAGCTAGCGCAAAAAATTTTTCAACGTCGGTAACAGTAGTGCTTGACTCACAAGGATTACTGTTTTCAACATCCTGCACCAAGGCGTTTTGGAACAGGGGGCCCGGGACTTTGGACCACCACATCTCACAGGAGGACGGAGAACTCTTCAAACAATCACCACCACCAGACGGAGCTCGACGAGATCTGTCAAGCGGAGCTGGAATTTTGAAAATCCGTCCAAGCCAAAGGGAGATACAAGGTACCGAAAATCAGGAAAAACAACCTCACACACCGCGTGGTCGACACACGTGTAACCTAGTTACACTCAGTCGACACGAGGCGTGACGTCGGACAACCAAGGTGAAGACTTCGGATCCGGCCTCAGGACTGCGCCACTGCGGAACATCAGCAGCGGAGCACCTTCGTCGGACCCTCAGGTGAACCTTGGTCTAACTCCTGAACCCAAAGTCCTAGGACACCCGAGTTTGGACTCCTTCTAAAGGGGAGACCAGGCACGTCCACATTTTCCCTACCCCCACCCCAACTTCATTTCCCCCCCCCCCCCTTGCCGTAAGGCTACCTCACCCCTCCGAGTCTTATCTCCGGGGTCATATTACCTGAAGGAGGTGGACCGCTGGTGTAAGGTACCTCCACCACCGGCCACAGGAGCCCCCACCACCTTGCTCTAAGGGCCCCCCCCTACCCCCCTACCCCATACCCCCCTTACCTAACCCCCCCCCCCCCCCCCAGTCTCCTCCCGAGACCTTCCCCCCCCCGACCCCCCTCATAATTCCCAAAACCCCCTCGGGCTATATCTCCGGAACCAGTGGAGATAGACCCCCCAAGTTTGGTATCCCCGCAATCAGCGTCGAGAGCTCTACAATCTGGCTCCAAGGGAATTCCAAATTTCCACCCCACGTCAGCAGAAAAATCTGAAAACAAAATCACCATCAAGCATCACTACACCGGCGGCGCGCGAGAAGGCTTTTACTCAGTAAGAAAAAATTTTAAAGTAATTAGTGTAACAAATTAACAGGTGTAACAAGTTCTGAACATTAAAATATTGTAAAACTCTAACAAATAATACTAGCCGTAAAGGTAGAAGAGTCACTGTCAAGGACTCGTCCGGGGAAGTACTACCATCACACCCTAATCCGCCGCCAAACAGCACTGCTGTGTTTCGGCTAGGAGGGTCTGATTGCCGGCTAAATTACAGTCACGCGAGGCTCAACACCCACCTCGAAAAAATTACAGCTAGTATTAAGTAGAATAACTTAGTATTTAGTTTTATAATTAAGAAATTGTATTTATAATTTAAAAAATGTCAGCCAAATCCGTGACCGGATCCGTCCCAAAGTCGGAAGTGGCACCTCAGGTGACCCTCCAACCAAAGAGATCGCTGCGTGAAAAGGTACTGAAGAAGGAAACGGTCGCCAAGTCACTAAAACTAGAAAAGTCGACGCGGCCATCAGTACCCGAAGCGAAGAAGGCATCATCGGTCGGAGCACAGCCGGAGGAAGTCAGCCCAAAGGTCCCCGCGAGAAGGAAGAGGACATCGCCTGCGAAACCGCCGCAAGAGCCAAGCGAACACCTGGCCACATCCTCAGACCGGTCCGCGGTGGAGTCGGTCACAGACAAAATCATCAACTGGGAACAGTGTGGGATATCACCACCTAAGCCCGTAGAGTCCGACGAAGACTCGGTCGCGTCTTGCTTAGACCTAGACACCTCCGCGAACAGGCCCAGACCACGACAGAGCATGCTCGTCGTGCAAGCGGGTCGACGAACGGGGGTGGAGATGGACCTAGCCACAAAGATGGCAAACGAGACGCTGCTGAAAGGGAAGGACGCGTTGGAGTCTGCAGGCAATATGAAGAGGGAGTGCAAAGTCGTCGCACTCGAAAGCCTGCAGACTCTTTACGAAATAGTCCTCTCACTGTCGGACTCAAGATCCAGACATATCACCAGTCTGGAAAGGGAAAGGACGAGACACGCCACGGAGCTCGTAAGGGTGGAGAGAGCCCATACAAAACAATTGATAAACATTACCACCAATCTCACGTCGGAAATGTCAAAGGCCAGAACGGACATCGGCGCATCGCTCAAGGAGATACAAGCGGTGCGAAACTGGCAGGGGTATGAGACCCAGGAGCCCCATAGGCTTATAAAGGAAACGTCGGAAGCGCTCCAGGACCTCGACAAGCGTGTTAGAGCATTGGGAGAGCTCGTAACCAGCGGGCAAAAGGGGAAAGAGGAAGACCCCATCTGGAGAGACCACTCGAGCCTCAAAGCAGGAGTAGAATCTCTCCAGAATCAGCTGGATGAGCTCCGGAGAGAGAGCAATAAACACACGCGCGAGATCCTGGAGTCCAACCTTAAAGCCATGGAGAAAATGGACTCCAAACCCCCATCAGCACAGCCAGAACCTGGCCTGAGGCAGGAAGTGGAGGAGATGAAGGGCATCCTGAAAGCGATGTCAGCTGAACGAGCGCCCCCATCCGAGCCACCGCAGCCCATTCTAATCAACATGGAGGAGCATATGCATCCTCTAACGGAGAGAATGGAAGCGGTGACATCTGAGCTCCGAACCCTTCGGGAAGAAAAGATGAGGGCACCACCACTGTCCCTCAACCTCGAAGCGGAGCTCGCCAAAGCTGAGGAACGATGCAGCTCGAAAGGGAAGCTGACCTACGCCAAGGTCGCCGCCAAGCCACCACCGCCCTTGAAGCCAAACCACACCCTGATCATCACATCAGACAACCCCCAGAACACCGGGGAAAATGTGATCGACAGGATCAGGGTGGCTCTCGACACCAGGAAAACTGGAGCCAAGGTAGACAGGGTAAGGAAGGCCAAAAACAAAAAGGTCATCCTGAGCTGTAGCTCCAAAGAAGATCTGGACCTGGTGCAGAGCAGGGTTAGGACGGACAAAGGCCTAAAAGCGGAAGTGGCGAGGGCAGCAAACCCTCTAGTCATCGTCAGGGATGTCCTATCCTACCACACCGACGTAGACATCGTGGAAAATATACTGGCGCAAAATAAAAACATTTTAAAGAACATTAACTTGAAGGATAGCACCGTCAAGATGCGGTACCGTAAAAAGGCACGTAACCCGCTCGAGTGCCATGCGGTACTGGAAGTTTCCCCTTCCATCCATAAAAACCTGGTGGAGGCTGGAAAGATCTATATAGGTATGCAACGCAGACCTATATTTGATCAGACCCCACTGGTGCAGTGCACCAAATGCCTCGGCTTCGGCCACACTAAGGTTGTCTGCCGGGAGAAAGACGAGCTCTGCAGTCACTGCGGAAGGGCTCACTCCTGGGAGAAATGCAAGGGGAGACAGGAGGGGAACCCTCCAAAGTGCAAAAACTGCTCGGCCGCGCACGGCACAAGCATCAACCTGGCGCACAATGCTTTTAGCAAAGAGTGCCCAGAGCGACTAAAATGGGATGCAATAGCGCGGTCCCGAGTATCGTATTGCTGAGGGCGTCTCACAGTACCGTAGCTCGGTCCCTCAAAACTTGGGCGGGGCAGGCTTGAGGTTTATCCAAGCTAACCTGCAACGCTCAAAACTGGCCACGACGGAATTACTCCAGGTTGCGGTGGATAGGGGCATCACGGTCGCCCTAGTACAGGAACCGTACGTCGGAAAGACTGGCGTCCTAAAACAACATCCTGGGACTAGGGTTATCCAATGCACCCTAAATAGGCAAAAACCAGTGAAGGCAGCCGTTATAATTTTCGGTGACCGGCTAGAAGTCGTACACGACCCACAGCTGGTAACCGAAACCGAAGCGGCAGTCCTTCTTATCGGGGGAGGCCTAAAACTAGGAGTAATATCCGTCTACCTAGAGGGGGACCAGGACATAGTACCGTATCTGGACCGCATCAAAAAAGTTTGTACCAAGTTGGACACCAGAAACCTCATCGTCGCGGGAGATATAAATGCCTGGAGCCACTGGTGGGGCAGCGTATCTGAGGATGACAGAGGACAGGCGTACAATGCGTTCCTGAACGAGAAGGGACTCCAAATTCTAAACACCGGAGACACTCCGACCTTTGAGACCTTCAGAAAGGGTAGGGCATGCACAAGCATAGTGGACGTATCCGCTTGCAGCACACCCCTGCTCGGAAGAATCGAGGGATGGAGAGTGGAGAGAGGTCTTGTGACTTCGGACCACAACGCTATCACCTTCACCTTGCGCTTGGGAAGGGCCTTAGAAACTCTTAGGCCAATCACAACGCGCAAGTACAACACCAAGAAGGCAAAGTGGACCGAATTCGCACATCTGCTAAAAACCATCCTGGCAGAGAGAGACATCACCACCGTCTCAATTTTGGAGTCCGAAACCCCGAGGGACCTCGAAGATAAGATCACAGCCTACACTGAAGCCATCCACGAAGCCTGCGAACAAACCATCCCTATCGCAGGAAGCAAGGCGGGCAATCCCAGGCCTCCGTGGTGGTCGAAGAAGCTTGAAGATCTTAAGAGAGAGGTCCTTAGGAAAAAGAGGAGGATCAGGAACGCAGCCCCTTGCAGGGTAAAAATGGTTATAGAAGAATACCAAAAATGCAAGGCGGAGTACGCAGTCATCGCAGAGAAAGCCCAAACAGAGAGCTGGAAGGAGTTTTGCACGACTCAGGAAAAGGAGAGTATGTGGGATAAAATCTACAGAGTGATCAGGAAAACGTCAGGAAGGCAGGAGGACATGCTCCTGAGAAGCTCTGAAGGTAACACCCTAACTCCAAAACAGTCGGCTGAACTCTTAGCCAGAACTTTCTACCCAGACGACTCCGAGAGTACCGACCAGTCGTTTCACTCGAACCTCCGAGAACGGATGAAGGAGAGTGCCCTTGAAGACCTTTCGGAAGATGATCCACCATTCACGGCAGCGGAATTGGAGTTGGTGCTGCAAGCACAAAACCCCAAGAAGGCACCCGGACCAGACGGGCTAACAGCTGATATCTGCGCCGCAGCCATACGAAGTGACAGGGAAGTGTTCATGGCGATAGCGAACAAGTGCTTGTCGCTAAATCACTTCCCCATTCACTGGAAAGTGGCACACGTGGTCATCATTCGAAAGCCAGGAAAGGCAGACTACACTCATCCTAAGTCCTACAGACCAATTGGACTATTATCTGTTCTTGGAAAAACCATCGAGAAACTCATGATTGGTCGACTCCAATGGCATTTACTCCCAACCCTAAACAAAAGGCAATATGGGTTCATGCCGCAAAGAGGAACCGAGGACGCCCTCTATGACCTTATAGAGCACATAAAAGAAGGAGTAACCGGGAAAAACATCGTACTCCTAATCTCTCTGGACATAGAGGGGGCCTTCGACAATGCGTGGTGGCCAGCCCTTAAAAACCAACTTGTTAAAAAAAGGTGTCCGGAAAATCTGTACCGGATGGTGTGTTCGTACCTCACAGACCGGAAGATCAAGGTCAACTACGCTAGAGCAGCTTACGAGAAGGAGACTACGAAGGGTTGTGTCCAAGGATCCATCGGAGGACCAATCTTTTGGAATGTCATCCTAGACTCGTTGCTGCAAAGCCTAGAGATGGATGGAATATACTGCCAAGCCTTTGCAGATGATGTGGTTCTCGTTTTCACAGGACAGTCGGTCGGCAGCCTAGAGCGGTCTGTCAACTCAACGTTGGATCATGTGGCAACGTGGGGAAAACAAAATAAACTCAACTTCGCACCGCATAAGACCAACGCGATGCTTCTAACGAAGAAGTTGAAGTATGAAACCCCACAGTTATTCATGGCCGGTACAAAATTGGACCTCGTTGAGGAGATAAAGCTTCTGGGCCTTATCATCGACCGAAACCTAGTTTTTAAATCCCACGTGTCCGCGCAATGCAAGAAAGTAGCTGATATCTACAAGCAGCTTGCATGCGCAGCGAAAGTAACGTGGGGTCTAAATAGTGAAATCACGAGAACCATATACATCGCGGTGGTGGAGCCTATTATGACATACGCCTCAAGTGCCTGGTACCAATCTGTAGAGCTGCAAATGAATAAAAATCAATTCAATGCGCTCCAGAGAGGATTTGCACAAAAGGTCTGTAGGTCATACCGGACGGTCTCACTCACCGCAGCACTGGCACTGTCGGGTCTGCTGCCATTGGACCTAAGGATCCAGGAGGCGGCGAACCTATACAGAGCCAAAAAAGGTCTGGCGAAGGACTATCTCCCACCCGAGACGGAGCTCGAACTCCGAGTGGGATATCTTGAACAGCCCCATCCATCTACCCTAACATCCGTGGAGTACGAACTGCTAGAAGACGCCGTCCCGCAGATCACCGGACCCCAAATTTACACAGACGGAAGCAAAATCGACGGAAAAGTAGGTGCTGCTCTAACCCAGTGGGAGGAGGGAAAGGAGTCAAACTTCGCCACCTTTAAGCTTCACCCCGCGTGCACAGTCTTCCAGTCGGAACTATATGCACTGCACAGGGCTCTTCAGATGGTGAATTTGAGCAGGGACCCCGTAGTTAGCATACTGAGTGACTCGAGATCGTCACTCGACCTGCTGCGGAGTCCCAGCTTGAACCACCCTCTGGCGAGAAGCATAAAGGAGAACATTGTCAGGATCCAGGAAGGAGGACGAGAGATCCGGATGTTCTGGCTTAGGGCTCACGTAGGCACTGTCGGTAATGAGAGAGCAGACGAGTTAGCGAAAGCTGCTGCACTCGAGGACACCACTCAGGACTACGGAAGGATCCCCCTGTCTTACGTTAGGAGGAAAATTCGTGAAGAATCGATCCGCAAATGGCAGGATCGATACGAAACCTCCAGCACAGGTGCGGTAACGAGAAGGTTCCTTCCAGACGTCCACAGTGCGTACCGGATAACTCGCTCTACAAAATTTACACCAGTACAAGTGCAAGTCTTGACAGGTCACGGGGGAATAGCCGAGTATCTTCACAGATTCAAGCTGAAAAACAGCCCGGGATGCGAATGCGACCCGGAAATCTGTGAAACAGTATGGCACATCATACTCGACTGTCCCCGTTTCCTAGCGGCTCGAATAGATCTAGAAGCCCGGATCGACAGAAACCTGGTCGAATCGGAACTGCACAACATCATTGCAGATCCCGATTGCAGACCGCATTTTCTGTCATTCGCCGAGAAGATCTTCAGAGTTGCGACGAGCAGGCACACGGATCTTCTGCCCCTCGAATCTCAACCAACACCCGTTAGCCAAGCCACAAGTAGTGCCGGCTCTCAGCGGGAACCTATAGCCAAAAGCGTCGCTGTCCGCACGCTCCTCGCTTGCGGGGAGAGAGGAGTGCCTGGGATTAGAATCCGAGGAGTGGCACTCTTCATGGACAGCGCCGGCGAGCGGCTGGGAATAGGTTTCTGCCGAACCGGGACTAGAAGTCACTTTTCGATTTCACCCGGCTTGGCAGCACTCATAAATGGGAGCACATCCAAAACGACCATGAGGCGCAAAGTTTACAGCGCGTTACCTGAAACGGAAGTGGCGGGCCACCGATGCCGACTAGTCCGATCGCACAACAAGACGATCGTTCTGCTCGCATTGGAAGGCAACTACACCCCTTTCGCACAGGCATGTTCTATGCTCACCATGTTGGGAGAAACGGGCGGAGGAGCGGAAGATCCCCGTGTAATAAGTGTAGATGCGATGACGGTCGGGTATGAGCAGGGAGAAGTCGTAGACCGGCTAAGCTGTTTAAAAGCCTCAGAACAACACGAGGTGGTCGTGTACGAAGACAGAGGAGAAAACCTAAACTTCCTCAAAGCACACGACCCAAAAACAGCAACCGATAGCTGGGGACATCCCATGCCAACCTCGATCAGCGGATCCGAACGTGTCCAACAAAAAGCAGCCGCCGAAAAAACTGCACTACATCAAAGCAGTGTGCAGGAGCAAAAGAAGAGAGCCAAAGTCGGAGGCCATCTCAAAGGATTTCTAGACACCTTCAGCTCGATGCTGCAAGGGCTGTCAGGAAATCCTTTTCCAACAACGAGATCGAAAGACAAAGAGGCACTCGTAGAAGCTCCAGCAAAAAAGGCGAAACTCAAAGCTCCACTAACTACAGTAATACCTAAGTCCAAAATCCCAACAAAACCGGCACCAACGCAGGAGAAAAGAACTAGAGCCGACATGGGGCAGGTCGTTCCACCTCGTCTAGTAAATGCAACGTCACCACAGGATCACGCGTACAACGCCTTCCTCGAGTTTCTAGCTATCACCAAAGCAACCGCAGATGTCAACCTCGGAGTGTGCAAAACCATCTTGCAACACTTTGAGCAGGGCAATGCGAAACTGCTAGAGGAGAAACTCGAGGAGGCAGAGGCTGCCATATACAACAACGGCAATTCCCAAGTCATAAAGGGAAAAATGTCAGGTAGTTATATGGCGGCTTACAACGCGACCAGTGGTTTTGTGGAGATGTGCATTGAGGGAACCAAGAGCGGAGCACCTAAGTTCAATACCCCACAAGGAGATCCCTTAGTTGTTGTCGCAAAGTGCACAAGGATCCTACTGGATGACAGGATTCTCAATATGGCGAAAACCATATCGGGTAATCAGGACACTGCATCCGGCTGGAAGGATTGGGCACTGCCAACAATTGAGTGGGTCAATGGAGTACCGGGGTGTGGAAAGACAACCTGGGTGGTAGGACACTTTGATGCTGACAAAGACGCCATCATCACCACAACATCAAATGCAGCTAGCGACCTAAGGGAGAAGCTAGCGCCTCGTGTTGGTGGCCTTGTCAAGACCAGGGTACGCACCATGGCTTCAGTCTTGGTGAATGGCTTCAGAGAGTCCGACAAATTCAACCGTCTCATGGTTGACGAGGCTCTCATGAACCACTTCGGAGCCATAGTCATGGCTGCCAAGCTGTGTGATGCCAAAGAAATGGTCCTCATCGGAGATGTCAACCAACTACCTTATATCGACAGAGAAAATCTCTTCGAACTGAGGTACTGCCGCCCAAACCTGGTAGCAAACATCAGCCAGGAGTTGCTCTGCACACACCGGAACCCCTTGGACGTCGCCTACGCCCTACGTGAGGTTTACTCCGGGATTTACTCCTCAACCCTAAAAGCTCACTCGTTGAAGGTGAAAACCTACACTGGTGCCCAAATACCGTTTACGCTCCCCAACACGCTTTTTCTAGTCCATACTCAGGGCGAAAAGGAAAGCCTCATTGGACAGGGCTGTGGTGAAGGCACAGGTTCGCGAACGCTCACCATCCATGAAGCGCAGGGGTTAACGTTCGAAACAGTAATCATTGTTCAAACTAAGGGCGGAACAATCGGTTTACATCAGAGCGTTCCCCATGCGGTAGTAGCAGTGTCACGGCACACCACCAGCTGTACCTACTACACCGATGATGACAACGACGCAATAGGGTACTTCATCAAGAGAGCTATGGCCGCGTCCACTAAGAAGATCTTGGAGTATAATCTTAAAATGTCAATAAAGCACCGAAACGCAGCGGTCGTCGACAAGTTGGCTCAGGAGATGAGGTGTGCCAATTTGTAAACTAAAGTTGTAATAATAGTCCATAGTAAAGTTAATGTCAATGTTATCAATAATATATTAATTGTAAGTAATTAAATGTCATAATGTTGTAAATCAATAATTTCAATTGTAAGTAATAATAATTTTAAGTAAATTCCCATAATGAAAAGAACACAAACTAAAAAAAAAGAACAGAACACAATAGAAAGAAACAAAAACCTATATTTAAATTATAAAAAAAAAAAAAAAAAAAAAAAAAAAAAAAAACTATATATGTACACAAAAAAAAAAAAAAAAAAAAAAAAAAAATAATATATATTTATATATATAGAATCAAAAGAATAAGTAAATTTTTCCTTAGAAATATATATGTTACATTAAAATCTTAAAATTTATATAGAGTCAATAATATAAGTCTTTTTCCTTACTGAGTAAGCTTTTGTCAATATAAGTAGTAATAAAGTTAATAAATAAAAATACCAAATTAAAAAAAAGCACGGACCACTGAGTCTGTGGAGAGCAGCTGTAATAATAAAAAAAAAAAAAAAAAAAAACCTAACCTAACCTAACGGCCGCCACTTCCGCCCTCCGGGAGGTTTCCCGCTTGTCGCTCCCGCGCACAGCCACCATTGTGTCGTCCGCGTAGCAGACGACGAGTGTGCGCGGAAGCAGCTCCCCCCGGATTGCCCAGTCGTACCCCAGGTTCCATAAAAGTGGACCGAGCACGGAACCCTGGGGCACGCCGCAGGCCATCTGTCTCTCCCCCTGTTGCCCGTCCTTGTTTTCCCAGGGGGAGGGTGGTTTCAGTGGGTTTCATCACCCCATAGGGGAGGGTGCCAAATGCGTTTGCGATGTCTAGTGACACCGCGATGACACCCTCCCCCCTGCTCGACGCGTAGTCACAAAAGTCCTTTAGTGACTTTAGCGCGTCGAGCGTGGACCGCCCTTCCCGGAACCCGAATTGTCTATCAGAGACGTTCGGGCCGGCGGTCTCCAGGTGCTGCAGGATCCGGGAGGCCAGGATGCGTTCAAACGCTTTTCCGGCCTCATCCAGCAGCACTATGGGGCGATAGGCGGACGGGCAATCCTGTGGCCGACCCTCTTTACGGAGGAGGCATAGTCGCCCCTCCTTCCACACCCTCGGGAACCTTCCCTCTCTCAGGCAGTCATCCATGACGTGCCTGAGTCGGTCCCCCAGGTGTTCCAGGGCGACTGCGAGGACGCGACCGGGAACGCCGTCCGGGCCCGGGGCTTTGTTGCAGCCCCGGAGTCGGTCTGTCACACGCTCGAACTCGTCGTCACTTATTGGTGCAACGACGAGCTCGGCCTCCGACTCCGTTCTGGGGTCGACCATCGACGGGGGAGAGATCGAGGGAGGTGGCGGAAACAGCCCCTCGACTACCCTCTGGAGGAGTTCGGGCTCCAGGGAGTCCATGGGGAGAGCGGTGCGCATTTTGTTACGCACCACCTTGTACGGCCGCCCCCATGGGTCCCTGTCCAGGGTGGCCAAGAACGACTCGTGAGCTTCGTCCTTGGCCTTGGCGATCGCAACCTGGAGGGCCCCCTTAGCCTCTTTGAGGGCCCTGTGGAGCCCTTCCTCCTCTTCCGCACTGTGCCGCCTGCGCCTACAGTGTTGGTAGGCGCGGCGGGCACTGTTACTGGTGGACCGCAGGGCCGCAATTTCAGCGGACCACCAGTATACTCTCTTGCGGGCGAACAGGCGACCGACCCGAGGCATAGCCGCGTCGCACACCGTCTGTAGTGCGACTCGGAACTGTGCCGCCCTTTCCTCAGCTCCGAGGGTGACGGGTGGGGCAGTACACCACGCCTCCACCATGGCCGCCTCGTTCGCCTTGTCCCTGTCCAAATGGACCAGGGACCACTTTGGGAACCTTCGCCCCCTCCTGGCTCTGCCCGTGATAGGCGACGGTGGAACCCCCGCTGTGAAGACCCTCATCCTGATGTACAGGTGATCTGAGAGGGTCTCCACATCCTCCAGGACGCGCCAATCCGTGACGCGTGCAGCTATGGCAGGGGTCGCGAACGTGACGTCCACGATTGACCCCCCTTGCCGCCGCACGCAGGTATTCGCGGTGCCCCGGTTTAGGACCACGAGTCCCGTTGCCGTCACCCAATCCCCAAGAGCCATACCCCTATGGTCCGTAATGGGGGAACCCCATGCCGAACTTTTGGCGTTGAGGTCCCCCAGGACCATAACCTGCCTCGGGGCAGCCCTCCGGACCACCCCCCCTAGGATCCCCAGGAACGTGTCAAACTCCCGCAGCGGCCTATTGGGGGAGAAGTACACGGCCACCAGCACCGTGTCGTTCCCCCATCTGGCCGCCACGAATCCCGGGCCACCCTCGATCCTTGATAAGGGGGGGAGGTCCCCCATCGCCGGCACTACGATCGCCACTACTCCGTCGGTATCCCCTACCCAATTAGATTGTGGGGGGACGAAGTATGGCTCCGCTACAACCGTAACGCCAATTGCCCACTCCGCCATGGCCTGCATGAGCAGATCCTGAGCTCTGGCGGAGTGGTTGGCGTTTACCTGCAGGACATCTAGATGCTGGTGTGCTGGCATTTAAATGTCCATACGGTTGTCCTCTTGGTGCCGGCTGGCGGCTGTTTCGGCTGGAGGGGGTCGGGTGGGGCGGGAGGGTCTCGGCCTCGCCTCTTTTCCCTTTGTTTCCGGTGGGGAGCATTTTGGTCCCCTCATAACGTGGTCGGCTGGGAGGCCTGCATGGTGGCATACTGCGCACCATACCTTCTCCTCCCAGCATTCGGCTGCTTTGTGCCCCTCTGCGCCGCACCGGTAACACATCTGGCCCCGGTCCACCTTTGAGGGGCACAGCTCACGCGCGTGGCCGACACCCATACATTTGTAGCACCGCATGGGTGCTGGTCCGACGGAGTTGACCCTGGCAGACGACCAGCCTACCAGGATCTGACCACACTTGAGGAGGGCTTTTGCAGTCCCCACCGGGCATTGCACGAGGGCCACCCCACTGCCATCATAATATGTAGGGCGGATGCCCCCCACCTTTATGAGCGCCACGGCGCATCCCCCTGCCTTGGCGACGGCAGCCGCCAGGGTCTCCCTTGTCGCCGACTCGTCTAGGGCGGCGACCTCGATAGCGGCCATCTTTTCAGGGCGGCTTATATGGGCAACGTCGCCCACGAGGACCTGCAGCTTTGCTGCGAGGCTGTCCGCCGCCCTTCCGCTATCTGCTCCAGGGACCTCAATGACTCGGCCCCCCGTCACCGAGTTCCTGACCCTGACATGCTGCAGGCCTATCTCCTCCAAGCTTATGCCATTAATGGCCTTGGCCATGACAGCCTGCAGCGTGGTGTCGGTGGTAACGCCCTTCCGCATGGTGATTACCACCGCTGCCGTCTTGGGGACTTCCAGACCCTTACCCTTCTTCTTTGGTGCCGCTTTCTTCTTGGGCGGCGGGGGGGGTGGCGGAGTGGCCGTAGCCTTTCCCTTTCCCTTCATCTTCTTTTTGCTTGCTACCTGTGCCCATGTCTCGCCCGGGGGCACAGGTGCAGTCTCCACTGCTGGGGCAGGCTTGCTTGCCGGGGCAGGCCTGGCTGCTGGGGCAGGCTTGGCTGCCGGGGCAGTCTTGGCTGCCGGGGCGGTGGTTTCCTGGGCCGCCAGGGCCGCTTTTTTCGCGGCCCTTTTCGGCCTGCCATCCCCGAGCCTGGCCCTGCTCTCGGGCTCGGAGGCAACTTCTCTCGTTGAGGCCGGTGGGGCCTTCTTCTTTTTATCCGCCGCTAGCGGGGGGCGGATTATTGGTGCGGGTGGAAGGCGACTGGCAATCTCCTCGATCCTTGCATTCAGCATGTTACCGAGGGAGACCGTCAAGTCGCGCTTCATGCTGTCCAGCAGTTCCGCCAAATCCGCAGCGGCGGATTGTGTCGGCGGGGGGGCCCTAGGGGCCGGGGTCTCACGCGCCGGCTGCGGGGCCGGGGCCTGGCGCTCTGAGAATGTAACTCTCAGGGCCTTGAGTTCCGCTGTGCAGAGAGCGAGTTGTTCCCGCATTCTCTTGTTGTCCGCCTTCAGGATGCGGATCTCCTCGCTCTCTGACCTGGAGGCGTCAAGTTCCTCCATGGCACTTAGTATGGTGCGGCAGGCCCGGTTCATGGTGCCCCACACCTCACCCTTCAAGTTGCCCGACTTGCGGGCCCCCTCCATTATTCCAACTGCCGCTTGTTTGGCAGCCTCCACCGGGTCAGAAAGGAGAACCTCCGACGGGGGCGTCAACATCTTTCGTGGTGGGGAGGTAGTTCCCCCACTCCCTCTCCCCATTGTTCCCTTGGAGCGGAGCTCCGGGAAGTCCTTCCTATACAAGGAGGGGCCGGCGGCGACATCTGTGTCGGAGCTGAGGTAATTCTCCGAACCTCGGAGCTTACCTCTTGCCGACGCCATCCCCGCGTAGGCCCCCTTGGGCTTGCCCCTCCGGGCTGTTCCAACCTTAGGCCCATTATCGGGCCTTGCGTCATCCGCCTGGTCGACATGCCCCCTCTTCTGGGGCTGAGAAGTCATTCCAATGGCCTCTGAGAATTCTTCCTCGGATTCAGAGGAAGAATCCAAAGTTCTTTCGTCCCACTTGCGGTGGGAACCCCCCTCCTCTTCAGATGTGGCCATTGTGGCCCCGCCAACGTCTCTGCCAAGTTTGGGCCAAATCCGACCACCCCAGCCGAAGTTATCACGCCAAACAGAGTTTGGCAGAAAAAACGGTCAAGGGGGAGTCGGCTTGGAGAAGTCCCATACAAATTTCAAAAAGCGCCTAAAAAACCGAATAGCAATCCGGTCCCTCAGGACACTTTTTGAAAAATTTTTTTGGCTGACTTCCCGTTAACGTAGCCGGGTGCCAAAAATACCAACTAATAGGGGATGAAGTATTCTATCCCCTAGCACCCCTACTGAGACCGTAGGGTTAAACTCCGACCCTGTTTATCGACCTCCAACTTTGCCGATTTTTCTGCGTAAAAATTTTTGTATAATTTTTTACAAAATTACTAAAAATCCGATTACTTCCAAACCCTAAGGAGAAAAGCAACCGGACCTAGCCTACACGAAAATAGACTATTTGCGCTATGACCCAACCCCAAACAGAGCGTTGGACAATAGCCGCAAAGCCGACTTTTTTTCGATTGAAAAAGGTAAACAAACCGTTTTTCAATCGAAAAATCCCAACTTTTAATTTTCCGCTTTTTTTGGCGATAGCTCAGTCCGCAAAACACTCAGCGACACACCGTTTTCACAGATGTGTGCGCCTCGTGAATCCGCAACTTAGGATGTATTGAACTTCGCTGTAGCTCTCATAGGCTGATCGCTAAAGCAGTTAATACATCAACCTAACCTAACCTAACCTAACCTAACCTAACCTAACCTAACCTAACCTAACCTAACCTAACCTAACCTAACCTAACCTAACCTAACCTAACCTAACCTAACCTAACCTAACCCACACTGATTTCCTTCTATTTTGAACCAGACCCACAAATCATAGAACTTTACCTGGAGCAGCTAAAAAGAATAAGAGAGCACATGAGCGCAGGATACCTCATAATGGGCGGCGATGCAAATGCCAAAAGCATCTGGTGGGGAAGCTCGTCTGTAAACCAAAGAGGGGAAGATGTGAGCGGAACTCTAGAAGAGATGGGCTTGCAGGTGCTCAACGAAGGCAACACCCCGACATTCTACACTGTAAGAGGGGACAAAGTCTACTCCAGCTGTGTAGACATCACGGCCTGCTCGACGGAAATGTTGAACTTGGTGGAAGATTGGAGAGTGGATGAGGGATTGACGAGTTCCGACCACAATGCGATCACATTTAAAATAAGGTTGAAAAAAGCTAAAGGTATAGAAATAAAGCGAACGACAAGAATTTTCAATAGTAAAAAAGCAAACTGGAACCAGTTTCACGAGGAACTGGCCAGTTTGCTAGGAGACAACAAAATAAACAAAGAAGAAATTGAGAAAATAGACAATAAATTAAAATTAGAACAAAAACTAGAAACATACATAAGTACAATAATAAAATCTAGTAAAAAAAGTATCCCTAAACACAAAACAAGCAATAAACTTAACTTACCATGGTGGTCGGAAAAACTCGCCAGACTCAAAAAGGAGGCCACTACCAAGAGACGCCGAATCCGATGTGCAGCGCCGATCAGGAAGAAAAAAGTAGTCGATGAGTATCTGCAAGCAAAGGAGAGATATGAGGATGAAGCCAAGAAAGCCCAGACGAAGAGTTGGAAAGAATTCTGTGGAAAACAGGACAAGGAGGGACTCTGGGAGGGTATAATGAGAGTTATCAGGAGGACAACGGGAAGGCAGGAGGACCTACCTCTAAAACGGGATGGGAAAACTTTGAGCACGGCGGAATCGGCAGAAATCTTGGCTGAAACATTTTACCCAGAGGACCAGGAAAGTCAAGACAATGCAGACCACCGACGGATCAGAACAATAGCCGATCACGCAAACGACTGGGTGTATGATGAACAACATGACCCAGCGTTTACAATGGAAGAGCTGAAATCCGCGGTCAAAAGCTTTAGTCCGAAAAAAGCCCCGGGTATAGATGGCCTTACAGCCGACATATGTGAACATGCCATCTCGCAGGATCCGGAGGCCTATCTTGCTCTGGCGAACAGATGCTTGGCACTGCGGCACTTTCCTACAATCTGGAAGGAAGCCGTGGTGGTAGCTTTAAGGAAACCCGGCAAAGACGACCTCACCAACCCAAAATCGTATAGGCCGATAGGACTTTTGCCAGTCATGGGAAAGATCTTAGAGAAACTGGTAATAGGACGGGTAAAATGGCACATAGTTCCCAAATTAAGCACTCGTCAGTATGGTTTTATGCCGCGGAAGAGCACCGAGGACTCCCTCTATGATCTGACACAATACATACAAGATAAACTACAACAGAAGAAACTCATTATTGTAGTATCCTTAGACATAGAGGGAGCCTTCGACAGTGCGTGGTGGCCCTTAATACGAGCTAGATTGGCAGAGGAAGGGTGCCCGGTTAATATCAGAAGGATCCTGGATAGTTACCTTGAAGATAGGAGGGTGAGGGTTAGATACGCTGGTGAAGAGCACGTAAGAAGCACAAGCAAGGGATGTGTCCAAGGGTCGATAGGGGGTCCAATCTTGTGGAATATCCTACTGGATCCACTGTTGAAGGGTCTCGCAAATCGTGGCAATTACAACCAAGCATTCGCCGATGATGTGGTGTTGGTTTTTGACGGTGACACAGCACTAGAGGTACAGGGACAGGCCAATGCCGCTCTCGCGTATGTTCAGGAGTGGGGTGTAAAAAATAAGTTAAAATTCGCTCCGCACAAGACGAAAGCAATGGTCATAACTCGGAAACTGAAATACGACACACCACTGCTGAGCATGGGCGATATACGCATAGAAATGTCCACAGAAATTAAGATCCTTGGGTTCATTCTCGACCACAAACTGACTTTCAATAGCCACGCAACATATGTGTGTAAAAAGGCATTGAACATCTACAAGCAGTTGTCGAGAACCGCAAGAATCAGCTGGGGCTTGCACCCGGAGGTAGTCCGGACAATTTATGGAGCCGTCGTGGAGCCAATAATTATGTATGCATCTAGCGTCTGGGCGCCGGCAACCGAAAAACTGGGTCTGCAGAAACATCTTAACGCAGTCCAGAGAGGTTTCGCCCAGAAGTTGTGCAAAGCATACCGCACTGTCTCCCTTAACTCAGCACTGGTACTGGCGGGGATACTTCCACTTGATCTCAGGATACAAGAGGCAGCCGCCCTGTATCGGGCCAAGAGGGGAGTACTTCAGCCAGTGATCGGAGATAGGGAGATAGAAAAAATGGCTCCATACGAGAGATCTCCCCATCCGGCGAAGCATATGTGCCTGGAGTTCGTGAGCCTGATGCACCAACAGGATGTGGAAATTCACAAAAATCAAGCAGTAAGAATTTACACCGATGGAAGCAAAATTGAGGGCAAAGTTGGAGCTGCATTGTCCCTATGGAACAATGTAGCCGAGACCAAAACCCTCAAGTTGAAGCTAGCCTCGTACTGCACGGTGTATCAGGCGGAACTGCTGGCCATATGCAGAGCCACGGCAGAGATAGTAAATAGATCCGAGATTACCTTTGGAATATATAGTGACTCTAGGTCGGCGTTGGAGACCGTTACAAACCAATACGCCACTCATCCCTTGGCCATGGAGGCCCGCAATAACCTCAGGACCGGCAGACTTCAGGGAAAGGAGATATCCTTATTTTGGATTAAGGCCCATGCCGGTCTTGAAGGTAACGAACGTGCGGACTACCTGGCAAAGGAGGCGGCTCTAAAGTCGAAAAGGAAGCCGGACTACGAGGAATGCCCGGTCTCATTTATCAAGAGATACAACCGTTTGGAGTCGATTGATAAATGGAACCGGAGGTACAAGTTAGGACAGACGGCATCTGTCACGAAAATGTTTCTTCCTGATGCAGCAGAAGCCTACAGAATAGTGAGGAAACTGCAACCAAATAACATAGTTACACAGGTGATGACAGGGCACGGTGGGTTTTCAGAATACTTGAACCGGTTCAAGTGTAAGGAAAGCCCGTCGTGCATCTGTGAGCCAGGTATCGGTGAGACAGTGCCACATGTTCTTTTTGAGTGTCCCGTTTTCGGTCTGATGAGATATGAAGCTGAGAAGTTGCTGGATGCCGACATTAATGCTGAAAATGCGAGGCTGTTTGTAATTGACAACACATTAAGAGATGTATTCATTAAATACTGCAATCAAATAGCAGAAAAAGTAATTAAGAGAAATAAATAGATAAATAAGATATGGTGACTATATATTATTTAATATATAAAATCAGCATATAACGCAATAAGATAAGCAAATATCAGTAAAATAGTGCAGTAAAAAACTAGAGTAAGATTAGAATAAGCAATAGTAAAAAAAAAAAAAAAAAACAAACAATAAATAAATTATAGTTGTACATTCATAAATAGTTATTAAATATATGTCTCAATGCTGTAATCCTTCTGTAACCTGTATGTCCTGTTATATACTCCAAAAACTGTTACCCATAAGTCTGTATATATTGTAACCATAAAATAATAAACTTAAGTCTCTATGTAAACCTGCTGTAAACTGTGTATCTTGTAAACTTTATAAATTGTTAACCATAAGTGTATGTATGCTGTAACCTTGGAATGTAAATAAGTTAAGAAAAATTAGTTAAGTTCAGATATGTACCGCCCAATGGCATGTGGGCAGCGAATATACGAATTTTGAGTTTCATTAAAAACTCTGACCACCAAATCAGAGGGTTAGTCGTCGCTACCTAGTGTCATTTCGAGATGACGTACGGGTAGGAAAAAAAAAAAAAAAAAAAAAAAAAAAAAACCTAACCTAACCTAACCTAACCTAACCTAACCTAACCTAACCTAACCTAACCTTTTTTTTTTTTTTTTTTTTTTTTTTTTTTTTTTGCGCTGGGAAAAATGCGTTACGCATGCCCCCCCATTGGGGGATGGGGGGGGTATGTGGGACTCCCCGATCCGAAAGGACCGGTATACCCACTAAACAACCCAGCGGCATTCCAGCATCGTCTGCGTGACGGAGGACTGGGAAACTGGCTTACTTCCAGTCCCCCGCCGACGATCGCCCGCCTTTACAGCGGGGCCTTCACGCCTCTCCCGACAGGGAGAGGCCTGGGAATGACCGTGAATGCTCGGCCATCCCCGTCCAGCGGAGGTGGAGGATCTGCAATGCAGGAGAGGACGCCCCCGCGCCTGTCTCCCGCTATCCTCCACCAGGAGGGGGAAGGCGGTTGTCGTACAAACGCCTTCTCCCACCCCTTCTTCGCCTGCGGAGCGGTGCCGCGAGGGGGTCATTCTCCCGCGCGCGCTCCGCTGCCTCCTTTTGGGACATTACGTCCTCACAAAAGGAGGCTACGGCTGTCCAGGCCTCCTCGCTTCCCAGCATGGATAAGACCACGCCTGGAAGTGAGAGGTCCTGACCAACCACCGCTACCATGTCGCGGCGCGGTTCAGACCACGACGGACACACTTCGAGGGTGTGCTGCGCCGTGTCCTCTGCCGCGCCACATTCATGGCACGACGGGGTCTCCTCTCTTCCTATCCGGTGCAGGCATGATCCGAAGCAACCATGCCCGGACAAAACCTGCACCAGACGGAAAGAGAGGGCACCATGGGACCGCCCCAGCCAGTCTTGAAGGACTGAACCTAGAGCGTCCAGCGTTCGGCGGCCGAAGGTGGCGGAGGCGAGGTCCTCCGTCCAATGGTGGACGATCGCGTCCCTCGCCTCTCGCCGGACGGCTTCCCGCTCTTCTCGGGTAGGGTGCTCTCCGAGCGCCCTGCGTCCCGCCGTCCACTCATACACTCTGGCGAGTACCCACGCCTCGAGCTCCCAAGGAGGGGTACCCGCCAGAGCACACGCCGCCGCGAAGCCCACCGAGCGGTAGGCCCTCGCCACCCGCTGCGCGATAGCCCTCTGGGGCCTGCGGATCGCGGTTGCGTTCTCCCTCCTTTGGAGGGAGTCCGCCCAGATGGGGGCCCCGTATAGGGCCATGCTTTTCAAGATGCCGGCGTATAATTGCCGGCATCGCGCTTTGGGCCCCCCCAGATTTGGGAGGAGCCAAGCAAGCGCGCCCGCGGCCTTAAGCAGGCGCGTCGATAGCCCGCTGAAGTGCGGGCCAAAGCGCCACCTGCTGTCGAGGACTAGGCCCAGATATTTCATCTGGGCCTTCACCTCGACCCTGACGCCCTCTACAACAATGTGGACGTCAGTAGGGGTGCGCTGCCGGGGCCCGTGGAAGAACACGGCCTCGGTCTTATGCAGCGCCACCCCCAATCCTAGGCGGCGGATCCTTCCCGCAACTAAGGATCCGCCAGCCGAGGCCAGGCTCGCCGCCTCTCTGAAGTCTCTCCCCCGGGCAGTGAGGAGAGTGTCATCCGCGTAGCAGATGACACTCGTGCCACGGAGGAGAGCTCCCCGCAGGAGCCAGTCAAATCCGATATTCCACAGGAGTGGTCCTAGGACGGACCCCTGTGGAACACCGGACTCTGCGCTGTACCGCTGAAGCTGGCCCGCTCCATCTACAAGGAGGACTGCTCTGTTCTCCAGGTAGTCAGCCAGAAGGCTCCGTAGATACTGAGGCACTCCATGGTAGCGGAGCGCCTCTAGTATTGTCGGATGGGGGATGGAGTTGAAGGCGTTGGCTATGTCAAATGACACAGCCAAAACTCCGTCCCCTGCCTCCTCGGCCTCCCTCACTTGGCCCTTCAGACGGGTCAACGCGTCGACTGTCGAACGCCCCACTCGAAAACCGAATTGAGCGTCCGACAGGTTCGGCCCTATCCCCCTCAAGTGGCCATTAAGCCGAGCGGCGACGATCCCCTCGAATAGTTTACCAGCCTCATCGAGCAGAACGATGGGCCGGTATGCCGAGGGGGAGTCCGCCGGGCGTCCCTCCTTCCGGAGGAGGCACAGCTGCCCCTCCTTCCAAGGTTTCGGGAACCTCCCAGCCGCGAAACACGCGCTGAAGATGTCCCGAAACCTCTCCTCCATTTCGGTGGCGGCGATGGCCACCACTCGTGCGGGGACGCCGTCTGGCCCGGGGGCTGTCTTCTTGGCGCGGAGGCGGAGCGTTGCCACTCCAAACTCCACCTCCGTTACCGGAGGGACCTCTGCCTGCGGCGGAACCGCCTCCTGCGGGGGGTCCATCACTGGTGGGGTGAATCTGGTCCCAGTCGGAAACAAGGACCGAACCACCCCATCCAGCAATGACGGCTCGAGGGTCTCCGCAATTGGGGGACCAAAGGGGCGCAGTTTAATCCGCGCCGCCTTATACGGTCTCCCGTACGGGTCACTGTCGAGACCCTCGAGCATCTCCGCTCTAGCCGCGTCTTCGGCGGCAAACATCGTCACCTTGAGGACCTTCTTTGCCTCTAAATATGAGGCGTATAGAAGGTCCTCGTTCTCCGGGTTCCGCAAGCTGCGTCGTCGGCTCCGCGTGTAGGCCCTCCTGGCCCTCACGCAGGCGGCTCGGAGCCCCGCTAGTTCCTCCGACCACCAATAGACGGCGCGACGGGGAGGTGGTCGGCGAGACCGAGGCATGCTGGAGTTGCACACCTCGGTCAGGGACTTTCGCAGCTGGACCGCTGCGGCGTCCACGTCCTGGACATTGGTGGGAGGCGCGAGCCAGTCCTGGAGGAACGCCGCCTCCCTGGCCGCTCCCCGGTCCAGGTGAGTGAGGGCCCACCGTGGAAAGGGGGATCGGCCCGGGCGGGCCTCCCCCCGGGGGCTCTGGGTGGAGATGTCGAACCGCACATATCGGTGGTCCGACAAGGTCTCCACCATCTCCACCCGCCAGTCAACGACGCGGGCGGCAAGTGCGGGGGTGGCAAACGAGACATCGACCACCGACCCTCCCAGTTGCCGCACACACGTGTGGACTGTCCCTCTGTTAAGGAGGGACAAGCCGGACGAGGTCGCCCAAAACTCGACGGCTCGTCCGCGAACGTTGCAGGTGGTGGCCGGGTTGCCCCAGGCCGCCGACTTGGCATTTAGGTCGCCCAATACGACGACCTGGCGCGGCGCCGCCCTCCCGACGACTGCGGTGAGGATTTCGAGAAAATTCTCGAAATCCGATAGAGGGCGGTTTGGGGAGAAATATACCCCCACCAGAGCTATATTCCCCCACGCGACGGCCACGTATCCCGGTCCCCTCTCTAAGAGCGAGAGGGGAGGGGAGTCTGAGGAAGGCCGCGCAACCAACGCCACCAAGCCATCCGGATCGCCCAGCCAACGGCCAGGGACCGAGTACGGCTCGGCAACCACTGCCACGTCTACCAACCACTCAGCTATGGCCTGCATCAGCAGGTCCTGCGCTGCTTTGCAGTGGTTGGTGTTCGCCTGGAGGATGCGATGACCGGTCCCATCCATCATTCGGACATCGTACCCTCCTCGTCGGCCACCGAGGTCCCAGCTACAGGGACGACGGCGGTGGCGGCAGGCTGAGCCGGAGCTTGTGCTTTGCCCTTCTTTGGGGGAGGATTGCAATTCCTCCCCTTCATGACGTGGACCGCTGGGCGGCCACTGGCGGCGCACACCGCACAGTGTGGCGTGGCGGCCTTGCAGGAGACGGATCTGTGTCCCTCCTTGCCGCAGCGGTAGCAACAGTTTGACCTGTCCACCTTGGACGTGCAGAGGGCCCGAGTGTGTCCAATGCCAAAGCACTTGAAGCAGCGCAGAGGCTGCTCTTCAAGTGCCCGAACCACACTCGAGCTAAACCCGACGGTGAGCCGTCCCTTGGCGAGGACGGCCTTGGCCGCGGTGACTGGGCACTCAAGGCGAATGGTGCCCATGCCACCGCGACCGGGCCTGATGTCCCGACCCAGTACCGCTGCGACGCTACAGCCCCCCATGGCTGCGACCGCCGCCACCACCTCCTCTTTGGTGACCGAATCGTCCAGATTGGACACCTCCAAGGCGGCGGACTTGACGGGCCTGACCACTTTGGCCGCATCCGCAATGACCT
This sequence comes from Philereme vetulata, assembly GCA_918857605.2. Classification (NCBI taxonomy): domain Eukaryota; kingdom Metazoa; phylum Arthropoda; class Insecta; order Lepidoptera; family Geometridae; genus Philereme; species Philereme vetulata. The sequence continues at coordinate 13,748,262 of OU975430.1, read as the reverse complement.
CTTGCAACTTGGTTGCGAAGAGGTCCGCGTTGGCGCCGCCCTGAGCCCCCGGGAACTCGAAAATCCGAGCCCCGGCTTGGGTCTGACGGCACGTCATTGCGCCGATTCCCAGGTGGGTGGGATCGGCGTTGGTACGAGCCCGTCTCAGCACTGACTCGTACGTTTCCCCTCGCTGTGCAGCCTCCGCGGTCAGCGTCACCACGACGGCCGCGGTCTTGGGAGCAACAAGAGGCTTCCTCCCACCGGCAGAGTCCCTTTTAGCTGCGGGAGCAGCGGTGCTGGGCTTAGAGGCCGACGTTTTCCCCTTCCCTTTACCATTCCCCTTCCCCTTGCCAGTCGCCTGGGACGAGCTGGGAGGAGGGTTGTTGGCGTGGGAGGCAGGGTCGGCGCCCGTTCCTGTCTTCTTTTTCTTGCCCTTATCCTTCCCCTTCTTGACCACTTTCGTCCACGGCTGATTAGACTGGGTGGTCGAGGAGAGCAGAGCGTCTTGCTCCTGGGAGGATGGCCCCGGCTTGGACGGCCTCTTGTCCGCCGCGAGAGGCGGCCGGAGGCGTTTTTCCGGCAAGAGCCTGTCCTCTATACCGGCGAAGCAGGCTCTCGTGAAGGCCCTTTCCTCCATGACTACCTTGCGGATAATATCCTCAAGGTTGAAGGAGGAAGGACCTTCGGCCGCAGGTCTCGGCTCGGCTTGAGATGGCCGGGCCATGACTTCAGCCAGCTTCTTATGCAGCTGGCTGACCTCCGACTGCAGGCGATCTACCTTCGCCTGCAGCTGCCTTGTTTCCTCGGTCGCTGTGCGCTGCACCAGCTCCCGGACAATGCTGGCCATGCTGGCGGCCCTGCACTTAAGGGACTTCTGTAGAGTCCCTTTAAGATTAGAGGACTTAGAGGCGACCTCCCTAATTTCCTCTTCATCCTCTTGCGCCATCCGCTCTAGCTCGGCCAGCGAGTGGTCCGCGTAGAGGACGCTGGACGCGCCGTACCCAGTCTTGGCCCGGGCGGCGCGTGCCTGCTGCTCCTTGGCGGCAACCTTCTCCAGATCCTGTTGGAGTAGCTTCCGCCGAGACAAATCTAGCTGCCGTTTGGCATCCGCTAGACCCACGTCGTGGGTGTCCGCTACAGTCGAAGACTGATTCGGCTTTTTGGCCTTCACCTTCTTTGACTTGGTGCTCTTCGTCGAGTCCGACGAACCTTCACTGCCATCCTTTAAGAAGGCCCGCTTGCGTTTTTGGAGGCAATCTTCGACCTCCATCGCCGAACTTGAGTCCGACTCAAACGCGTTGTCGGACTCTGACAACACGTCAGCCCTGCAATAAAAGCTAGCCGCAGATGGTGCGCGGCTAGCTTCTGACGCCGAAGTAGCGTCGTCCGCGGAGCCCTGAGAAGGGCTTTTTGGTTGGCCCTGAGAAGGGCCTTTTGGTTGGCCCTGAGAAGGGCCTTTTGGTTGGCCCTGAGAAGGGCCTTTTGGTTGGCCCTGAGAAGGGCCTTTTGGTTGGCCCTTAGAAGGGCCTTTTTTTGAAACGCCCGAAGGCGTCCCGCAATTGAGGCGTCGTCGCCTCCTGAGGCGCTAGCGCCCTACCACTGTTGCTATGCGCAGACGCGCATACAACCTCCTCACCGCTCCCTACCGTCTCACCTAACCTAGATTTGTTTAAAGAGTTATTCATAATCAGATCCCACGAGTAAGTGGGAAGGGTGGGTCACCCCGGACAGTGCCCACTGTAACCGGGGAAGTCTAACGTAACCCGCTCAGGGGAGCGACACTTCCCTGGCGGGGGACGCGGTAGCGACTGAAACTCCGTTCAGCCTTCCAGACCTTACGCCGCGCCGCCGCTTATCCTCGGGTAATTTTTTATAGAGGTTGTCTTCCTCGCAGCCCAGGCGACCAAGCCAAGGCCTATCGGTCCCGCTCAGATCGCAAAACATGACTGCGACCATGTTGCGGGGTTACGATTTTGGGGCGGTGGCAGGGAAGAAAACTCCCACTGCCTGCCCGGCGGCAGGGTAAGTGCTCGCCAAGGCCCGACACCTCTCCGCAAGCCTAAGAAGGCTATCCTCCGCTCAAGCTCAAGCTTGAACTCAAGCCAAGCACCTGTCCACTCGGCATCCCGCGAGGAAACTGACCCATACAGCCGACTCACGGGAACCAAGATGGACGGCATCCCCGCTCTAAATCCCCCCCCCCCCCCCCATCCCACCCCAGTGTTTGGTCCGCGCCGGTACACCGGTAACTCCCATTTCTGGGAGCCGTTCCCCTATCCGCCACCCGGGGACGCGCCGCGTTGGGGTACACCTCCCCACCCACTGGGACTACCCAGCAGGTCCGCGGAACCTAACCTAACCTAACCTAACCTAACCTAACCTAACCTAACCTAACCTAACCTAACCTAACCTAACCTAACCTAACCTAACCTAACCTAACCTAACCTAACCTAACCTAACCTATCCTAACCTAACCTAACCTAACCTAACCTAACCAGTCTGGCTCCAACCGCACTCCGGAGCGCCCACTTACAACCCTACCTCTACGCGAAAAAATTCGCAAAAATTTGAAAAAGTGTTTTAAAGTGCCGTGCGATACATCAAAATTTGAGGAATCACGAGGCGCACACGGCTGTGCAAACGCTGTGTCGCTAAGTGGTTTCGTCACCAAGTTATCACAGAAAAAGTGAAAATTTCAAGAATTTAAAAGTTTAAAGTGGTTTTTATTCAAGTTCTGCAGCGGTAACATATACTTTTTATGGTGCCATCTGAAAGGCCTCCAGGAGCACTATTGTTTTTCTGCCTCTCCCGATTTTTCCCGCGCAGGAGCGCGGAGATAAAGGCAGAAAAACAATAACCACGTGGCCACGAGGTCGGCGATCCAGGACAGCCAGGAGGAAGCTGACAATTGGACCATTGGGACACCGCTGCAGAGATCAGGGAGGCACTTTTCGTTTAGACCTAAGTAAATTTTTGACAAAGTTAGGGTAGTTTTAAATTTTTGTAAAATTTTAAACTTTTTTATCTCGATCAAAAGATCGACGACGTATGTTTTTTAAATTGTTTTTGTATAGATTTTAAGGATCTTTATAAAATATAAAAATTTGGTCCTAGATCACTCAGCTAGTTTCTGAGAAAAAATTTTTTGAAAATTAAGGGTGACCACGAGGTACCCCTTATTTTAAATTTAGAATAATTATTAATTTAAGGATAGTTCATTAAAAATTGTAGAAGGGTCTGTGCAAAATTTCAGGAAGTTACGGTGAATATTAGCGTAGCTAGGTCATTTTTAGTGCTATTTTTAGTGTTTTTTGAAATTATTAAATCAGGGGGGGATCCTATCAGCACGTGGACCATCCCAAGCCATAGTGTAGGTTCTGCCCTTTAAAACAAGTCCAAACACGGTCCAGTTCGGACATAAACTGCCGGAGATAGTCCTTGAACGGCCATTTTGGACGCCATTTTGGATTGTTTTAAACGGGCATAGCCCTCGCTAGAGTGGTCCGATTGGGACGGGGTTTTCACCGCTGATACTGTTACTTCCCCCTCTCTGATTTGATATGATCTGGTGCTCTAGGTAGAGCTCAATTTTTTGGACTCTACAATCTGTGTTGGAACCTAGACGGGGACGTGGTACATACGTCTGCCAAAATCCCGAAATTCTGGGTCCTTTACTGACCGAGATATTTCAATTACAAGCTTTGGCGGCCATTTTGTCCGCCATCTTGTAAAAACTTAAAGCGTTATATCTCGCGAACCCGCCGTCTGATTTTGACGGGATTTTCTCTGTTTAATTGACCGGTAGCAGGACTACCTGCCTGTGTATAGAAACCGACTCTACATAGAGTCGACATATTTTTATTGTTTTATAATTTTTGTTTTTATTTTATTTTTATTTTGTTTTTTTTGACGCGGATCGTGTTTCTTTTTGCGTTTTTTATTGCGCCGATCTTTTTAACTTAGAATAGGACTCTATAATAGTGTAAGTTGACAAAAGTTGTATTATTTTATCTTCATTTTTATTTTATTTCAAAATTATTTTCAAAATTAACGAAGTTACGGGGGTTTTTCAATATAGACGCCATTTTGTTTCGCCATTTTGAAAAACTTTAAAGCTTCGTATCTCTGGAACTGGCCGGCCGATTTTGACGAAAAATTTTTTAGTTAAGTTGACAAGTAGCAGGACTACCAGCCTGTATATTAAGACAGACTCTAGGTAGAGTCTATAATAGAGTAGATTATTTAAGATATTGATTGTTTGTTTTAGTGTATTTAACTGTTTTATCGCTGACTCATTGGCATACCTGTGTAGAGCTATATACTCTACATAGAGCTCACTTTATTAATAAACACGTACCTGTGAACAGCACTCTCTCGTTGAAGTTGCCACGACGACCACGGTGACACCTGAAACAGAAAACAAAAAATTAATACACTGTAAACAAACATATATAACTTATACAAACTTTTAATCAGTAAACTTAATCTAATTATAAATTGACGTACCTTTCTATATATAACTTTTACAAACCTTATTCTAATTAAATAATTAATTACTTAATTAAATCAATATTATAAATTGACGCACCCGCGAACATATACCCGAGAAGCAGAGTAAATTCGCAGAGTATCTGCATAGTATCCCCCCCGCAACGACACTACTCTAGTACCCCAGCAAAATGTTTGGGATCCGCACTCCAATAAAAATGCCAGGGGACAAGGCATGCCCGGACCCCCAGAAAACCCCAGACCAGACGGACAAGGCAGGTCCGTCTGGCGAACAGCATAAAGCCGCAGGAGTGAGGCGTAGCATTGGGGAATGGGAATCCGGAAAAACCGTCACAAAGCAAAAAGCCCCAACCTCTCCAAAGAAGGCTGGACTGGCTCCGGCGGGAAACCGCTTCGCCTTATTACAGGCAGGAGGAAGTCCGCCGGTTCCGGCAAAGCCGAAATACGCGAGCAAGACGGCAGAGGGAAGAGCCTGCCTGAACAATGCCAAGATGCAGTTAGGCAGCGCGCGAAACCTACGGACCGACATAAAAACCGAGGTCACGAGGCTGATCGAGAGGTTATACCAGTTGGTAAAAGAGGCGGAAATAGAGGGATCCAAATTAAAAGAAGACCAGGGTGAGATACAAAAAGTTGGTGAGAAACTAATAAACCTGACACCAGACCTGCATTCCCCATCCCCACTATCACCTAGGAGAGAAGCGGAAGTCGGGAAGGAGTTAGTGATGAGGATAGAGGAGCACAGCAGGTTGATAAGGGACAGCAACGACCGCATAGAAGAACTGAAGCAGGTAATAGAAAACCAACAGAAAACCCTGGAGGGAGCGACCTACGCGAGTGTAGTAGCGGCGTCCAGGAGACAGCCCCCGGAACAGGCCGCACTACACTCGGTAGTGATTTCGTCTAAGGACGAAACGGAAACGGGGGAAGACGTTCTGAACAGAATCAGAAAGGCAGTAAACGCAACAGAAGGTGGGATCGCTGTGGAAAGGATACGGAAGGCAAAGGACAGGAAAATAATAGTTGGCTGCAGAACGGAAAAGGAAAGGGACTTAATTAAGGAAAGGCTGAAAGGCACAGAGGCTCACTTAAATGTCCAAGAAGTACGAAACAAGGACCCAATGGTGATCATGAGAGATGTCCTCTCGTACAACCGAGACGAGGACATAATGAAAGCATTGAGAAACCAAAATAAGTTTGTCATGGAGGGTCTAGAGAGCAAAGACCAAAAACTGGAGATCGTGTACAAAAAGCGCACCAGGAACCCGCACACAAGCCACATAGTGCTGAGGGTATCGCCGAAAATCTGGCAAAGACTGGTCGAAGCTGGTACCGTGCAAATCGATCTCCAGAGAATCAGGGTAGCAGACCAGTCACCATTGGTGCAGTGCTCTCTGTGCCTAGGCTATGGACATGGAAAGCGCTTCTGTAAAGAGACGATAGAAAAATGCAGCCACTGTGGTGGACCTCATATGAGGGCAGAGTGTGCGGACTGGCTAGCGGGCGCAGCACCGGCGTGCTGTAACTGCATGCAAGCGAAGCTGGACCGGACCGACCACAATGCCTTCAGTCAAGAATGCCCAATCCGTAGAAAATGGGAGTCATTGGCGCGGGCAACCGTAGCCTATTGCTAAGGTGGTCCCAGGTACAAAATCCCCCCCAGTTGAAGCGAGACCATACTATGTAGCCCAAGCAAACTTGCAAAGAAAGGAACTAGCAACAAAAGAGATAATGCTTGAGGCAAACGTAAAAAAGATGGCCTTTGCGCTGCTCCAGGAGCCCTATATTGGAGCAATAGGCAGGGTTAGAGACTATAGAGGTGTGAGAATCTTCCAGTGCACTAAACAAGATGGTGGGAAAGTCAAAGCGGCAATTGCTGTGTTTGACGACGACATAGAAATTATCCAATGTCCAGACCTCACCACCAAAAACATAGTTGTAGTCAAAGCTAAGACTAGTGCCTGGGAGATTGCACTGATCTCCATCTACTTCGAACCTGACCCACAAGCCATCGGGCCATACCTGGAGCAGCTAAAAACGATCCAAGAGCGTATAGGAACAAAGAACCTCATTATAGGAGGTGACGCTAACGCTAAAAGTACTTGGTGGGGGAGTTCCACAGTGAACCAAAGAGGTGAAGACCTGAGCGGAACCCTGGAAGAGATGGGCTTGCAGGTACTCAACGAAGGAGACACCCCGACCTTCTACACAGTAAGGGGGGACAAGGTTTACTCTAGCATTGTCGACATTACGGCCTGCCCGACGGAGATGCTGAACTTGGTGGAGGACTGGAGAGTTGAAGAGGGACTGACGAGCTCTGACCACAACACGATTACGTTTAAAATCAGACTCACAAAAGCTAAAGGAAGAGATATAAAGAGAACAACAAGAGTATATAATAGTAAAAAAGCAAACTGGACCCAGTTTCATGAGAAACTGGCCAGTTTGCTAGAAGAAAATAAAATAAATAAAGCAGAAATAGATAAAATAGAGAACAAATTGGAATTAGAAAATAAGGTAAATATATACATAAAAACAATAATAGAAGCAAGCAACAACAGTATACCTAAAAAGAAATCAAGTAATAAACTTACCTTTCCTTGGTGGTCAGAGGAACTCGTCAAACTCAAGAAGGAAGTCACCACCAGGCGACGCCGAATCCGATGCGCAGCGCCGATCCGAAAGAAGAGGGTCATCGATGAGTACCTGCAAGAAAAAGAAAAATATGAGAATGCTGCCAAGGAGGCTCAGATACGAAGTTGGAAGGAGTACTGCGGGAAACAGAATAAAGAGGGAGTATGGGAAGGAATTATGAGGATCATAAGAGGGACCACAAGAAGACACGAGGACACGCCCTTGGTAAGGGCCGGAAGGACTCTGAGCCCTGCGGAATCGGCGATAATGTTGGCAGAAACTTTTTACCCAGAGGACCAGGAAAATCAGGATGAAGCGAAACACCGACGGATCAGAGCAATAGCTGATCACGCAAACGACTGGGCTCATGATGAAAAACATGACCCAGCGTTTACAATGCAAGAACTAGAATTCGTGGTAAAAAGTTTCAATCCGAAGAAAGCGCCAGGTATCGATGGCCTTACTGCTGACATATGCGAACACGCCATCTCGCAGGATCCGGAGTCCTATCTTGCCCTGGCAAACAAATGCTTGGAGCTGCGGCACTTTCCCATAATCTGGAAGGAGGCAGTGGTGGTAGCTCTGAGAAAACCTGGTAAGGATGACTTCACCAACCCAAAATCATATAGGCCGATAGGTCTTCTGCCAGTCATGGGGAAGATCTTGGAAAAACTCGTAATAGGCCGGGTGAAATGGCACATTATCCCAAAAATAAGCTCTCGCCAATATGGCTTTATGCCCCGAAAGAGCACCGAGGACTCCCTCTATGATCTGATACAATACATACAAGTTAAACTACGACAGAAGAAACTTATTACCGTAGTATCATTAGACATAGAGGGAGCCTTCGACAGCGCGTGGTGGCCAGCAATACGAGCCAGACTGGCAGAGGAAGGATGCCCGGTGAACATCCGAAGGATGCTGGATAGCTACCTCGAAGACAGGAAGGTGAGGTTAAGATACGCCGGTAAAGAGCACGAAAGAAGCACGAGCAAGGGTTGTGTCCAGGGGTCAATAGGTGGTCCAATTTTGTGGAATATTCTACTGGACCCATTATTAAAAGGATTGGAAAATCGTGGCAACTACAACCAGGCGTTTGCTGATGATGTGGTGCTGGTTTTTGACGGCGACACAGCGCTAGAAGTGCAGAGGCAGGCCAATGCTGCTCTTGCCTATGTTCAGGGGTGGGGTGTGGAAAATAAGTTGAAATTTGCGCCTCACAAGACCAAGGCCATGGTCATAACCAGGAAACTAAAGTACGACACACCACTGCTGAGCATGGGTGGGATCAGCATCGGAATGTCAAAAGAGATCAAGATTCTGGGGCTCATTATCGACGAAAAACTGACATTTAATAGTCATACTACATATGTATGCAGGAAGGCTATTAACATTTACAAACAGTTATCCAGAGCCGCCAGAATCAGTTGGGGTCTTCATCCAGAGGTAATCCGCACAATATACAGAGCCGTAGTGGAGCCAATTATCATATATGCGGCCAGCGTCTGGGCGCCGGCAACCGAAAAACTGGGTCTGCAGAAACACCTCAATGCAGTCCAGAGAGGTTTCGCCCAGAAGCTGTGCAAGGCATACCGTACTGTCTCTCTTAACTCGGCACTAATACTGGCTGGGATACTCCCACTCGACCTCAGGATACAAGAGGCAGCCGCCCTGTACCGAGCAAAGAGGGGGGTGCCCCAGCCGGTGATAGGAGATAGAGAGATAGAGATAATGGCTCCATACGAAAGATCTCCCCATCCGGCAAAACATATGTGTCTGGAGTTCGTGACCCTGATGCACCAGCAGGATGTGGAAGTCCACAATAACCAAGCAGTAAGGGTGTTTACCGATGGCAGTAAGATTGAGGGCAAAGTCGGAGCAGCACTGTCCATCTGGAACAGTGAAGCCGAGACCAAAACCCTCAAGCTGAAGCTGTCATCGTACTGCACGGTGTATCAGGCGGAACTACTGGCCATATGCAGAGCCACGGAAGAGATCCTAAAACGGCCCGAGGATACCTTTGGTATATACAGCGACTCTAGGTCGGCGCTGGAAACCGTCACAAACCAGTATGCCACGCATCCCCTGGCCATGGAGATCCGCAACAACCTCACGACCGGCAGACTCCAGAAAAAGGAGATATCCTTGTTCTGGGTGAAAGCCCACGCCGGTCTAGCTGGAAATGAACGTGCGGATCAACTGGCAAAGGAGGCTGCACTCGGACTAAAGAGGAGGCCAGACTACGAAGAGTGTCCGGTTTCATTTATCAAGAGACAAATCCGATTGGAGTCTATTGATAAATGGAACCGGAGATACAAGTTGGGACAGACGGCATCTGTCACGAAGATGTTTCTTCCTGACGTGACAGTAGCCTATAAAATAGTAAGACAATTACAGCCCACCAACATAGTCACTCAGGTTATGACAGGGCACGGTGGGTTCTCAGAATACCTGACTCGGTTCAAGTGTAAGGAGAACCCATCGTGCGTCTGTGAGCCAGATGCCAGTGAGTCGGTCCAACATATTCTTTTTGAGTGTCCCGTTTTTGGTCTAAAGAGATATGAAGCTGAGGTTTCGCTGGATGCCGAGATGAATCCCAATAATGTAAAAATGTTTATGGTAGATGAGACGTTGAGAGGTAGATTTATAAATTATTGCATACAACTGGCAGAAATAGTAATTAATAGAAATAAGTAGTATATAAAATATGTTGATTGTATATTGTAAAAATATATTAAACCAGCATATAAGATAATTAGTATAAGTAAATAGATTTAAGTAATATAGTGCAGTAAGAAACTAGGGTAGTAATAAATTATGTAACCATGTATATATAAAATAGTAGTAATAGAAGTAGTTAAAAAACTCTATAATGTCTGTAAAAATATCCTGTATATTCCACTATTGTAACCTGTATTCCTTATTTAGTATCGTATGTAATATGTGTAATAATTTAAGATTAGTTAAGCCCATAGACTGTAAAGCCCAATGGCATGAGGGCAGCGAATAAAATACTCTTGCGTTTTATTAAAGACTCCGATCCCCATGTCGGAGGTTAGGCTAGCTCGCGGGCCGGGCCTCTGCGCCCGGACAGGAAAAAAAAAAAAAAAAAAAAAAAAAAAAAAAAACCTAACCTAACCTAACCTAACCTAACCTAACCTAACCAGTAACAGCCCAACCTCGCCACACACTCAATATAGCTCCGTAAAAAAATTCAATTATATTGTAAATTTTTGAGCTAGCGCAAAAAATTTTTCAACGTCGGTAACAGTAGTGCTTGACTCACAAGGATTACTGTTTTCAACATCCTGCACCAAGGCGTTTTGGAACAAGGGGCCCGGGACTTTGGACCACCACATCTCACAGGAGGACGGAGAACTCTTCAAACAATCACCACCACCAGACGGAGCTCGACGAGATCTGTCAAGCGGAGCTGGAATTTTGAAAATCCGTCCAAGCCAAAGGGAGATACAAGGTACCGAAAATCAGGAAAAACAACCTCACACACCGCGTGGTCGACACACGTGTAACCTAGTTACACTCAGTCGACACGAGGCGTGACGTCGGACAACCAAGGTGAAGACTTCGGATCCGGCCTCAGGACTGCGCCACTGCGGAACATCAGCAGCGGAGCACCTTCGTCGGACCCTCAGGTGAACCTTGGTCTAACTCCTGAACCCAAAGTCCTAGGACACCCAAGTTTGGACTCCTTCTAAAGGGGAGACCAGGCCCGTCCACATTTTCCCTACCCCCACCCCAACTTCATTTCCCCCCCCCCCCCTTGCCGTAAGGCTACCTCACCCCTCCGAGTCTTATCTCCGGGGTCATATTACCTGAAGGAGGTGGACCGCTGGTGTAAGGTACCTCCACCACCGGCCACAGGAGCCCCCACCACCTTGCTCTAAGGGACCCCCCCACCCCTCTACCTACCCCCCTCCCTACATACCCCCTACCTACCCCCCCCCCCCCCGGGTCTCCTCCCGAGACCTTCCCCCCCCCGACCCCCCTCAAAATTCCCAAAACCCCCTCGGGCTATATCTCCGGAACCAGTGGAGATAGACCCCCCAAGTTTGGTATCCCCGCAATCAGCGTCGAGAGCTCTACAATCTGGCTCCAAGGGAATTCCAAATTTCCAAACTCACCTCAGCAGAAAATTGAAAACTCAATCACCATCAGGCATCACAACACCGGCGGCGTGCGAGACGAAGCTATTACTCAGTAAGAAAATTTTTTTAAACAATAATAGTGTAACAAGTAAATAGGTTCAAAGTTCGGAACATTATTAGTCATTGTATAACTTTAAATAAATAATACTAGCCGTTAAGGTAGAAGAGTCACTTCAAAGGGCTCGTCCGGGGAAGTACTACCATCACACCCAATTCTGCCGCCAAACAGCTTTGCTGAGTTTCGGCTAGGAGGGTCTGACCGCCGGCTAAATTTCAGGCACGAGGCTCAACATCTACCTCGAAAATTTTTAAAGCTAGTATTAAGTAAAACAACTTAGTATTTAATTTTATAATTAAGAAATTGTATTTATTTAATTTAAAAAAAATGTCAGCCAAATCCGTGACCGGATCCGTCCCAAAGTCGGAAGTGGCACCTCAGGTGACCCTCCAACCAAAGAGATCGCTGCGTGAAAAGGTACTGAAGAAGGAAACGGTCGCCAAGTCACTAAAACTAGAAAAGTCGACGCGGCCATCAGTACCCGAAGCGAAGAAGGCATCATCGGTCGGAGCACAGCCGGAGGAAGTCAGCCCAAAGGTCCCCGCAAGAAGGAAGAGGACATCGCCTGCGAAACCGCCGCAAGAGCCAAGCGAACACCTGGCCACATCATCAGACCGGTCCGCGGTGGAGTCGGTCACAGACAAAATCATCAACTGGGAACAGTGTGGGATATCACCACCTAAGCCCGTAGAGTCCGACGAAGACTCGGTCGCGTCTTGCTTAGACCTAGACACCTCCGCGAACAGGCCCAGACCACGACAGAGCATGCTCGTCGTGCAAGCGGGTCGACGAACGGGGGTGGAGATGGACCTAGCCACAAAGATGGCAAACGAGACGCTGCTGAAAGGGAAGGACGCGTTGGAGTCTGCAGGCAATATGAAGAGGGAGTGCAAAGTCGTCGCACTCGAAAGCCTGCAGACTCTTTACGAAATAGTCCTCTCACTGTCGGACTCAAGATCCAGACATATCACCAGTCTGGAAAGGGAAAGGACGAGACACGCCACGGAGCTCGTAAGGGTGGAGAGAGCCCATACAAAACAATTGATAAACATTACCACCAATCTCACGTCGGAAATGTCAAAGGCCAGAACGGACATCGGCGCATCGCTCAAGGAGATACAAGCGGTGCGAAACTGGCAGGGGTATGAGACCCAGGAGCCCCATAGGCTTATAAAGGAAACGTCGGAAGCGCTCCAGGACCTCGACAAGCGTGTTAGAGCATTGGGAGAGCTCGTAACCAGCGGGCAAAAGGGGAAAGAGGAAGACCCCATCTGGAGAGACCACTCGAGCCTCAAAGCAGGAGTAGAATCTCTCCAGAATCAGCTGGATGAGCTCCGGAGAGAGAGCAATAAACACACGCGCGAGATCCTGGAGTCCAACCTTAAAGCCATGGAGAAAATGGACTCCAAACCCCCATCAGCACAGCCAGAACCTGGCCTGAGGCAGGAAGTGGAGGAGATGAAGGGCATCCTGAAAGCGATGTCAGCTGAACGAGCGCCCCCATCCGAGCCACCGCAGCCCATTCTAATCAACATGGAGGAGCATATGCATCCTCTAACGGAGAGAATGGAAGCGGTGACATCTGAGCTCCGAACCCTTCGGGAAGAAAAGATGAGGGCACCACCACTGTCCCTCAACCTCGAAGCGGAGCTCGCCAAAGCTGAGGAACGATGCAGCTCGAAAGGGAAGCTGACCTACGCCAAGGTCGCCGCCAAGCCACCACCGCCCTTGAAGCCAAACCACACCCTGATCATCACATCAGACAACCCCCAGAACACCGGGGAAAATGTGATCGACAGGATCAGGGTGGCTCTCGACACCAGGAAAACTGGAGCCAAGGTAGACAGGGTAAGGAAGGCCAAAAACAAAAAGGTCATCCTGAGCTGTAGCTCCAAAGAAGATCTGGACCTGGTGCAGAGCAGGGTTAGGACGGACAAAGGCCTAAAAGCGGAAGTGGCGAGGGCAGCAAACCCTCTAGTCATCGTCAGGGATGTCCTATCCTACCACACCGACGTAGACATCGTGGAAAATATACTGGCGCAAAATAAAAATATTTTAAAGAACATTAACTTGAAGGATAGCACCGTCAAGATGCGGTACCGTAAAAAGGCACGTAACCCGCTCGAGTGCCATGCGGTACTGGAAGTTTCCCCTTCCATCCATAAAAACCTGGTGGAGGCTGGAAAGATCTATATAGGTATGCAACGCAGACCTATATTTGATCAGACCCCACTGGTGCAGTGCACCAAATGCCTCGGCTTCGGCCACACTAAGGTTGTCTGCCGGGAGAAAGACGAGCTCTGCAGTCACTGCGGAAGGGCTCACTCCTGGGAGAAATGCAAGGGGAGACAGGAGGGGAACCCTCCAAAGTGCAAAAACTGCTCGGCCGCGCACGGCACAAGCATCAACCTGGCGCACAATGCTTTTAGCAAAGAGTGCCCAGAGCGACTAAAATGGGATGCAATAGCGCGGTCCCGAGTATCGTATTGCTGAGGGCGTCTCACAGTACCGTAGCTCGGTCCCTCAAAACTTGGGCGGGGCAGGCTTGAGGTTTATCCAAGCTAACCTGCAACGCTCAAAACTGGCCACGACGGAATTACTCCAGGTTGCGGTGGATAGGGGCATCACGGTCGCCCTAGTACAGGAACCGTACGTCGGAAAGACTGGCGTCCTAAAACAACATCCTGGGACTAGGGTTATCCAATGCACCCTAAATAGGCAAAAACCAGTGAAGGCAGCCGTTATAATTTTCGGTGACCGGCTAGAAGTCGTACACGACCCACAGCTGGTAACCGAAACCGAAGCGGCAGTCCTTCTTATCGGGGGAGGCCTAAAACTAGGAGTAATATCCGTCTACCTAGAGGGGGACCAGGACATAGTACCGTATCTGGACCGCATCAAAAAAGTTTGTACCAAGTTGGACACCAGAAACCTCATCGTTGCGGGAGATATAAATGCCTGGAGCCACTGGTGGGGCAGCGTATCTGAGGATGACAGAGGAGAGGCGTACAATGCGTTCCTGAATGAGAAGGGACTCCAAATTCTAAACACCGGAGACACTCCGACCTTCGAGACCTTCAGAAAGGGTAGGGCATGCACAAGCATAGTGGACGTATCCGCTTGCAGCACACCCCTGCTCGGAAGAATCGAGGGATGGAGAGTGGAGAGAGGTCTTGTGACTTCGGACCACAACGCTATCACCTTCACCTTGCGCTTGGGAAAGGCCTTAGAAACTCTTAGGCCAATCACAACGCGCAAGTACAACACCAAGAAGGCAAAGTGGACCGAATTCGCACATCTGCTAAAAACCATCCTGGCAGAGAGAGACATCACCACCGTCTCAATTTTGGAGTCCAAAACCCCGAGGGACCTCGAAGATAAGATCACAGCCTACACTGAAGCCATCCACGAAGCCTGCGAACAAACCATCCCTATCGCAGGAAGCAAGGCGGGCAATCCCAGGCCCCCGTGGTGGTCGAAGAAGCTTGAAGATCTTAAGAGAGAGGTCCTTAGGAAAAAGAGGAGGATCAGGAACGCAGCCCCTTGCAGGGTAAAAATGGTTATAGAAGAATACCAAAAATGCAAGGCGGAGTACGCAGTCATCGCAGAGAAAGCCCAAACAGAGAGCTGGAAGGAGTTCTGCACGACTCAGGAAAAGGAGAGTATGTGGGATAAAATCTACAGAGTGATCAGGAAAACGTCAGGAAGGCAGGAGGACATGCTCCTGAGAAGCTCTGAAGGTAACACCCTAACTCCAAAACAGTCGGCTGAACTCTTAGCCAGAACTTTCTACCCAGACGACTCCGAGAGTACCGACCAGTCGTTTCACTCGAACCTCCGAGAACGGATGAAGGAGAGTGCCCTTGAAGACCTTTCGGAAGATGATCCACCATTCACGGCAGCGGAATTGGAGTTGGTGCTGCAAGCACAAAACCCCAAGAAGGCACCCGGACCAGACGGGCTAACAGCAGACATCTGCGCCGCAGCCATACGAAGTGACAGGGAAGTGTTCATGGCGATAGCAAACAAGTGCTTGTCACTAAATCACTTCCCCACTCACTGGAAAGTGGCACACGTGGTCATCATTCGAAAGCCAGGAAAGGCAGACTACACTCATCCTAAGTCCTACAGACCAATTGGACTATTATCTGTTCTTGGAAAAACCATCGAGAAACTCATGATTGGTCGACTCCAATGGCATTTACTCCCAACCCTAAACAAAAAGCAATATGGGTTCATGCCGCAAAGAGGAACCGAGGACGCCCTCTATGACCTTATAGAGTACATAAAAGAAGGAGTAACCGGGAAAAACATCGTACTCCTAATCTCTCTGGACATAGAGGGGGCCTTCGACAATGCGTGGTGGCCAGCCCTTAAAAACCAACTTGTTAAAAAAAGGTGTCCGGAAAATCTGTACCGGATGGTGTGTTCGTACCTCACAGACCGGAAGATCAAGGTCAACTACGCTAGAGCAGCTTACGAGAAGGAGACTACGAAGGGTTGTGTCCAAGGATCCATCGGAGGACCAATCTTTTGGAATGTCATCCTAGACTCGTTGCTGCAAAGCCTAGAGATGGATGGAATATACTGCCAAGCCTTTGCAGATGATGTGGTTCTCGTTTTCACAGGACAGTCGGTCGGCAGCCTAGAGCGGTCTGTCAACTCAACGTTGGAACATGTGGCAACGTGGGGAAAACAAAATAAACTCAACTTCGCACCGCATAAGACCAACGCGATGCTTCTAACGAAGAAGTTGAAGTATGAAACCCCACAGTTATTCATGGCCGGTACAAAATTGGACCTCGTTGAGGAGATAAAGCTTCTGGGCCTTATCATCGACCGAAACCTAGTTTTTAAATCTCACGTGTCCGCGCAATGCAAGAAAGTAGCTGATATCTACAAGCAGCTTGCATGCGCAGCGAAAGTAACGTGGGGTCTAAATAGTGAAATCACGAGAACCATATACATCGCGGTGGTGGAGCCTATTATGACATACGCCTCAAGTGCCTGGTACCAATCTGTAGAGCTGCAAATGAATAAAAATCAATTCAATGCGCTCCAGAGAGGATTTGCACAAAAGGTCTGTAGGTCATACCGGACGGTCTCACTCACCGCAGCACTGGCACTGTCGGGTCTGCTGCCATTGGACCTAAGGATCCAGGAGGCGGCGAACCTATACAGAGCCAAAAAAGGTCTGGCGAAGGACTATCTCCCACCCGAGACGGAGCTCGAACTCCGAGTGGGATATCTTGAACAGCCCCATCCATCTACCCTAACATCCGTGGAGTACGAACTGCTAGAAGACGCCGTCCCGCAGATCACCGGACCCCAAATTTACACAGACGGAAGCAAAATCGACGGAAAAGTAGGTGCTGCTCTAACCCAGTGGGAGGAGGGAAAGGAGTCAAACTTCGCCACCTTTAAGCTTCACCCCGCGTGCACAGTCTTCCAGTCGGAACTATATGCACTGCACAGGGCTCTTCAGATGGTGAATTCGAGCAGGGACCCCGTAGTTAGCATACTGAGTGACTCGAGATCGTCACTCGACCTGCTGCGGAGTCCCAGCTTGAACCACCCTCTGGCGAGAAGCATAAAGGAGAACATTGTCAGGATCCAGGAAGGAGGACGAGAGATCCGGATGTTCTGGCTTAGGGCTCACGTAGGCACTGTCGGTAATGAGAGAGCAGACGAGTTAGCGAAAGCTGCTGCACTCGAGGACACCACTCAGGACTACGGAAGGATCCCCCTGTCTTACGTTAGGAGGAAAATTCGTGAAGAATCGATCCGCAAATGGCAGGATCGATACGAAACCTCCAGCACAGGTGCGGTAACGAGAAGGTTCCTTCCAGATGTCCACAGTGCGTACCGGATAACTCGCTCTACAAAATTTACACCAGTACAAGTGCAAGTCTTGACAGGTCACGGTGGAATAGCCGAGTATCTTCACAGATTCAAGCTGAAAAACAGCCCGGGATGCGAATGCGACCCGGAAATCTGTGAAACAGTATGGCACATCATACTCGACTGTCCCCGTTTCCTAGCGGCTCGAATAGATCTAGAAGCCCGGATCGACAGAAACCTGGTCGAATCGGAACTGCACAACATCATTGCAGATCCCGATTGCAGACCGCATTTTCTGTCATTCGCCGAGAAGATCTTCAGAGTTGCGACGAGCAGGCACACGGATCTTCTGCCCCTCGAATCTCAACCAACACCCGTTAGCCAAGCCACAAGTAGTGCCGGCTCTCAGCGGGAACCTATAGCCAAAAGCGTCGCTATCCGCACGCTCCTCGCTTGCGGGGAGCGAGGAGTGCCTGGGATTAGAATCCGAGGAGTGGCACTCTTCATGGACAGCGCCGGCGAGCGGCTGGGTATAGGTTTCTGCCGAACCGGGACTAGAAGTCACTTTTCGATTTCACCCGGCTTGGCAGCACTCATAAATGGGAGCACATCCAAAACGACCATGAGGCGCAAAGTTTACAGCGCGTTACCTGAAACGGAAGTGGCGGGCCACCGATGCCGACTAGTCCGATCGCACAACAAGACGATCGTTCTGCTCGCATTGGAAGGCAACTACACCCCTTTCGCACAGGCATGTTCGATGCTCACCATGTTGGGAGAAACGGGCGGAGGAGCGGAAGATCCCCGTGTAATAAGTGTAGATGCGATGACGGTCGGGTATGAGCAGGGAGAAGTCGTAGACCGGCTATGCTGTTTAAAAGCCTCAGAACAACACGAGGTGGTCGTGTACGAAGACAGAGGAGAAAACCTAAACTTCCTCAAAGCACACGACCCAAAAACAGCAACCAATAGCTGGGGACATCCCATGCCAACCTCGATCAGCGGATCCGAACGTGTCCAACAGAAAGCAGCCGCCGAAAAAACTGCACTACATCAAAGCAGTGTGCAGGAGCAAAAGAAGAGAGCCAAAGTCGGAGGCCATCTCAAAGGATTTCTAGACACCTTCAGCTCGATGCTGCAAGGGCTGTCAGGAAATCCTTTTCCAACAACGAGATCGAAAGACAAAGAGGCACTCGTAGAAGCTCCAGCAAAAAAGGCGAAACTCAAAGCTCCACTAACTACAGTAATACCTAAGTCCAAAATCCCAACAAAACCGGCACCAACGCAGGAGAAAAGAACTAGAGCCGACATGGGGCAGGTCGTTCCACCTCGTCTAGTAAATGCAACGTCACCGCAGGATCACGCGTACAACGCCTTCCTCGAGTTTCTAGCTATCACCAAAGCAACCGCAGATGTCAACCTCGGAGTGTGCAAAACCATCTTGCAACACTTTGAGCAGGGCAATGCGAAACTGCTAGAGGAGAAACTCGAGGAGGCAGAGGCTGCCATATACAACAACGGCAATTCCCAAGTCATAAAGGGAAAAATGTCAGGTAGTTATATGGCGGCTTACAACGCGACCAGTGGTTTTGTGGAGATGTGCATTGAGGGAACCGAGAGCGGAGCACCTAAGTTCAATACCCCACAAGGAGATCCCTTAGTTGTTGTCGCAAAGTGCACAAGGATCCTACTGGACGACAGGATTCTCGATATGGCGAAAACCATATCGGGTAATCAGGACACTGCATCCGGCTGGAAGGACTGGGCACTACCAACAATTGAGTGGGTCAATGGAGTACCGGGGTGTGGAAAGACAACCTGGGTGGTAGGACACTTTGATGCTGACAAGGACGCCATCATCACCACAACATCAAATGCAGCTAGCGACCTAAGGGAGAAGCTAGCGCCTCGTGTTGGTGGCCTTGTCAAGACCAGGGTACGCACCATGGCTTCAGTCTTGGTGAATGGCTTCAGAGAGTCCGACAAATTCAACCGTCTCATGGTTGACGAGGCTCTCATGAACCACTTCGGAGCCATAGTCATGGCTGCCAAGCTGTGTGATGCCAAAGAAATGGTCCTCATCGGAGATGTCAACCAACTACCTTATATCGACAGAGAAAATCTCTTCGAACTGAGGTACTGCCGCCCAAACCTGGTAGCAAACATCAGCCAGGAGTTGCTCTGCACACACCGGAACCCCTTGGACGTCGCCTACGCCCTACGTGAGGTTTACTCCGGGATTTACTCCTCAACCCTAAAAGCTCACTCGTTGAAGGTGAAAACCTACACTGGTGCCCAAATACCGTTTACGCTCCCCAACACGCTTTTTCTAGTCCATACTCAGGGCGAAAAGGAAAGCCTCACTGGACAGGGCTGTGGTGAAGGCACAGGTTCGCGAACGCTCACCATCCATGAAGCGCAGGGGTTAACGTTCGAAACAGTAATCATTGTTCAAACTAAGGGCAGAACAATCGGTTTACATCAGAGCGTTCCCCATGCGGTAGTAGCAGTGTCACGGCACACCACCAGCTGTACCTACTACACCGATGATGACAACGACGCAATAGGGTACTTCATCAAGAGAGCTATGGCCGCATCCACTAAGAAGATCTTGGAGTATAATCTTAAAATGTCAATAAAGCACCGAAACGCAGCGGTCGTCGACAAGTTGGCTCAGGAGATGAGGTGTGCCAATTTGTAAACTAAAGTTGTAATAAGTTGTAAGTTGTCCATAGTAAAGTTAATGTCAATGTTATCAATAATATATTAATTGTAAGTAATTAAATGTCATAATGTTGTAAATCAATAATTTCAATTGTAAGTAAAAATAATTTTAAGTAAATTTCCATAATGAAAAGAACACAAACTACAAAAAAGAACAGAACACACTGTAAAGAAACAAAAGCCTATATTTAAATTAAAAAAAAAAAAAAAAAAAACAAAAAACAAAAAAAAAAAAAAACAATACATATATATGTCGGTAAACAAAAAAAAAAAAAAAAAATATATATATATAGAATCAAAAGAATAAGTAAATTTTTCCTTAGAAATATATATGTTACATTAAAATCTTAAAATTTATATAGAGTCAATAATATAAGTCTTTTTCCTTACTGAGTAAGCTTTTGTCAATATAAGTAGTAATAAAGTTAATAAATAAAAATAACAAAATAAAAAAAAGCACGGACCACTGAGTCTGTGGAGAGCAGCTGTAATAATAAAAAAAAAAAAAAAAAAAAAAAACCTAACCTAACCAAACCTAACCTAACCTAACCTTTTTTTTTTTTTTTTTTTTTTTTTTTTTGTTGACCAGGTGGAAAATGCGTTACGCATACCCTCCGAACATGGGAGTGTCGGAGGGTTATGTGGGACTACACATCGCCTCTCCCTCCTCAGAGTGAGGAGAGGTAGGGAGTGCTACCCACTAAAAACCACCCGGACGTGCCCTCTCGCCGGTTTTGTTGGACACCGTGGAACCCGCGAAGGCATAGTCCACGATGTCCACCGGTGGCACCCCAGCCGTTGCCGGGGCTTCCCGCGCCGAAGGGGAGAAGGGCGAGCACGCTTGGCCCTCTCCCAGACCGCTCAGTGGCTGATCACTGCGGGCAGAGGACTCCCATCCTCCACCTGCAGCCACTATGGGTTGAGTCTGGCGGCGAAACGCCGCCTTCTCAACCCAAGCCGTCTGCGCCGGAGGGGGTGCGCGAGAGGATCTTCCTCGCGCTCCCGCTCCGCGGTCTCCTTTTGCGAAATGACTGTTTCGCAGAAGGAGACCACCGCCTCCCAGGACCTCTCGTTGCTCAGCATTGCTTCAACAATGCTTTGGAGCGAGAGGTCCACCCGCTGAATGGTGCGTGCCATGAGGCCACGCTCCGCGTCCCAACGACTGCCTCTTCAGCCAAAGGTCGGCCGTTGGGAGGATCGCCTCTATGGTACGGAGACCATAAGGGGCGACCTCCAGTTGGGCCTTCCATCGGTCCCGCAGTCGGCGCTCCGTCGCGCGACGGGAGGCTGCCACCTCCTCGGGGTCCGGGCGTTCACCTGTTGTCCGGACCCTGGACCTACGTTGGTAGGTCTCTGCGTGCACCTCTGCGTCTAGCTCCCACGGGGGGGTGCACGCGAGGAGGCAGGCCGCTGCATGGGCCACCGTCATATAGGCCCTCACCATCCTGAGGGCCACGACCCGTTGTGGCCTCCGCAGCAGGGCCCTATTTCGGGCGGAGAGCTTGTCCGCCCATATTGGGGCCCCATAGAGGGCCATGCTCCTTGTCACGCCGGCATATAGCCGGCGGCACAAGGAGCCCGGCCCTCCTATATTGGGCAGAAGGCTGCCCAGCGCCGATGCGGCGCCCACGATTCGGGGAGCTAACCTCGAGAAATGCTCCCCGAAATCCCACTTGCGGTCCAATATGAGCCCCAGATATTTAATGTGGGGCTTTATTTGGACCGCTCCACCCTCCAGGGTGAGCGCCGCATTCGCGGGCAGATTCCACCCGCGCCCCCCGAAGACTATAGCCTCAGTCTTCGGGAGGCTCACCTTTAGGCCGAGCCTGGTGATCCGTTCAATCGCCAGCTCGGCCGCCACTTCCGCCCTCCGGGAGGTTTCCCGCTTGTCGCTCCCGCGCACAGCCACCATTGTGTCGTCCGCGTAGCAGACGACGAGTGTGCGCGGAAGCAGCTCCCCCCGGATTGCCCAGTCGTACCCCAGGTTCCATAAAAGTGGACCGAGCACGGAACCCTGGGGCACGCCGCAAGCCATCTGTCTCTCCCCCTGTTGCCCGTCCTTGTTTTCCCAGAGCACTACCCTCTCGGTTAGGTAGTGCTCAACAATTCGCCTTAGGTAGTGAGGCACCTCATGGTATCGAAGTGCCTCACTGATCACCCCATAGGGGAGGGTGCCAAATGCGTTTGCGATGTCTAGTGACACCGCGATGACACCCTCCCCCCTGCTCGACGCGTAGTCACAAAAGTCCTTCAGTGACTTCAGCGCGTCGAGCGTGGACCGCCCTTCCCGGAACCCGAATTGTCTATCAGAGACGTTCGGGCCGGCGGTCTCCAGGTGCTGCAGGATCCGGGAGGCCAGGATGCGTTCAAACGCTTTTCCGGCCTCATCCAGCAGCACTATGGGGCGATAGGCGGACGGGCAATCCTGTGGCCGACCCTCTTTACGGAGGAGGCATAGTCGCCCCTCCTTCCACACCCTCGGGAACCTTCCCTCTCTCAGGCAGTCATCCATGACGTGCCTGAGTCGGTCCCCAAGGTGTTCCAGGGCGACTGCGAGGACGCGACCGGGAACGCCGTCCGGGCCCGGGGCTTTTTTGCAGCCCCGGAGTCGGTCTGTCACACGCTCGAACTCGTCGTCACTTATGGGTGCAACGACGAGCTCGGCCTCCGACTCCGTTCTGGGGTCGACCATCGACGGGGGAGAGATCGAGGGAGGTGGCGGGAACAGCCCCTCGACTACCCTCTGGAGGAGTTCGGGCTCCAGGGAGTCCATGGGGGGAGCGCTGCGCATTTTGTTGCGCACCACCTTGTACGGCCGCCCCCATGGGTCCCTGTCCAGGGTAGCCAAGAACGACTCGCGAGCTTCGTCCTTGGCTTTGGCGATCGCAACCTGGAGGGCACCCTTAGCCTCTTTGAGGGCCCTGTGGAGCCCTTCCTCCTCTTCCGCACTGTGCCGCCTGCGCCTACAGTGTTGGTAGGCGCGGCGGGCACTGTTACTGGTGGACCGCAGGGCCGCAATTTCAGCGGTCCACCAGTATACTCTCTTGCGGGCGAACAGGCGACCGACCCGAGGCATAGCCGCGTCGCACACCGTCTGTAGTGCGACTCGGAACTGTGCCGCCCTTTCCTCAGCTCCGAGGGTGACGGGTGGGGCAGCACACCACGCCTCCACCATGGCCGCCTCGTTCGCCTTGTCCCTGTCCAAATGGACCAGGGACCACTTTGGGAACTTTCGCCCCCTCCTGGCTCTGCCCGTGATGGGCGACGGTGGAACCCCCGCTGTGAAGACCCTCATCCTGATGTACAGGTGATCTGAGAGGGTCTCCACATCCTCCAGGACGCGCCAATCCGTAACGCGTGCAGCTATGGCAGGGGTCGCGAACGTGACGTCCACGATTGACCCCCCTTGCCGCCGCACGCAGGTATTCGCGGTGCCCCGGTTTAGGACCACGAGTCCCGTTGCCGTCACCCAATCCCCAAGAGCCATACCCCTATGGTCCGTAATGGGGGAACCCCATGCCGAACTTTTGGCGTTGAGGTCCCCCAGGACCATAACCTGCCTCGGGGCAGCCCTCCGGACCACCCCCCCTAGGATCCCCAGGAACGTGTCAAACTCCCGCAGCGGCCTATTGGGGGAGAAGTACACGGCTACCAGCACCGTGTCGTTTCCCCATCTGGCCGCCACGAATCCCGGGCCACCCTCGATCCTTGATAAGGGGGGGAGGTCCCCCATCGCCGGCACTACGATCGCCACTACTCCGTCGGTATCCCCTACCCAATTAGATTGTGGGGGGACGAAGTATGGCTCCGCTACAACCGTAACGCCAATTGCCCACTCCGCCATGGCCTGCATGAGCAGATCCTGAGCTCTGGCGGAGTGGTTGGCGTTTACCTGCAGGACATCTAGATGCTGGTGTGCTGGCATTTAAATGTCCATACGGTTGTCCTCTTGGTGCCGGCTGGCGGCTGTTTCGGCTGGGGGGGGTCGGGTGGGGCGGGAGGGTCTCGGCCTCGCCTCTCTTCCCTTTGTCTCCGGTGGGGAGCATTTTGGTCCCCTCATAACGTGGTCGGCTGGGAGGCCTGCATGGTGGCATACTGCGCACCATACCTTCTCCTCCCAGCATTCGGCTGCTTTGTGCCCCTCTGCGCCGCACCGGTAACACATCTGGCCCCGGTCCACCTTTGAGGGGCACAGCTCACGCGCGTGGCCGACACCCATACATTTGTAGCACCGCATGGGTGCTGGTCCGACGGAGTTGACCCTGGCAGACGACCAGCCTACCAGGATCTGACCACACTTGAGGAGGGCTTTTGCAGTCCCCACCGGGCATTGCACGAGGGCCACCCCACTGCCATCATAGTATGTAGGGCGGATGCCCCCCACCTTTATGAGCGCCACGGCGCATCCCCCTGCCTTGGCGACGGCAGCCGCCAGGGTCTCCCTTGTCGCCGACTCGTCTAGGCCGGCGACCTCGATAGCGGCCATCTTTTCAGGGCGGCTTATATGGGCAACGTCGCCCACGAGGACCTGCAGCTTTGCTGCGAGGCTGTCCGCCGCCCTTCCGCTATCTGCTCCAGGGACCTCAATGACTCGGCCCCCCGTCACCGAGTTCCTGACCCTGACATGCTGCAGGCCTATCTCCTCCAAGCTTATGCCATTAATGGCCTTGGCCATGACAGCCTGCAGCGTGGTGTCGGTGGTAACGCCCTTCCGCATGGTGATTACCACCGCTGCCGTCTTGGGGACTTCTAATGCCTTCGCCTTTGGTGCCGCTTTCTTCTTGGGCGGCGGGGGAGGTGGCGGAGTGGCCGTAGCCTTTCCCTTTCCCTTCCTCTTCTTTTTGCTTGCTACCTGTGCCCATGTCTCGCCCGGGGGCACAGGTGCAGTCTCCACTGCTGGGACAGGCTTGCTTGCCGGGGCAGGCCTGGCTGCTGGGGCAGGCTTGGCTGCCGGGGCAGTCTTGGCTGCCGGGGCGGTGGTTTCCTGGGCCGCCAGGGCCGCTTTTTTCGCGGCTCTTTTCGGCCTGCCATCCCCGAGCCTGGCCCTGCTCTCGGGCTCGGAGGCAACTTCTCTCGTTGAGGCCGGTGGGGCCTTCTTCTTTTTATCCGCCGCTAGCGGGGGGCGGATTATTGGTGCGGGTGGAAGGCGACTGGCAATCTCCTCGATCCTTGCATTCAGCATGTTACCGAGGGAGACCGTCAAGTCGCGCTTCATGCTGTCCAGCAGTTCCGCCAACTCCGCAGCGGCGGATTGTGTCGGCGGGGGGGCCCTAGGGGCCGGGGTCTCACGCGCCGGCTGCGGGGCCGGGGCCTGGCGCTCTGAGAATGCAACTTTCAGGGCCTTGAGTTCCGCTGTGCAGAGAGCGAGTTGTTCCCGCATTCTCTTGTTGTCCGCCTTCAGGATGCGGATCTCCTCGCTCTCTGACCTGGAGGCGTTCATTTCCTCCATAGCCCTTAGTATGGTGCGGCAGGCCCGGTTCATGGTGCCCCACACCTCACCCTTCAAATTGCCCGACTTGCGGGCCCCCTCCATAATTTCTAAAGCCGCCTGTTTGGTGGCCTCCACCGGGTCAAACGGGAGGAAAGCCTCAGACGGCGAAATCATTCTTGGGGGGGAGGATGTTCCCCCATTCCTCATTGCCCCCTTGGGGCGGAGCTCCGGGAAGTCCTTCCTATACGAAGAGGGGCCGGCGGCGACGTCTGTGTCGGAGCTGAGGTAAGTCTCCGAACCTCGGAGCTTAGCTCTAGCCAACGCTATCCCCGCGTAGGCCCCCTTGGGCTTGCCCCTCCGGGCTGTTCCAACCTTAGGCCCATTATCGGGCCTTGGATCATCCACCTGGTCGACATGCCCCCTTTTCTGGGGCTGAGAAGCCATCTCAATGGCCTCTGTGAGGCCTTCTTCCTCGGATTCAGAGGAAGAATCGAAAAACCTTTCGTTCCACTTGCGAAGGGAACCCCCCCCCTCTTCAGACGTGGCCATTGTGGCCCCGCCAACGTCTCTGCCAAATTTGGACCAAATCCGACCACCCCAGCCGAAGTTATCACCCCAAACAGAGTTTGGTTAAAAAACGGTCAAGGGGGAGTCGGCTTGGAGAAATCCTATACAAATTTCAAAAAGCGCCTAAAAAACCGAATAGCAATCCGGTCCCTTAGGACACTTTTTGATAAATTTTTTTGGCTGACTTCCCGTCAACGTAGCTGGGTGCCAAAAATAACAACTAATAGGGGCTGAAATCCCCTATCCCCTGGTACCCCTACTGAGACCGTAGGGGTAAACCACAACCTAGATATTCAGACCCAAACTTTGCCGACTTTTTTGTGCAAAATTTTTTCCCTAATTTTACATAAAATTACTAAAAATCCGATTACTTCCAAACCCTAAGAGAAAAAGCAACCGGACCTAGCCTACACGAAAATTGATTATTGCCGCTATGTCCTAACCCAAAAAAATGCGTAGAACGATAGCCGCAAAGCCGACTTTTTTTCGATTGAAAAAGGTAAACAAACCGTTTTTCAATCAAAAAATCCCGACTTGTAACTTTCCGCTTCTTTTTGCAATATCTTGGTCCGCAAAACACTCAGCGACACACCGTTTTCACAGATGTGTGCGCCTCGTGAATCCGCAACTTACGATGTATTGAACTTCGCTGTAGCTCTCATAGGCTGATCGCTAAGGCAGTTAATACACCGGGTCAGACCTCCAAAACTCGTCAACCTAACCTAACCTAACCTAACCTAACCTTTTTTTTTTTTTTTTTTTTAGCGTGTGGAAATCCCCTCGGACCGTCACCCCGCCGGGGCTCTCGTTTGGCGGGGCGGTGTGTCGGACTCGAACCGACCAAAACCACACGGTGTGCCCTCTTTGCGCTTCCAGTTTAGGAGGGTCCAGGTAGTTATCGCCTTCTGGACCCCTCCCAGCGCCGGCCCGCTCCTGGCGCGGGCTCCGTCTCAAGGACCTCTCTTAGGCGACGTCCGGCACACGCGGACGCCGCCCCCTCGCGGTTGGCCAAACTAATGCGGGTGGAGGGGAGAACCCATCCCGTCCACCCGCGGCCACACTCAGGGCGGCATGAGGCGCAGGAAAGCGCGCCTCCGCCGTCCGGTTCGCCGGCGGCGGATCGGGTCCGAGTGGAGGTCGTCCTCCCGGGCCTTCTCCGCCGCCTCCTTCTGCGAGATTACTTCCTCGCAGAAGGAAGCGACCGCGGTAAAACAACTGTCGCTACCGG
Organism: Philereme vetulata; assembly: GCA_918857605.2. Classification (NCBI taxonomy): domain Eukaryota; kingdom Metazoa; phylum Arthropoda; class Insecta; order Lepidoptera; family Geometridae; genus Philereme; species Philereme vetulata. The sequence continues at coordinate 13,721,122 of OU975430.1, read as the reverse complement.
CCATGGAGCGAACTACGGCCGGTAGCGAGAGATCCGCTCCGATGACTGCAGTGAGGGCCCGGCGCTGCGTCGCCCATGCGGGGCAGACCGCCAGCGTGTGCTGGGCCGAATCCTCACTGCAGTCGCAGTGGTGGCAGGCGGGACTCGATTCCCTCCTAGCGACCGAGTACAGGTACTTTCCGAAGCAACCGTGCCCGGAAAGCACCTGCGTCAGCCGGAAGGAAAGAGTCCCGTGCTGCCGCCCTGCCCACTCGGCGATGACTGGCTGGAGAGCATCCACGGCGGCGAAGCCAGCGCGTGGAGTCTCCAGCCGGAACGACCATCTGACCATGGTGGCTCGGCGAGCGGCTTCGCGCCACTCGCGCACGTCTTCGGGCGGAGGGCGACATCCGCTCTCCGCCCGGAAGTCAGCCACTCGCCGATAAACTTCGGCGAGCACCTCCGCCTCCAAATCCCACGGGGGTGTTCCGGCCAAGGCGCAAGCCGCCTCGGTGGACACCGTGCGGTATCCGCGTATGGCTCTGACCGCCAATATCCTCTGGGGGCGCCAGAGGCGCGCCCTATTCGGAGCAGTCAGAGCCGCCACCCACACCGGTGCACCATACAGCGCCATGGACCGGACAACCCCCGCATACAGCCGCCTCGTGGGAACACTGGCCCCGCCCAAATTGGGCAAAAGTCGCCCTAGGGCGGAGGCAGTGTCCACCAGCTTCGGACCAAGCTGTCGGAAGTGCTCGTCGAAGAGCCACCTACCGTCTAGGACCAGACCCAGATACCTCATCTGGGCCCGGACCGGTACGAGGACCGAGCCGACCTCGATTGAGGCGCCGGCGGGTGGACCACGACGGGGCCCATGAAATAATAGGGCCTCCGTCTTATCCAAACCTAACCTAACCTAACCTAACCTAACCTAACCTAACCACAGTCCAGCGCCAACCGCACTCGGGAGCGCCCACTTACAAGCCAACCTCCTCGTTAAAAAATTCCGCAGAAATCAAAAGTTGACATTTTTACCGTCGTGCGACATTTTAAAAATTCAGAAATCGCAAGGCGCACACGATAGGAAAAACAGCGTTGAAAAAAGTGAAAAACTCGCGAAGTTATTGTGTGAAAAGTGGAATTTTGTGGTTTTTTCAAATTTTAAACTCAAATATCTTCGATTCTGCAGCGACGACCTATAAATATTTTTATGCCTTCTGGAAGGCCTTCAGGTGACCTCTCATTTGACACCATTGCCCGATTTTTCTCGCGCAGGAGCGCCGAGAAAAAGGCAAAAAAACAAGTACCACGTGGCCACGAGGTCATCGATCCCGACCACCTGGAATCAAACAAACACCTGAAACGGCGGGGCGCTTTGAAGAGGATCACGGAGGCACTTTCAGAAAGTTTTTAAGTTAAGTTTTCACATAGATATTAACATTTTCAAATTCTCAAATTTTCAAAAATTCATAACTTTTTATTTAAATCTATTAGCTATAAATTAAAATTCAAAATTTAGTAGGCCTGGTGATCTTCTATCACCAGAAAAAATTTGGCAATAGATCGATCAGCTGGTTTTTGAGTTACGATTTTTTAAATATTTGAGGTTGGCACGAGGTGCCTGATATAATTGTCATAGCAAAATTGTAAATATTAGAAAATAAGAAGATTTTAGTTTTAAGACTTTGTGCTGTATTAGATTTTTAGAATTTTAATTTTTCGATTTTTTATCTGCATTTATTCAAAATTTTTAGTGTTTTTTGTACTTATAAAATCAGGGGGGAGGTTATTTTAAGCAGTTATTAAAATTAAGTGACAGGTCTTTAGAAGACCTTTTCTAGGACCCCAAACACGGTAGTGTTTGGATAAGTACAGCCAAAGTTAGATCCGAGACGGCTTTTTGGCGGCCATCTTGGAAAATTTTGATCTTCAATATCTCGCAGACCCGTGGTCCGATCCTGACGGGACTTTTTTAGTTAAATTGACAAGTAGCAGGACTATCTGCCTACGTAAAAAAGCAGACTCTACGTAGAGAAAAAATTTTATTTTTATTTTTTATTTTTGTTTTCTGTTTGTTTGTTATTTGTTTTCTTTGCTTTTCTGTGTCTGTATTACCAAAGCAAAGCACGTGTGTACTCACTGACACATCTAGGTAGAGCTAAAAACTCTACATAGAGCACACTTTACATTTAATTTTGTTTTAATTTGAAGTGAGTAGCTTTTGTTTTCTTTTTGCGTTTTTTATTGCGCCCTTAAATTAGTTTAGAATAGGTCTTTTATTTTAGTGTAGTAATTTGACAAATAATTCCTTAATACAAACCTTTACCAAATTTTACACTTGACACGTTCCCCTTGCATTTGCACAAGTTAATATGTTCGGCTTCCGCACTCCGACAAAGGGCACAAAGACTGTCAACGAGACAGCCTTGAGCCCCGAAATGACGCAGGATAGCACCTTTCTGATAGACTCCACTCACAAGGAAGCCTTGCGCCCGTCCAAAAGCCCTTCCAACGTAAGGAGGAGCATAGGCGAATGGGAAGCAGGAAAGTCCGACGCAAACCTAAAAAATCAAGGTTCAACGAGCAAAAGCAGCCCCGCTGAACCACGAAAACAAAAATCAACAAAAACACTCTCGCAGGAGATCAAAGCACAGACTCTTAAGACGACGATGGAGAGCGCGGGTTGCCCATCAAAGTACGTAGACCGGCTGGCAGAAGCCAGAGCGTATGTGACAAAGGCAAAAATTGGCCTTAACAACGCAAGAAACCTTAAGACGGAGATTAAGGTCGAAGTTGCATACCTCATCGACAGGCTATACCAGCTAGTCAAGGAAGCGGAAGGTATCAAGGGAACAGGACAGAAGAAAGCAAGCGACCCAGGGAATCAAAGGCAGCAAGGAAAAGAACTACCGAAGGCAGAAGAAATAACGACCGAAAGAGATAGGGAAAGAGAAGAAAAGAAAATGCAAAGGACTGAGAAAGATGACGAGATAATCAGGAAAATAGATGAGCATGCAAGGTTACTAGAGGACCATAAAAAGGAAATGGAGAAGCTGGCGGAAACAATAAAGACGCAACAAGAGCTGCACACGAACAGAGGCTCCTATGCAAGTGTTACAGCGAGCTCTCCAGTTAGGCCGCCTTTAGAAAACGCCGCTATGCACTCTATAATAGTCTCGTCAAAAGACGACCACGAAACAGGGGACCAGGTCTTCGAAAGAATCAGGAAGGTGGTTAATGCGACGGAGGAAGGGACAAGGATTGATAAGATAAGGAAGGCAAAGGACAGGAAAATAATAGTGGGATGTAAGAACGAAGAAGAGCTGAGAAAGGTAAAGAAAAGAATAGCTGAAAAGGAAGGGCAGTTAAACATAGAGGACATAAAAAACAAAGACCCTCTTGTCATCCTCTATGGGGTTCTCCAATGCCATACGGACGAGGAGATCACAAAAGCTATCCGCACACAGAACGGACACCTGCTAAGAGGAGTGAGCGGCGAGGACGACCGCATGGAAGTTCGCTTCCGTCGAAAAGCGAGGAACCCACTCATCTCCCATGTTGTTATCAAGGTGTCGCCCCGACTCTGGCAAAGCCTCACGAGCGCGGGGACTGTATACATCGACATGCAGAGGATCAGAGTCGCCGACCAATCCCCCCTTGTACAGTGCTCGCGCTGCCTAGGGTACGGACACGGAAGGCGATTCTGCACCGAGGCAGTCGATGTGTGCAGCCACTGCGGTGGAGCACATCTGAAGTCGGGGTGCCCTGACTGGCTGAGTGACGTCACCCCCTGCTGTGTCAACTGCACAAAGACGAAGGCTGCAAAGAGTGATCATGGCGCCTTCAGCAACGAATGCCCGGTGAGGCGCAAGTGGGAAGCACTTGCGAGATCCACCGTAGCGTATTGCTGAGGGCGTCCTTTACAAGATCATTCAAGCAAACCTCAGAAAGAAGCGGTTGGCGACGGACGAGGTCTTCATCGAGGCCGCTAAATGTAAGGCAGCGGTGATTCTCATACAAGAACCATACGTTGGGGCCCAAAAGAGACTAAAGTCGTACCCAGGTACTAGGATCTTCCAGAATGTCGAACAAGGCGAGATGGTGAAGGCTGCGATAGCAGTTATGGACCCTACCTTAGATGTCATCCAATACCCGCAGCTCACCACCAAAAACATTGCCGTCCTAGGAATCCGCACAACCGCCTGGGAAGTAAACCTAGTCTCCATCTACCTGGAGGGCGACCAGCCCTTGGAACCGTACCTGGATCACCTAACCAAGGTGGTGGAAAAACTCGGGCCAACCAGATTGGTCATCGGTGGAGACGCTAACTCCTGGAACATCTGGTGGGGTAGTGTTAGAACCAACTCCAGAGGGGAGGACCTCATGAAATTTTTTGACGATCACGGTTTGCAGGTACTCAACGACGGCTCTACACCAACATTTGACACGGTGAGAGGAGACCGGATATACGCCAGCCACGTAGACATCACCACTTGCTCAGAGGACATGCTCACCTTGGTGGACGGATGGACCGTCGTGAAAAGCATGACGAGCTCGGACCACAACGGCATAGTATTTAACATACAGTTACACAAAGCATACGGAACACAAATCACACGCACAACACGATCCTACAATACGAGGAAAGCAAATTGGGACCAATTTCGTGAGAAATTGGCTCAATTTAAAGCGGACAAAAACCTCACACACACAAAAGTAGAGCACACACACAGCACGCAACAAATAGAAGAAGTCATACACACATACACTCAAGCAATCACACATGCATGCAAGCAAACCATACCAGCCAAAAAACACACACAAGTACTTACTATTCCGTGGTGGTCTGAAAAACTCGCGCAGCTGAAGCGAGAAGTCGCCACCAGGAGGAGACGAATCAAGGGTACCGCACCGGTCCGAAGAGCGAGAGTCGTCGAAGAGTACCTGAAAAAGAAAGAGGAATACGAGTTAGAGGCGGAACAAGCAAGGGTACAGAGCTGGAGGGACTTCTGCAGCAAGCAGGACAGGGAGGGGGTCTGGGAGGGGATCTATAGAGTCATAGGCAGGACAAGGAAAAAGGTAGAAGACGAGCTACTTTGGGTTGAGGGCAAAGTGCTGGACGCCAAAGGCTCTGTGAAAGTACTCGCCGAAGCTTTTTATCCAGAGGACCCCACAGAAAGCGACAACACTGAGCATCGCAGAATAAGAGCCAAAGCGGAGAGGGTGAACAATGGACAACAAGCTGAGCCTGGGGACCCATTGTTCACCATGACCGAGCTAAAAGCTGCGATGAGTGCTTTCAGCCCAAAAAAAGCCCCCGGAGCAGATGGATTTACTCTGGACATATGCAGAGAAGCCATAGACAGCGACCCAGAAATGTTTCTAGCTATAACCAATAAATGTCTAGAACATGCGCACTTCCCAAATCCTTGGAAAGAGGCCACGGTCATTGTGCTGCGGAAACCGGGAAAAGACTCCTACACCACCCCCAAATCGTACAGGCCCATCGGGCTCCTCCCAGTGCTGGGGAAAATCTTCGAGAAGATGCTAGTCAACCGGATCAAGTTCCACCTAGTGCCGAGGATAAGTACTCGCCAGTACGGATTCATGCCCCAGAAGAGCACGGAAGACTCCCTCTATAATCTGATGAAACACATAAACACAAAGCTCGACCAGAAGAGGGTACTGACACTTGTGTCGTTAGATATAGAGGGGGCCTTCGATAGCGCATGGTGGCCGGCCATCAGAGTCCGACTGGCGGAGGAAAAGTGTCCGGTAAACTTGAGACGGGTGATAGATAGCTATCTTCGTGACCGAAGAGTCAAGGTCCGATACTCCGGGGAGGAGTACGAAAAGCGAACAAAAAAAGGGTGCGTGCAGGGGTCAATTGGAGGCCCAATTCTGTGGAATTTGCTCCTAGACCCCCTCTTGAAGGACTTGGAACTTAGGGGCGATTACGTACAGGCATTCGCGGACGATATAGTACTTGTCTTTGATGGTGTGACGTCGATGGAGATCGAAAGACAGGCCAATGCCGCGCTCGAACGTGCTCGCGCGTGGGGAGTCCGGAACAAGCTTAAGTTTGCGCCACACAAAACCATGGCTATGGTAATTACGCGCAAACTAAAGTACGACTTCCCGCGCCTGAACATGGGCGGGATTGACATTGGACTGTCAAAGGAGATTAAGTTGCTTGGCCTCACCATCGACAATAAACTAACTTTTAACGCGCATGCCGCGAATGTCTGTCGTAAAGCGCTGAGTTTTTACAATCAGCTGTCTAGGGCCGCGAAAGTTGGTTGGGGTCTACAGCCGGAGGTGATCCGAGTGATATACACTGCAGTAGTAGAGCCCACCATTATGTATGCTGCTAGCGCATGGGCACCAGCAACTAAAAAACTATGCATAAGAAAGGAATTTGACACGGTGCAGCGCGGATTTGCACAAAAACTTGTAAAGGCGTATAGGACTGTCTCGCTTAACTCGGCGCTACTACTTGCCGGATTACTTCCACTGGACATAAGAGTCCGGGAAACAGCCTTATTATATGAGATAAAGAAAGGTCACACCCGGCAAGTAGTAGGAGACCGAGATATCGAGACACAAGTACCGTACGCGGCCATGCCACACCCGGCACTCCGAAAGGAGATAACATTTACCTGCCTGGAAGACGGAGCAGCATTGGACCAGAACCTAGACGCCAATCTTAACATTTATACTGATGGCAGCAAGATCCAGGGGAAAGTAGGCGCCGCACTGTCCATCAGAATCGGAACCACTGAAATAAGTACCCGTAAGTTGAAGCTGGATGAATGCTGCACCGTCTACCAAGCGGAACTGCTGGCACTGGCGGCGGCAACTGAAGAGGCGCTAAAAGGAAACAAACCAAGCTGCAGCATCTTTAGTGACTCGCGCTCAGCCCTAGAAACGGTGGCTAACTTGTCTTCCCCCCATCCCCTTGCAGCCCAGATTCGAGAATCAATAACAAAGCTCAGAGATCAAAACAAAATGCTGAAGCTATTTTGGGTAAGGGCACACATGGGGTTGGAGGGAAATGAGAGAGCCGACGAATTGGCAAAGAGCGCAGCACTGACACTAAAAGTCAAGCCAAAGTACGACAGCTGCCCGGTCTCATTTGCCAAGCGAGAACTCAGAAGAGACTCGCTTGGCGAATGGAACAATCGCTACATGAGTGCAAAGCAAGGTGCTGTCACCAGAACCTTCTTCCCAAATGCAATCGCGGCACACAGAGTCATTAAAAATATAGATCTAACTCCCACCACAGTCCAACTCTTCACAGGGCACGGCGGGTTCTCCTCATACTTGCATCGCTTCAAGTGTAAGGAGAGTCCGTCATGCCCCTGCGATCCCGATGTCGAGGAAGATGTCCTACACTTGATTTGTGACTGCCCCAGATTCGGAGCAGTACGTGCAGATACGGAAATCGAAATAGGAATAGATATTAGTATAGGAAATTTGGCAATTATATTAGATAGTACAGATAGTAGAGATAAGTTTTTAAAGTATTGTTGTAAAATAGTTAATGTAGCAATTAAAAGAAATAAGTAGCAATAAGGGAACACAATTGTATAATATTAGGTTATATAATTGTGTCCATATATATTAAAATGTATTAGCAGTTAAGTAAGTATGTAAAATATTTAAATAAATAAATACCTCTGTAACTTAGCCATAAGGAATGATGTTAAATATTGAATAAAAAATACCCTAGTTGTTTTTAATCCTCTATAAAATAAAAAGGTAGAGTAAATAAAGTAAGAATGTGGATGTAAACAAGAAAGACACAGTATGAGGCATGAAAGTGCGAGAAGCATTAATGCGAGAACTGGTATGCAAGAGTTGTGCAAAAAATGTGCCTGGCAACGCCAGGGGAACTAGAATAAACTAAAAATAAGAAAAAAAAAAAAAAAAAAAAAAAAAACCTAACCTAACCTAACCTAACCTAACCTTTTTTTTTTTTTTTTTTTTTTTCGCTGGGAAAAATGCGTTACGCATGCCCCCCCATTGGGGGATGGGAGGGGTATGTGGGACTCCCCGGTCCACACCGGACCGGTATACCCACTAAACGACCCAGCGGCACTCCGGCATCGTCTGCGTGGAGGAGGATTGGGAAACCGGCAAAAGCCTTTACTTCCAATCCCCCGCCGACGACCGCCCACCTTTACAGTGGGGCCTTCACGTCCCTCCTGACAGGGAGAGACCCGGGAATGACCGTGAGTGCTCGGCCATTCCCGCCCGGCGGAATTGGAGGATACGTGCAATGCGGGAGTAGACGCCCCCGCGCCTATCTCCCGCTATCCTCCACCAAGAGGGGGAAGGCGGTTGTGCCTTCTCCCACCCCTTCTTCGCCTGCGGAGCGGCGCCACGAGAGGGTCATCCTCCCGCGTGCGCTCCGCCGCCTCCTTTTGTGACATCACGTACTCACAAAAGGAGGCGACCGCTGTCCAGGCCCCCTCGCTTCCCAGCATGGAGTTGACCACGCTGGGAAGCGAGAGGTCCGGCCCGACTACCGCAGCTAAGCTGCAACGTGGCTCCGACCACGCCGGGCACACCTCGAGGGTGTGCTGTGCAGAATCCTCCGTCGCACCACAATCATGGCACGACGGAGTCTCCTCTCTTCCGATCCGGTGCAGGTACGATCCGAAGCATCCATGCCCGGACAACACCTGCACCATCCGGAACGAAAGGTAACCGTTGGACCTCTCGAGCCAATCTCGCAGGACCGGCCCGAGAGCGTCCAACGTTCGTCGGCCAAACGCGGCGGAGGCGAGGTCCTCCGTCCAGTGGTGGACGATCGCGTCCTTCGCCTCTCGGCGGACGGCCTCCCGCTTTTCCGGGGCAGGGTGCTCCCCGAGAGCCTTACGCCCCGCCCCCCACTCGTACACTCTGGCGAGCACCCACGCTTCGAGCTCCCAGGGAGGGGTGCCCGCCAGAGCGCACGCCGCCGCAAAGCTCACAGAGGAGTAGGCCCTCGCTACCCGCTGCGCAATGGCCCTTTGAGGCCTGCGGATCGCAGTAGCGTTCTCCCTCCTTCGGAGGGAGTCCGCCCAGATGGGGGCCCCGTAGAGGGCCATGCTCTTCAGGATGCCGGCATACAATTGCCGGCATCGCGCTTTTGGCCCCCCCAGATTCGGGAGGAGCCACGCAAGCGCAGCCGCGGCCTTCAACAGGCGCGTCGACAGCCCGCTGAAGTGCGGGCCGAAGCGCCACCTGCTGTCGAGCACTAGGCCCAGATATTTCATCTGGGCCTTCACGTCGACCCTGACGCCCTCTACGACGATATGAGCGTCAATGGGGATGCGCTGCCGAGGCCCGTGGAAGAACACGGCCTCGGTCTTGTGTAGCGCCACCCCCAATCCTAGCCGGCGGATCCTTCCCGCGACCAAGGATCCGCCAGCCGAAGCTAGGCTCGCCGCCTCTCTGAAGTCACTCCCCCGGGCAGTGAGAAGAGTGTCATCCGCGTAGCAGATGACACTCGTGCCACGGAGGAGAGCTCCCCGCAAGAGCCAGTCAAACCCGATGTTCCACAGGAGTGGCCCTAAAACGGACCCCTGTGGAACACCGGACTCCGCGCCGTACCGCCGAAGCTGGCCCACTTTATCCACAACGAGGACCGCCCGGTCCTCCAAGTAGTTGGCCAGGAGGCCCTGCAAGTACCGAGGCACTCCATGGTAGCGGAGCGCCTCTAGTATCGTCGGGTGAGGGATGGAGTTAAAAGCGTTGGCTATGTCAAATGACACAGCCAAAACCCCCTCCCCTGCCTCCACGGCCTCCCTCACTTGGCCCTTTAGCCGGGACAGCGCGTCAACCGTCGAACGCCCTACTCGAAAACCGAATTGGGCGTCCGACAGGTTCGGCCCTGCCCCCCTCAGGTGGCCATTCAGCCGGGCGGCGATAATCCCCTCGAGCAATTTACCAGCCTCATCGAGCAGAACGATGGGCCGGTATGCCGAGGGGGAGTCCGCCGGGCGTCCCTCCTTGCGGAGAAGGCATAACCTAACCTAACCTAACCTAACCTAACCTAACCTAACCTAACCTAACCTAACCTAACCTAACCTAACCTAACCTAACCTAACCTTTTTTTTTTTTTTTTTTTTAGCGTGTGGAAATCCCCTCGGACCGTCACCCCGCCGGGGCTCTCGTTTGGCGGGGCGGTGTGTCGGACTCGAACCGACCAAAACCACACGGTGTGCCCTCTTTGCGCTTCCAGTTTAGGAGGGGTCCAGGTAGTTATCGCCTTCTGGACCCCTCCCAGCGCCGGCCCGCTCCTGGCGCGGGCTCCGTCTCAAGGACCTCTCTTAGGTGACGTCCGGCACACGCGGACGCCGCCCCCTCGCGGTTGGCCAAACTAATGCGGGTGGAGGGGAGAACCCATCCCGTCCACCCGCGGCCACACTCAGGGCGGCATGAGGCGCAGGAAAGCGCGCCTCCGCCGTCCGGTTCGCCGGCGGCGGATCGGGTCCGAGTGGAGGTCGTCCTCCCGGGCCTTCTCCGCCGCCTCCTTCTGCGAGATTACTTCCTCGCAGAAGGAAGCGACCGCGGTAAAACAACTGTCGCTACCGGCCATGGAGCGAACTACGGCCGGTAGCGAGAGATCCGCTCCGATGACTGCAGTGAGGGCCCGGCGCTGCGTCGCCCATGCGGGGCAGACCGCCAGCGTGTGCTGGGCCGAATCCTCACTGCAGTCGCAGTGGTGGCAGGCGGGACTCGATTCCCTCCTAGCGACCGAGTACAGGTACTTTCCGAAGCAACCGTGCCCGGAAAGCACCTGCGTCAGCCGGAAGGAAAGAGTCCCGTGCTGCCGCCCTGCCCACTCGGCGATGACTGGCTGGAGAGCATCCACGGCGGCGAAGCCAGCGCGTGGAGTCTCCAGCCGGAACGACCATCTGACCATGGTGGCTCGGCGAGCGGCTTCGCGCCACTCGCGCACGTCTTCGGGCGGAGGGCGAAATCCGCTCTCCGCCCGGAAGTCAGCCACTCGCCGATAAACTTCGGCGAGCACTTCCGCCTCCAAATCCCACGGGGGTGTTCCGGCCAAGGCGCAAGCCGCCTCGGTGGACACCGTGCGGTATCCGCGTATGGCTCTGACCGCCAATATCCTCTGGGGGCGCCAGAGGCGCGCCCTAATCGGAGCAGTCAGAGCCGCCACCCACACCGGTGCACCATACAGCGCCATGGACCGGACAACCCCCGCATACAGCCGCCTCGTGGGAACACTGGCCCCGCCCAAATTGGGCAAAAGTCGCCCTAGGGCGGAGGCAGTGTCCACCAGCTTCGGACCAAGCTGTCGGAAGTGCTCGTCGAAGAGCCACCTACCGTCTAGGACCAGACCCAGATACCTCATCTGGGCCCGGACCGGTACGAGGACCGAGCCGACCTCGATTGAGGCGCCGGCGGGTGGACCACGACGGGGCCCATGAAATAATAGGGCCTCCGTCTTATCCAGGGCCACCCGTAATCCCAACGCCTCAATGCGCCCGACCACCTGGGAAACTCCCGTGGCGGCCAGGCGCGCCGCCTCCTGGAAGTTAGCCCCCCGGGCCGTGAGTAAGGTGTCATCCGCGTAGCAGATTACACCCAGCCCGGGGGGGAGACGCCCTCGTAGGGCCCAGTCGTACCCGATGTTCCACAGGAGAGGTCCTAGGACAGACCCCTGCGGAACACCGCACGACATGGCCCTGCGTCTCAAGACGCCATCTCGGTCCTCGTACATGACGGTTCGCTCCTCAAGATAGTCCGCCACCAGCCGCTTCAGGTACTCCGGCACTCCGTGGTAGCGGAGCGCTTCCCTGATGCAGCTGGATGGCAGACTATTGAAGGCGTTGGCGATGTCCAAGGACACCGCCAACACCACTCCGCCGCAGCTCACGGCCTCCTCGGTCACGGCCCTAAGGCGCATTACGGCATCGATCGTCGAACGCCCTTCTCGGAAACCGAATTGGGCGTCCGACAGATCGGGGCCAACCTCGCAGAGGTGCCGGACGATGCGGGCAGAGAGCACCCTCTCAAAAAGTTTACCCGCCTCGTCCAGCAACACGATAGGCCTATAGGCCGCGACCGATTCGGTAGGCCGTCCCGGCTTCTGCAGCAGGACCAGCTTCCCGCATTTCCAGCGCTCAGGGAAGCGTCCGGACGCCAGGCTAGCGTCTAACACTTCCCTGAGGTGGTCCGACATGTAGTCGAGGGCTCGGGCCATCACTCGGGCTGGAACCCCGTCCGGCCCGGGGGCGGTATTCTTGGATCGAATCCGTAGAACAGCCGCCCCCAACTCCGATTCCCTGACGGGCGGAACATCAACCTCGCTGCCCCCGTCGTCTCCGGCTGATGCAGCCATCGACGGGGGTGTGTGCTCCACCCGCTGCGGGAATAGGCCCTCGACCACTTCCTGCAGGAAGCTGGGCTGGAGAGTCTCCGTAAGGGGGGGGCCCGACGTGCGGAGCTTTTGACGCACCGCACGATAAGGGCGACCCCAGGGGTCACGCTCAATACTCTCCAGCATCTCCTCTCTGCTCACATCCTTGGCGCGGCAGATGGCCAGCCGCAGAGTTTTCCGAGCTCCATGGTACTCCTCATGAAGCCGTTCCACCTCCTCACCAACCCCGCGGTGACGTCGCCGACTACGGGTGAGGGACCTCCGGGCACGTACACAGGCCGCACGGAGGTCCGCCAACTCCTGGGACCACCAGTAGACCTCCTTCCTTGGAGGCCGACAACCACGAAGGCGGGGCATGGCCGCATCGCAAATCTGCGTAATCGCATCGCAGAAGCGACCAGCCCCCATGTCGACCTCCTCGGTCGGGGCCTGCGGAGACAGCCAAGAGTGAATAATGGCCGCCTCCTCTAGTAGGTCCCTGTCGAGCTTGGCGACAGCCCACCGCGGAAAGCGGGTAGGGCGCCGCGCCGCGTGACCCCTACTAGGGTCCTGGAACCGGGAGAGCTCGAATCGGATGTACAAATGATCCGAGAGCGTCTCGACCTCTTCCAGGACACACCAGTTCCTTACTCGTGCGGCGACTGCAGGGGTAGCGAACGAAAGGTCCACTATCGACCCCCCCTGCTGTCGCACGCACGTGTTGGTGGAGCCCCTGTTCAGCAAACAAAGGCCCACCGACGCCGCCCACTCCTCGACGGCTTCGCCCCTGGCGTCCGTCGCAGGGGAACCCCACGCAATGGACTTTGCGTTGAAGTCCCCCAGCACGAGGACGTGCCCAGACACTAGTCGCCGCATCGAGGCCTCCAAGTTGTTAAGGAAGACCTCGAAGTCGTTCAAACTCCGGTTGGGGGAGAAATATACACCATAAATGGTGATTCCCCCCCAATCGGCGGCAACATATCCAGTACCCTTGTCTCTAAGAGACAAGGGCGGGGAATGAGCCGCCGTGGAGCCGACGACTGCCACGGAGCCGTCCCGGTCACCCATCCAGTTTGGACGGGGAGGGACAAAATAGGGCTCCGCGACTACGGCAACACCTATCGACCACTGTGCCATGGTTTGCAGGAAGAGATCCTGCGCCGCGGCACAGTGGTTGAGATTCGTCTGGACCAGGAGGTTGGAGACTTGATCCATTACTGGATCGTCTCTACAGCCTCCTCCATGGGCGTCGGCGTCGACGCATGATTGACGTCGGAGGCAGCCTGGGTCGGCAGGCTAGCCCCCGGCGTTTGCCGAGAAGCGCGGGGAGGCTTGCAGCCCCCCTGCCCCATCATGTGATTGGTGGGCTTTTTAGCCGCCGCACACACGGGGCAGTGAGGGGCGGCAGAGCACTCTGCTGCCTTGTGCCCGGGTTGACCGCAGCGGAAGCACAGACCGCTGCAGTCAAAGCAACTCTCGCATTTGGTGCGAGTGTGTCCCGCGGCTAGGCACTTGAAGCACCTCATCGGCCTCGCGGCCAGAACCGTGATTCTGGCATTTACGAAGCCGACGAGAATGCTTCCGGCGTCGCCCAATACTTTGGCCGACGCCACGGGACAGCTCACCCACACCGCACCGAGGCCTCCCGGGCCCGGACGGAGGGTGCCGACTCTGATGGTGTCCGCGGTGCACCCAGTCTTCTCCATGACTGCATCGCGGACATCCTCCGGCGTTACAGAGTCGTCCAGGCCCGAGATGCGCAGTTCCGCGCATTTTGTGGGCCTGGCGATCTTAACACCGTCCTCGGCGGCAAAAATTCCCCGCAACTTCTCGGCGAATTTATCGGCCGTCGTCGCGCCTTCAGCCCCAGGGAACTCGAAAATCCGAGCTCCCGTCTGGGCGCGGCGCAGCCTCATCCCTGCTGCCCCGAACTCAGCGGCGAGACCGGGCCGGGCCCCCTTGAAGAGGTCCGCATACGTCAGCCCGCCACTGGCCGCCTCCGGCGACAGCGTGACTACTACAGCCGCGGTTTTGGGCGGCTGCAGTTTCCGCGGCCTCTTAGTAGAGGCCGTTGTCACCGGCGGTGAAGGCTGGGCTTGAGCCGCTTTTTGGGCAGCCCTTCTAGCCCGCCTTCGGGACTTCTTTGAGCCCCTCGCCTCTTGCCAACCCTCGTTGGAGGGGGCAAGTGCGGAGGGGCCCGGCAGGGATGTCGGAGTGGGGAGCGGAGGGAAAGCCACTCCACTCCTCGGCGCCGATTTAGGCCTCGTCTTGGCCGGCACCTGGGCCGGCGCCTTGGCCGGCGCCTGGGCCGGCGCCTTGGCCGGCGCCTTGGCCCCTCTCCTCGGCCCCTGGGGAGCCGGTTGAGTCGGGGCCGACGCCGCCGCCACGTAAGAGACGCGGCCTCCCACAACGGGGAGCGCAGTCGGAGCAGCGGCATTGGGCCGCTGAGACGACGCGAGCGGGGGGCGCACAACCGGCGCAGGGGGCAGTCTCGCCTCCAGGCCAGCCAGACGGCCGTCCAGCATACGCCCAACTGCGTCCAGAATTCCCCGCAGTTGGGCGTCAGGTACCCCTGAGGTCGCGGTAGGGACAGGCTGGGACGCGGACGGGGCTTCCTGCTCGGGGAAGTTCGCCTGGAAGCGGGCGAACTGAGCACTCAGCTCGTTCACCCGCTCCGTCAGTCTCTCGTTGGCCAACTGTAGGCGAGAGACATCGCCCACTAGGCCCTCCACGACCTCCGACAAAGCGGAGGAGGAGTCCTTGAGGGCCCTCACAAACGAGCCCTTAAGGTTTACGGACTTGGTGGCCACCTTGTGGATGATGGCCACCGCCGCTTTCGCCCTCTCCTGCACGGACACGGGAGCCTGGGGGGCATTTCCCCCCACCGGCTCCCGAACCTTGAGCAGGAGATCCGCGATCTCCTCCTCCGCTACGGCCTCGCCGTCCACTCGCACACTTCTGTACGACTCCGCGTTTGAGAACGCGGAGCCTGACGGGGTCGAGACCGAGGCCGGTTTTCGTGGCCTCCCTCGACGGCTGCTTGCCACTTTTGGTGGCATCATTTCTTGAGACGTGTCGGTCTCCTCGTCCCTGGAGCGTCCGCGTTTCCGGTTGTCGCTTCGCTCCGCTTCCATGGCCTCCGCGCCATCCGACGAAACGGCAGATCCGGAACGCAGACGATCCGATGCTCTTCGGCTCCCAGAGACCAGAGTCAGACTGACTTCTGGGGGCCCCACCGAGATAGGCGTTCCCAACACCAACTCACCCTCAGTGGATGACCCATCCACTCCACTGTTCCTCTTCTCCTTCCTTCCCTTCGTTTCATTGTCCGTTTGACTTGCCTTTTTTTGTTGGTTATTGTCCGATCGTTTTTTTATGTTTTTGTTGTAATTGTCCATAATAAGATCCCACGAGTAAGTGGGAAGGGTGGGTCGCCCCGGACAGTGCCCACTGTAACCGGGGAAGTCTAGCGTAACCCGCTCAGGGGAGCGACAATTCCCTGGCGGGGGACGCAGTAGCGACTGAAACTCCGTCCAGCCTTCCAGACCTCACGCCGCGCCGCCGCTTGCCATCGGGTAATTTTTTATAGAGGTTGTCTTCCTCGTAGCCCGGGCGACCAAGCCAAGGCCTATCGGTCCCGCTCAGACCACAAAACATGACTGCGGCCATGTTGCGAGATTACGATTTTGAGCCGGTGGCAGGGAAGAAACTCCCACTGCCTGCCCGGCGGCAGGGTGAGTGCACGCCAAGGCCCGACTCCTCCTCTCCAGTTAGCCTTAAAACTAACTCCTCTCGACGCGGCAACACCGCCAGCAGAGTGCCGGCCGACCCGGGACCCCGCGAGGAGACTGACCCATACAGCCGACCCACAGGAAACCAAGCCGAACGACACCACACCAGCAATGCCAGCCACAATCCTCGGACGAATCCTTGGATCCCCCTACAGACGGCTTGCCCGTCCCATCCTCATCCACTACGCCCTCTGCTACTCAGAGGGACGTGCGGAGAAGATATCCTCCTACCTATCACTATTCCCCCCTACATTCCAAACCCTATCCAGCAGATAAGGAATTGGAATGTCCCAACTAAGTCCAAACCCCACAACACAGAACCCCAAGCCCACCCACCCTACCCCACCGACAAAGTGCCGGCGCCTGGTGGTTTCAGTTATGTCTATTTCTGATGGAAATAGACCTAAAACGGACAGCAACCGCGAGAAGGCCGACCCCACCAGACTTGCCTTGGGGATCTTCACGACTGATGCGCTCTCCCCCAAGACCATTCGCCTCCCTACTCGCTCTCTTCCCTGAGCTGAGTAAGGAAGGCCTGGATTTATCCAATACAAGCGACGAAAGCCGCAAGCTAGGCATAGCAACTACTGATGGATAAAGCCAGACCCGCCCAACCTAACCTAACCTAACCTAACCTAACCTAACCTAACCTTTTTTTTTTTTTTTTTTTTTTTAGCGTGTGGAAATCCCCTCGGACCGTCACCCCGCCGGGGCTCTCGTTTGGCGGGGCGGTGTGTCGGACTCGAACCGACCAAAACCACACGGTGTGCCCTCTTTGCGCTTCCAGTTTAGGAGGGGTCCAGGTAGTTATCGCCTTCTGGACCCCTCCCAGCGCCGGCCCGCTCCTGGCGCGGGCTCCGTCTCAAGGACCTCTCTTAGGCGACGTCCGGCACACGCGGACGCCGCCCCCTCGCGGTTGGCCAAACTAATGCGGGTGGAGGGGAGAACCCATCCCGTCCACCCGCGGCCACACTCAGGGCGGCATGAGGCGCAGGAAAGCGCGCCTCCGCCGTCCGGTTCGCCGGCGGCGGATCGGGTCCGAGTGGAGGTCATCCTCCCGGGCCTTCTCCGCCGCCTCCTTCTGCGAGATTACTTCCTCGCAGAAGGAAGCGACCGCGGTAAAACAACTGTCGCTACCGGCCATGGAGCGAACTACGGCCGGTAGCGAGAGATCCGCTCCGATGACTGCAGTGAGGGCCCGGCGCTGCGTCGCCCATGCGGGGCAGACCGCCAGCGTGTGCTGGGCCGAATCCTCACTGCAGTCGCAGTGGTGGCAGGCGGGACTCGATTCCCTCCTAGCGACCGAGTACAGGTACTTTCCGAAGCAACCGTGCCCGGAAAGCACCTGCGTCAGCCGGAAGGAAAGAGTCCCGTGCTGCCGCCCTGCCCACTCGGCGATGACTGGCTGGAGAGCATCCACGGCGGCGAAGCCAGCGCGTGGAGTCTCCAGCCGGAACGACCATCTGACCATGGTGGCTCGGCGAGCGGCTTCGCGCCACTCGCGCACGTCTTCGGGCGGAGGGCGAAATCCGCTCTCCGCCCGGAAGTCAGCCACTCGCCGATAAACTTCGGCGAGCACTTCCGCCTCCAAATCCCACGGGGGTGTTCCGGCCAAGGCGCAAGCCGCCTCGGTGGACACCGTGCGGTATCCGCGTATGGCTCTGACCGCCAATATCCTCTGGGGGCGCCAGAGGCGCGCCCTATTCGGAGCAGTCAGAGCCGCCACCCACACCGGTGCACCATACAGCGCCATGGACCGGACAACCCCCGCATACAGCCGCCTCGTGGGAACACTGGCCCCGCCCAAATTGGGCAAAAGTCGCCCTAGGGCGGAGGCAGTGTCCACCAGCTTCGGACCAAGCTGTCGGAAGTGCTCGTCGAAGAGCCACCTACCGTCTAGGACCAGACCCAGATACCTCATCTGGGCCCGGACCGGTACGAGGACCGAGCCGACCTCGATTGAGGCGCCGGCGGGTGGACCACGACGGGGCCCATGAAATAATAGGGCCTCCGTCTTATCCAGGGCCACCCGTAATCCCAACGCCTCAATGCGCCCGACCACCTGGGAAACTCCCGTGGCGGCCAGGCGCGCCGCCTCCTGGAAGTTAGCCCCCCGGGCCGTGAGTAAGGTGTCATCCGCGTAGCAGATTACACCCAGCCCGGGGGGGAGACGCCCTCGTAGGGCCCAGTCGTACCCGATGTTCCACAGGAGAGGTCCTAGGACAGACCCCTGCGGAACACCGCACGACATGGCCCTGCGTCTCAAGACGCCATCTCGGTCCTCGTACATGACGGTTCGCTCCTCAAGATAGTCCGCCACCAGCCGCTTCAGGTACTCCGGCACTCCGTGGTAGCGGAGCGCTTCCCTGATGCAGCTGGATGGCAGACTATTGAAGGCGTTGGCGATGTCCAAGGACACCGCCAACACCACTCCGCCGCAGCTCACGGCCTCCTCGGTCACGGCCCTAAGGCGCATTACGGCATCGATCGTCGAACGCCCTTCTCGGAAACCGAATTGGGCGTCCGACAGATCGGGGCCAACCTCGCAGAGGTGCCGGGCGATGCGGGCAGAGAGCACCCTCTCAAAAAGTTTACCCGCCTCGTCCAGCAACACGATAGGCCTATAGGCCGCGACCGATTCGGTAGGCCGTCCCGGCTTCTGCAGCAGGACCAGCTTCCCGCATTTCCAGCGCTCAGGGAAGCGTCCGGACGCCAGGCTAGCGTCTAACACTTCCCTGAGGTGGTCCGACATGTAGTCGAGGGCTCGGGCCATCACTCGGGCTGGAACCCCGTCCGGCCCGGGGGCGGTATTCTTGGATCGAATCCGTAGAACAGCCGCCCCCAACTCCGATTCCCTGACGGGCGGAACATCAACCTCGCTGCCCCCGTCGTCTCCGGCTGATGCAGCCATCGACGGGGGTGTGTGCTCCACCCGCTGCGGGAATAGGCCCTCGACCACTTCCTGCAGGAAGCTGGGCTGGAGAGTCTCCGTAAGGGGGGGGCCCGACGTGCGGAGCTTTTGACGCACCGCACGATAAGGGCGACCCCAGGGGTCACGCTCAATACTCTCCAGCATCTCCTCTCTGCTCACATCCTTGGCGCGGCAGATGGCCAGCCGCAGAGTTTTCCGAGCTCCATGGTACTCCTCATGAAGCCGTTCCACCTCCTCACCAACCCCGCGGTGACGTCGCCGACTACGGGTGAGGGACCTCCGGGCACGTACACAGGCCGCACGGAGGTCCGCCAACTCCTGGGACCACCAGTAGACCTCCTTCCTTGGAGGCCGACAACCACGAAGGCGGGGCATGGCCGCATCGCAAATCTGCGTAATCGCATCGCAGAAGCGACCAGCCCCCATGTCGACCTCCTCGGTCGGGGCCTGCGGAGACAGCCAAGAGTGAATAATGGCCGCCTCCTCTAGTAGGTCCCTGTCGAGCTTGGCGACAGCCCACCGCGGAAAGCGGGTAGGGCGCCGCGCCGCGTGACCCCTACTAGGGTCCTGGAACCGGGAGAGCTCGAATCGGATGTACAAATGATCCGAGAGCGTCTCGACCTCTTCCAGGACACACCAGTTCCTTACTCGTGCGGCGACTGCAGGGGTAGCGAACGAAAGGTCCACTATCGACCCCCCCTGCTGTCGCACGCACGTGTTGGTGGAGCCCCTGTTCAGCAAACAAAGGCCCACCGACGCCGCCCACTCCTCGACGGCTTCGCCCCTGGCGTCCGTCGCAGGGGAACCCCACGCAATGGACTTTGCGTTGAAGTCCCCCAGCACGAGGACGTGCCCAGACACTAGTCGCCGCATCGAGGCCTCCAAGTTGTTAAGGAAGACCTCGAAGTCGTTCAAACTCCGGTTGGGGGAGAAATATACACCATAAATGGTGATTCCCCCCCAATCGGCGGCAACATATCCAGTACCCTTGTCTCTAAGAGACAAGGGCGGGGAATGAGCCGCCGTGGAGCCGACGACTGCCACGGAGCCGTCCCGGTCACCCATCCAGTTTGGACGGGGAGGGACAAAATAGGGCTCCGCGACTACGGCAACACCTATCGACCACTGTGCCATGGTTTGCAGGAAGAGATCCTGCGCCGCGGCACAGTGGTTGAGATTCGTCTGGACCAGGAGGTTGGAGACTTGATCCATTACTGGATCGTCTCTACAGCCTCCTCCATGGGCGTCGGCGTCGACGCATGATTGACGTCGGAGGCAGCCTGGGTCGGCAGGCTAGCCCCCGGCGTTTGCCGAGAAGCGCGGGGAGGCTTGCAGCCCCCCTGCCCCATCATGTGATTGGTGGGCTTTTTAGCCGCCGCACACACGGGGCAGTGAGGGGCGGCAGAGCACTCTGCTGCCTTGTGCCCGGGTTGACCGCAGCGGAAGCACAGACCGCTGCAGTCAAAGCAACTCTCGCATTTGGTGCGAGTGTGTCCCGCGGCTAGGCACTTGAAGCACCTCATCGGCCTCGCGGCCAGAACCGTGATTCTGGCATTTACGAAGCCGACGAGAATGCTTCCGGCGTCGCCCAATACTTTGGCCGACGCCACGGGACAGCTCACCCACACCGCACCGAGGCCTCCCGGGCCCGGACGGACGGTGCCGACTCTGATGGTGTCCGCGGTGCACCCAGTCTTCTCCATGACTGCATCGCGGACATCCTCCGGCGTTACAGAGTCGTCCAGGCCCGAGATGCGCAGTTCCGCGCATTTTGTGGGCCTGGCGATCTTAACACCGTCCTCGGCGGCAAAAATTCCCCGCAACTTCTCGGCGAATTTATCGGCCGTCGTCGCGCCTTCAGCCCCAGGGAACTCGAAAATCCGAGCTCCCGTCTGGGCGCGGCGCAGCCTCATCCCTGCTGCCCCGAACTCAGCGGCGAGACCGGGCCGGGCCCCCTTGAAGAGGTCCGCATACGTCAGCCCGCCACTGGCCGCCTCCGGCGACAGCGTGACTACTACAGCCGCGGTTTTGGGCGGCTGCAGTTTCCGCGGCCTCTTAGTAGAGGCCGTTGTCACCGGCGGTGAAGGCTGGGCTTGAGCCGCTTTTTGGGCAGCCCTTCTAGCCCGCCTTCGGGACTTCTTTGAGCCCCTCGCCTCTTGCCAACCCTCGTTGGAGGGGGCAAGTGCGGAGGGGCCCGGCAGGGATGTCGGAGTGGGGAGCGGAGGGAAAGCCACTCCACTCCTCGGCGCCGATTTAGGCCTCGTCTTGGCCGGCACCTGGGCCGGCGCCTTGGCCGGCGCCTGGGCCGGCGCCTTGGCCGGCGCCTTGGCCCCTCTCCTCGGCCCCTGGGGAGCCGGTTGAGTCGGGGCCGACGCCGCCGCCACGTAAGAGACGCGGCCTCCCACAACGGGGAGCGCAGTCGGAGCAGCGGCATTGGGCCGCTGAGACGACGCGAGCGGGGGGCGCACAACCGGCGCAGGGGGCAGTCTCGCCTCCAGGCCAGCCAGACGGCCGTCCAGCATACGCCCAACTGCGTCCAGAATTCCCCGCAGTTGGGCGTCAGGTACCCCTGAGGTCGCGGTAGGGACAGGCTGCGACGCGGACGGGGCTTCCTGCTCGGGGAAGTTCGCCTGGAAGCGGGCGAACTGAGCACTCAGCTCGTTCACCCGCTCCGTCAGTCTCTCGTTGGCCAACTGTAGGCGAGAGACATCGCCCACTAGGCCCTCCACGACCTCCGACAAAGCGGAGGAGGAGTCCTTGAGGGCCCTCACAAACGAGCCCTTAAGGTTTACGGACTTGGTGGCCACCTTGTGGATGATGGCCACCGCCGCTTTCGCCCTCTCCTGCACGGACACGGGAGCCTGGGGGGCATTTCCCCCCACCGGCTCCCGAACCTTGAGCAGGAGATCCGCGATCTCCTCCTCCGCTACGGCCTCGCCGTCCACTCGCACACTTCTGTACGACTCCGCGTTTGAGAACGCGGAGCCTGACGGGGTCGAGACCGAGGCCGGTTTTCGTGGCCTCCCTCGACGGCTGCTTGCCACTTTTGGTGGCATCATTTCTTGAGACGTGTCGGTCTCCTCGTCCCTGGAGCGTCCGCGTTTCCGGTTGTCGCTTCGCTCCGCTTCCATGGCCTCCGCGCCATCCGACGAAACGGCAGATCCGGAACGCAGACGATCCGATGCTCTTCGGCTCCCAGAGACCAGAGTCAGACTGACTTCTGGGGGCCCCACCGAGATAGGCGTTCCCAACACCAACTCACCCTCAGTGGATGACCCATCCACTCCACTGTTCCTCTTCTCCTTCCTTCCCTTCGTTTCATTGTCCGTTTGACTTGCCTTTTTTTGTTGGTTATTGTCCGATCGTTTTTTTATGTTTTTGTTGTAATTGTCCATAATAAGATCCCACGAGTAAGTGGGAAGGGTGGGTCGCCCCGGACAGTGCCCACTGTAACCGGGGAAGTCTAGCGTAACCCGCTCAGGGGAGCGACAATTCCCTGGCGGGGGACGCAGTAGCGACTGAAACTCCGTCCAGCCTTCCAGACCTCACGCCGCGCCGCCGCTTGCCATCGGGTAATTTTTATAGAGGTTGTCTTCCTCGTAGCCCGGGCGACCAAGCCAAGGCCTATCGGTCCCGCTCAGACCACAAAACATGACTGCGGCCATGTTGCGAGATTACGATTTTGAGCCGGTGGCAGGGAAGAAACTCCCACTGCCTGCCCGGCGGCAGGGTGAGTGCACGCCAAGGCCCGACTCCTCCTCTCCAGTTAGCCTTAAAACTAACTCCTCTCGACGCGGCAACACCGCCAGCAGAGTGCCGGCCGACCCGGGACCCCGCGAGGAGACTGACCCATACAGCCGACCCACAGGAAACCAAGCCGAACGACACCACACCAGCAATGCCAGCCACAATCCTCGGACGAATCCTTGGATCCCCCTACAGACGGCTTGCCCGTCCCATCCTCATCCACTACGCCCTCTGCTACTCAGAGGGACGTGCGGAGAAGATATCCTCCTACCTATCACTATTCCCCCCTACATTCCAAACCCTATCCAGCAGATAAGGAATTGGAATGTCCCAACTAAGTCCAAACCCCACAACACAGAACCCCAAGCCCACCCACCCTACCCCACCGACAAAGTGCCGGCGCCTGGTGGTTTCAGTTATGTCTATTTCTGATGGAAATAGACCTAAAACGGACAGCAACCGCGAGAAGGCCGACCCCACCAGACTTGCCTTGGGGATCTTCACGACTGATGCGCTCTCCCCCAAGACCATTCGCCTCCCTACTCGCTCTCTTCCCTGAGCTGAGTAAGGAAGGCCTGGATTTATCCAATACAAGCGACGAAAGCCGCAAGCTAGGCATAGCAACTACTGATGGATAAAGCCAGACCCGCCCAACCTAACCTAACCTAACCTAACCTAACCTAACCTAAGAAATAATTTAGAATGTACATCCCAATGGCATGAGGGAAGCGAATAAAGAAATTTTGAGTTTTAATAAAGTCTCTGGCTTAGCAGTCAGAGTTGTTTAGTCGTCGTACTTAGTGCCATTTATAGATGGTGGTACGGGTAGGACAAAAAAAAAAAAAAAAAAAAAAAAAAAACCTAACCTAACCTAACCTAACCTTTTTTTTTTTTTTTTTTTTTTTTTTTTTTTTTTTTTTTTTTTTTTTTTTTTTTTTTGACGCTGGGAAAAATGCTTTATGCATACCCTCCCGTCGGGGGACGGAAGGGTTATGTGGGACTCCCGGTGCTCCCCACCGGTATACCCACTAAACGACCCAGCGGCACTCCCGCATCGCCTATATGGAGGGGAACTGGGAATCCGGCACAGCCTTTCCATCCAGCCCCCCGCCGACGACCGCCCGCCTTTACGGCGAGCCCTTCACCCCCCTCCCCACCCTAGGAGAGGGGCCCGAGAATAGCCGCGAGTGCTCGCGGTCATTCCCACCCGGCGGAAGTGGAGGATACGTGCAATGCGGGAGAAGACGCCCCCGCGCCTGTCTCCCGCTATCCTCCACCAGGAGGGGGAAGACGATTGTCGTGCAATCGCCTTCTCCGACCCGTTCGTCGCCTGCGGAGTGGCGCTGCGAGAGGGTCTTCCTCCCGCGCCCGCTCCGTCGCCTCCTTTTGCGAAATTACTTCCTCGCAAAAGGAGGCCACCGCAGCCCAGGACTCCTCGCTTCCCAGCATGGCTAAAACCACGCTGGGCAGCGAGAGGTCCTGCCCGACCACCGCCATCAATTGGCGGCGCGGCCCAGACCACGACGCACACACCTCCAGGGTGTGCTGCGCCGTGTCCACCGCCGCGCCACAATCGTGGCAGGCCGGGGTCTCCTCTCTTCCGATCCGATGCAGGCACGATCCGAAGACGCCATGCCCGGATAGCACCTGCACCAGACGGAAAGAAAGGAAACCGTGGGACCGCCCGAGCCAGTCCTGCAGGACTGGCCCGAGCGCGTCCAACGTTCTGCGGCCAAAGGCTGCGGTGGCGAGGGCCTCCGTCCAATGTTGGACGGTTGCGTCCCTCGCCTCTCTGCGGACGGCCTCCCGCTCTTCTGGGGCAGGGCACTCCCCGAGCGCCCTACGCCCCGCCGTACCTCTACCTAACCTAACCTAACCTAACCTAACCTAACCTAACCTAACCTAACCTAACCTAACCTAACCTAACCTTTTTTTTTTTTTTTTTTTTTTTGCGCTGGGAAAAATGCGTTACGCATGCCCCCCCATTGGGGGATGGGGGGGGTATGTGGGACTCCCCGGTCTATAAAGGACCGGTATACCCACTAAACAACCCAGCGGCATTCCAGCATCGTCTGCGTGGAGGAGGACTGGGAAACTGGCTTTCTTCCAGTCCCCCGCCGACGACCGCCCGCCTTTACAGCGGGGCCCACACGCCCTTCCCTAAAGGGAGAGGCCCGGGAATGACCGTGAATGCTCGGCCATCCCCGCCCGGCGGAGATGGAGGATCTGCAATGCAGGAGAAGACGCCCCCGCGTCTGTCTCCCACTATCCTCCACCAGGAGGGGGAAGGCGGTTGTCGTACAAACGCCTTCTCCCACCCCTTCTTCGCCTGCGGAGCGGTGCTGCGAGGGGGTCATCCTCCCGCGCGCGCTCCGCTGCCTCCTTTTGGGACATTACGTCCTCACAAAAGGAGGCTACGGCTGTCCAGGCCTCCTCGCTTCCCAGCATGGATAAGACCACGCCTTGAAGCGAGAGGTCCTGACCAACCACCGCTACCATGTCGCGGCGCGGTTCGGACCACGACGGACACACTTCGAGGGTGTGCTGCGCCGTGTCCTCTGCCGCGCCACATTCATGGCACGACGGGGTCTCCTCTCTTCCTATCCGGTGCAGGCATGATCCGAAGCAACCATGCCCGGACAAAACCTGCACCAGACGGAAAGAGAGGGCACCATGGGACCGCCCCAGCCAGTCTTGCAGGACTGGACTTAGAGCGTCCAGCGTTCGGCGGCCGAAGGTGGCGGAGGCGAGGTCCTCCGTCCAATGGTGGACGATCGCGTCCCTCGCCTCTCGCCGGACGGCTTCCCGCTCTTCTCGGGTAGGGTGCTCTCCGAGCGCCCTGCGTCCCGCCGTCCACTCGTACACTCTGGCGAGCACCCACGCCTCGAGCTCCCAAGGAGGGGTACCCGCCAGAGCGCACGCCGCCGCGAAGCCCACCGAGCGGTAGGCCCTCGCCACCCGCTGCGCGATAGCCCTCTGGGGCCTGCGGATCGCGGTTGCGTTCTCCCTCCTTTGGAGGGAGTCCGCCCAGATGGGGGCCCCGTATAGGGCCATGCTCTTCAAGATGCCGGCGTATAATTGCCGGCATCGCGCTTTGGGCCCCCCCAGATTTGGAAGGAGCCAAGCGAGCGCGCCCGCGGCCTTTAGCAGGCGCGTCGATAGCCCGCTGAAGTGCGGGCCAAAGCGCCACCTGCTATCGAGGACTAGGCCCAGATATTTCATCTGGGCCTTCACCTCGACCCTGACGCCCTCTACGACAATGTGGGCGTCAGTAGGGGTGCGCTGCCGGGGCCCGTGGAAGAACACGGCCCCGGTCTTATGCAGCGCCACCCCCAATCCTAGGCGGCGGATCCTTCCCGCAACTAAGGATCCACCGGCCGAGGCCAGGCTCGCCGCCTCTCTGAAGTCTCTCCCCCGAGCAGTGAGAAGAGTGTCATCCGCGTAGCAGATGACACTCGTGCCGCGGAGGAGAGTTCCCCGCAGGAGCCAGTCAAACCCGATGTTCCACAGGAGTGGTCCTAGGACGGACCCCTGTGGAACACCGGACTCTGCGCTGTACCGCCGAAGCTGGCCCGCTTTGTCTACAAGGAGGACTGCTCGGTCCTCCAGGTAGTCGGCCAGGAGGCTCCGTAGATACTGAGGCACTCCATGGTAGCGGAGCGCCTCGAGTATTGTCGGGTGGGGAATGGAGTTGAAGGCGTTGGCTATGTCAAATGACACAGCCAAAACTCCGTCCCCTGCCTCCACGGCCTCCCTCACCTGACCCTTCAGCCGGGACAGTGCGTCAACCGTCGAACGCCTTCTTCGGAAACCGAATTGGGCGTCCGACAGGTTCGGCCCTATCCCCCCCAAGTGGCCATTAAGCCGAGCGGCGACGATCCCCTCGAATAATTTACCAGCCTCATCGAGCAGAACGATGGGCCGGTATGCCGAGGGGGAGTCCGCCGGGCGTTCCTCCTTCCGGAGGAGGCACAGCTGCCCCTCCTTCCAAGGTTTCGGGAACCTCCCAGCCGCGAAGCACGCGCTGAAGATGTCCCGAAACCTTTCCTCCATTTCGGTGGTGGCGATGGCCACCACCCGTGCGGGGACGCCGTCCGGCCCGGGGGCCGTCTTCTTGGCGCGGAGGCGGAGCGCCGCCACTCCAAACTCCACCTCCGTTACCGGAGGGACCTCTGCCTGCGGCGGAACCGCCTCCTGCGGGGGGTCCATCACTGGTGGGGTGAATCTGGTCCCAGTTGGAAACAAGGACCGAACCACCCCATCCAGCAATGACGGCTCGAGGGTCTCCGCAATTGGGGGACCAAAGGGGCGCAGTTTATTCCGCGCCGCCTTATACGGTCTCCCGTACGGGTCACTGTCGAGACCCTCGAGCATCTCCGCTCTAGCCGCGTCTTCGGCGGCAAACATCGCCACCTTGAGGACCTTCTTTGCCTCTACATATGAGGCGTATAGAAGGTCCTCGTTCTCCGGGTTCCGCAAACTGCGTCGTCGGCTCCGCGTGTAGGCCCTCCTGGCCCTCACGCAGGCGGCCCGGAACCCCGCTAGTTCCTCCGACCACCAATAGACGGCGCGACGGGGAGGTGGTCGGCGAGACCGAGGCATGCTGGAGTTGCACACCTCGGTCAGGGACTTTCGCAGCTGGACCGCTGCGGCGTCCACGTCCTGGACATTGGTGGGAGGCGTGAGCCAGTCCTGGAGGAACGCCGCCTCCCTGGCCGCTCCCCGGTCCAGGTGAGTGAGGGCCCACCGTGGAAAGGGGGATCGGCCCGAGGGGGCCACCCCCCGGGGGCTCTGGGTGGAGATGTCGAACCGCACATATCGGTGGTCCGACAAGGTCTCCACCATCTCCACCCGCCAGAACCTAACCTAACCTAACCTAACCTAACCTAACCTAACCTAACCCAGTCCCGCTCCGTCCGCACTCGAGAGCGCCACGAATTCATAGTGATACGCACGAGAAAATTCGTAAAAATTAGAAAATTTTGCTTTTTGGTATCTTGTGATACATCAAAACAAGCGGAAAGTGACAGCGCACACGACAGTGTTGTTTGCGTCGCGCTAAGTGAAGTGTATCAGGAGTTATTTTGAAAACAGTGATTTTTTGTGAAAAATAAAACTTTAAAAGTGGATTTTCTCAAAGTCTACAGCGACGACCTACAGTTTTTTAACTGCAGTTTGGAGGGTCTCCAAGGGCTCTACACGTTGGTCGGCATTTCCGATTTTTTCCGCGCAGGCGCGCGGAAAAAACACAAAAACAACAAAAACCACGTGGCCACGAGGTCAGTGACCCGGGGCCACTGGACAAATTTCGACAGCGGATACGCCAGGACACCAGCGTGACGAGTGCGGAGCCGTTTGAAAATTTGAAAAAGGTTGAATTTTGAACATTTTAAAGACAATTTTAAAAAACGAGTAATTTGAAAGGCCTATAACTTTAAAAGTAAATCGGTAAGGCGTAAATTTTATTGCAGTATATAACTAGTTATTAGGTCTTCTTTACTGGTTCTTAGTTTTAGATTTTTCCGATAAGTAGTTTCGGAGATATCCTGTGTTGACCTTTTGACCTACATTCGGGCACCCTGAAAATTAAAAGTGGGTCAAAATTTTAAAAGGCAAATTGTGGTATTTACTATTTAAAAAGATTCTGCTTTTTTGTTTACCTAAATAAATTAAGTTTTGACAAAATTTGACACTTTTAAAAAATTATATAAAAATTATATTCAAAATTAATTATTTCTAGGAAAGTAAGAGGTGACCTTTGTTTTGTAATAAAGATATATATTAGACCTACTGACATTGAACTTTCCCTAAAGTTTCATAATTTTCAGACCAATAGTTTTTGAGTTTTTCTTACTTGAAATTTTGACCTACATTCAGGAGGCCCGAATGGTCTAAATTAGGTCAACATAAGGAGTGGGAACAGAACTACTAAATTGTAAATAGTATTTTTATGTTAGTTTTTTTAGTAGTTTTTTTTTTTGGACCATTTCATATTGTATAAATTCAGGTATAATTTTAATTTGTATATTTTTCTTTAAGCTTTTGTATATTATAAGTTATAAGCATTACTACTAGGTTGAAGCTTCGTGTCTCCGAAGGCGACACGTGAAATCGGACACATTTTGGTCTCCAAAATTGTTTTTGCGTTTTTTATTGCGCCAAAATTTACATAATTTTAAAACCGGACTTCATATATACAATATAAATTGACAAATTTTTTTTACAAATTTACTAATAACTATTACATATAACTTTTACAAACATTTTAATCTGTGACAACCTACCCGTGTACGCAGCCTTACCCCGACGAATCTGAAACAAAAAAGGAATATTAGTAATACAATAAATTTGGGGTAAGCGGTAAATCCCTCCGACAACAGTACCATATACTAGTTTGGCACACAACTCTTACAGCCAAAATGTTCGGAATCCGAACGCCCACGAAACAAAAAGACAGTGTTCGTGAGCGAATCGAAGAAGAAGCTCCACGAAACCCACGAGACCCAAAAGGACAGACAAAAAACAGCCCAACCCCAACTGCCCACTCAAGCAAAACCACGAGTGTGAGGCGGAGTATTGGGGAATGGGAGACCGGGAAGTCCAAGTCCCCGACCCCCCCACAGAAAACCAAGCCAGAGGTGGAACCCCCAAAACAAAAGCCGAAGACAGCTCTTTCGAAGGGCGAGCCAAGGGTGGAGACTCGAAGGGCGTCAACGGAGGCACTGGGCCCCTCGCTGGCATGGAATTTAACCTTTGATAAGAAAAGCGTAAAATGTACAGATCGGCTGACAGAGGCAAAGGCGTGCCTAGATTTTGCCACAGAAAGCATAAACGGCGCTCGTAACCTCAAAACCGAAATAAAAAAGGAGGTCACTAACGCCTTAAATCGGTTATATCAATTGGTTAAGGAAGGGGCAAGCGGGAAGAAAAATATAAATGAAGAGAAAATACCAGAGGCAGAGAGACTACAACCAGAAAATAGAAAAGAGGATACCGAACTCCTCAGAAAACTGGATGAACATACGAGGCTTCTCCAGGAAAATAACCAGAAAATGGAACAACTAAAAGAAAGCTTAGAAAAGCAAGAAGAGCTACAGCGCAAGCAGTCGTACGCGAGTGTCGCGGCGGCGTTCCCTCGGAGGCCGGAACAGACCGCGCTACACTCCGTCGTGGTTACTTCTGTGGACGAGAATGAGACTGGAGAAAAAGTCCTCGATAGAATAAGAAAAGTAGTCAACGCAAGAGAAAGTGGGATAACAGTGGACAAAATAAGAAAAGCGAGAGATAGAAAAGTAATAATTGGGTGTAAAACGGAAAAAGAAAGAGAGAAAGTGAAGGAAAAGATAGAGGGTGCCAGGGAACTCAACGTTGAGGTGATGAAAAACAAGGACCCACTGGTGGTCCTTAAAGACGTCTTAAAATATAACACCGACGTGGAGGTCCTTGACGCCCTAAGAAATCAAAATAAAGGAGTCCTAAGAGAACAAACTGACCAAAGGATGGAAATAGCCTACAAGAAAAACACGAGAAACCCCCACACACACCATATTGTAATGAGGGTCTCCCCCGGAATTTGGCAGTGTTTGGTAGATGCAGGATCCGTCCGAATAGACCTCCAGCGAGTGAGAGTGGCCGATCAATCGCCGCTCGTGCAATGCTCCCTCTGCTTGGGGTACGGTCATGGAAGACGGTTCTGCAAAGAGACAGCGGAGAAGTGCTGCCACTGCGGGGGAGCCCACATGAAGTCTGAGTGTGCAGATTGGCTCGCAAACGTCCCCCCCTCGTGCACAAACTGTAATCGCGCAAAACTAGACAGGACAGACCATAACGCTTTCAGCGGTGAATGCCCCATTCGCCGCAAGTGGGAGGCTTTAGCCCGGGCCACAATAGCCTATTCCTAAAGTGGTCCCGGGCTCAAATGGTCCCCAAACAGACGCGAAAAAATACCTCATCGCACAAGCCAACCTACAACGCATGGCTCTGGCAACAAATGAGATTATGCTTGAGGCAGCAAATAAAAAGATGGCCTTTGCACTCCTCCAGGAGCCGTACGTCGGAGGTATAGGCAGGATGAAAAATTATGGGAGCGCCAGGATCTTTCAAGGCACGAGTCAAAGGGATGGTGTTGTTAAGGCAGCAATTGTCGTCTTTGATACTGATATAGACGCCATCCTATGTCCGGAGTTTACAACAAATAACATCGTTGTTGTAAAACTCCGGACGAGTGCCTGGGAGATCGTGGCGATCTCATTTTATTTCGAGCCAACAGAACCGCTACAACCATACCTCGAACGCCTAAAGACGATCAAAAAGCAACTTGACGCCGCAAAAATCCTAATAGGAGGCGACTCAAACGCCAAACACTCCTGGTGGGGTAGCCTTAAAATCAATGAAAGAGGAGAAGAAATGGCCGGAACTCTAGAAGAAATGGAGCTGCAAGTACTAAATGAGGGGGACATTCCAACTTTCGACACGATCAGAGGTCACAAACAATACACCAGCTTTGTCGACATAACGGCCTGCACGGCGGGGATGCTGAATTTGGTGGAAGACTGGAGAGTAGAGGTAGGCATGACGAGCTCCGACCACAACGCATTGAGTTTTAAGATTAGATTGAACAAAGCGAAAGGTACACACATAAGTAGAACGACCAGAATATTCAACAGTAAAAAAGCAGATTGGGGCAAGTTTCATGGTAAACTTGCCCAATTGCTTGAGCTAAACAAAATTGTAAAAGAAGAAATAAAAAATATTAAAGATAAAGCAAAATTAGAATTAATAGTAGAAGGTTACACTAAAGCAATAGTAGGAGCATGCAACTATAGCATCCCTAAAAAGAAAACAAAAAGTATACTTACCTTGCCGTGGTGGTCGGAAGAACTCGCCAAGCTGAAGAGAAGAGCCACCACGTTTAAGCGTCGAATCCGCTGCGCAGCGCTGGTCCGCAGGCAGAAGGTGATCGAAGATTATCTGAAAGTAAAAAGAGAATATGAGAATGAAGCAAAGAAAGCGCAAATCGAAAGTTGGAAGGGATTCTGCGAAAAACAAGAAAAAGAGAGCATGTGGGACGGTATTTACAGAGTTATAGGCAGAACAGCTAAAAGGCAGGAAGACCTGCCTCTAACGAAAGGGGGAAAAGTACTGGGTGGCCGGGAGTCTGCGGCACTCTTAGCAGAGACGTTCTACCCGAAGGACCTGAAGGAAGATGACAACGCAAATCACAGCCGAATAAGAGAAATGTCTGAAAAGGTAAACGACTGGGTTCATGATGAGAACCATGACCCACCGTTTACCATTGAAGAACTCAAAATCGCTGCTAAAAGTTTCAATCCAAAGAAGGCTCCGGGGATTGACGGTCTGACCGCGGACATATGCGATAAGGCAATACACCATGACATGGAATTGTTTCTCTCGCTGTGTAACAGATGCTTAGCCCACGGCCACTTCCCCATGATGTGGAAGGAAGCAACGGTGGTAGTCCTGAGGAAACCTGGGAAGGAGGATTACACTAATCCAAAATCATACAGGCCCATAGGGCTACTACCAGTCCTGGGCAAGATCTTCGAGAAGATGGTAGTTGGTCGATTAAAATGGCACCTGGTCCCAAAGATGAGCACTCTACAATATGGGTTTATGCCACAAAAGAGTACCGAAGACTCCCTCTATGATCTGATGCAGCGCATTCGTACCAAACTTGATCAGAAAAAGCTAATAGTTATGGTATCATTAGACATAGAGGGAGCCTTCGACAGCGCGTGGTGGCCAGCCATTAGAGTAAGACTTGCAGAAGCAGGATGTCCCATAAACCTGAGAAGAGCAATCGACAGCTACCTCGAAAACAGAACGGTCAGAGTGAGATACGCCGGCTACGAACATCTTAAAAGCACAAACAAAGGCTGTGTCCAAGGCTCCATCGGCGGACCCATACTCTGGAACCTTCTCCTTGATCCTCTCCTAAAAGGTTTAGAACGACGTGGCGATTATGTTCAGGCGTTCGCTGATGATGTAGTGCTGCTGTTTGATGGAAACACGGCCCTGGAGGTGCAGAGACATGCCAATGCCGCTCTCGCCTATGTCCGGGAGTGGGGTATCGAAAACAAGCTCAAATTCGCACCGCACAAAACCTACGCGATGGTTATAACACGTAAACCTAAATTCGATACACCACAGCTGAGCATGGGCGGGGTCGATATTGGCATGTCTGAAGACATAAAAATCCTAGGCATCACGATAGACAATAAGCTCACATTTAACAACCATACAGCAGAAGTGTGTAGGAAAGCTTTAAATATATATAAGCAGCTATCGAGAGCCGCTAGGGTTGGTTGGGGACTGCACCCGGAGGTGATTCGTGTAATATACACAGCTACAGTTGAACCAGTTATAATGTATGCGGCCAGCGCCTGGGTAAAAGCAACTGAGAAACAAAATGTGCGTAAAAAACTAAATGCTGTCCAAAGAGTGTTTGCCCAAAAGCTCACCAAGTCATATCGAACTGTCTCCCTTAACTCGGCACTATTACTGGCCGGAATACTGCCACTGGATCTTAGGATCCAGGAGGCAGCAGCCCTTTATGAGGCCAAGCGCGGAGTCCCGCAGCCGATGTTGGGAGACAGGGAGGTAGAGCGTAGAGTAGCGTATAAGCTGACTCCGCATCCGGCAAAGCATATGTGCGTGGAGTTCGTAAGCCTGATAGACCAGCAAGACGTTGCACAACACAACGTCCAGGCAGTCCGGATATTCACAGATGGCAGCAAGATTGAGGGGAAGGTCGGCGCAGCGCTGTCCTTCTGGAATAGCGAAGCGGAGACAAAGAACCTTAAACTTAAGCTGCCATCGTACTGCACGGTCTACCAGGCGGAACTGTACGCCATATGTAGAGCCACGCGGGAGGTAGTCAAGCGTCCTGAAATAAGCTACGGCATCTACAGTGACTCACGATCGGCTCTCGAAACGTTGACAAACAACGGCTCCACCCATCCACTGGCGATAGAAACCCGGAAAAATCTGGCCACTATCGCACTCCAAAACAAAGAAATTTCTTTGTTTTGGATCAAAGCACATGCAGGGATGAGTGGAAACGAGAGAGCCGATAAACTGGCAAAAGAGGCAGCACTCAAGGGGAAAACCAAGCCAGAATACGATGCATGTCCGGTTTCATACGTAAAGCGACAAATCCGCGAGGATTCGCTTGGCGAATGGAACCGGAGGTACAAATCGGAGGAAAAAGGCGCGGTCACCAAGTTGTTTTTCCCAGACGCTATAAAGGCCCATAAAATTGTAAGAAAGCTGGAACCAACCGGAGTGACGACCCAAATATTCACGGGGCACGGTGGGTTCTCGGAATACTTAACCCGGTTTAAGTGTAAAGAGAACCCATCGTGCATCTGTGAACCAGGTAGGGAAGAAACGAGTACGCACGTAATTTTCGAATGCCCTGTATACGGTTACGCCAGACACGAAGCTGAGAACCTACTAGAATGCGATATAACAGCCCAAAATGCAAGTAATATCATCGAAAATAAAAAAGCACGATCAATTTTCCTTGATTTCTGTACAAAAATTGTTAAAAAAGTAATATTAAGAAATAAATAGTTAGATAAGTTATGAATTATATATATTATAATATATATATAAGTTGCATACAAATAAGTTAGATTAAAAAAAAAAATATAGATATGTTCAACTATATGGGAAACTGTAATTAAAATGTAATAAAATATGTAGGATTAAAATAGTAATAACTTAATTAAGTAATATTCTTGTATAAACCTTTTAGAAATAGAATTAGAATAAATTGTAACCCAATTTGGGAGGCTATATAAAATAAAAAATGAACCCTATCCATCCCATCCTTAAACATATGAAATAAAGAAATAGATATAATACCACATAGTTAATCATTGGCAACCCACCAATGAAAGAGTAAAAGAAGGATGAATGAAAGAAAGATACAGTATGAAGGATGAAAGATTGAATAAAAGATAAGAAAGAATGAAAGAGTTGTCAGTTAACAAGGACTCTGACCTCAAGTCGGAGGGTTAGAAGTAGGCTAGCTCGCGGGCCGGACCTCAGCGTCCGGACAGGAAAAAAAAAAAAAAAAAAAAAAAAAAAAACCTAACCTAACCTAACCAAACCTAACCTAACCTAACCCTTTTTTTTTTTTTTTTTTTTTTTTTTGCTCTGGGAAAAATGCTTTACGCATGCCCCCTTATTGGGGGATGGGGGGGGGTATGTGGGACTCCCCGATCCGACAGGACCGGTATACCCACTAAACAACCCAGCGGCATTCCAGCATCGTCTGCGTGACGGAGGACTGGGAAACTGGCTTACTTCCAGTCCCCCGCCGACGATCGCCCGCCTTTACAGCGGGGCCTTCACGCCTCTCCCGACAGGGAGAGGCCCGGGAATGACCGTGAATGCTCGGCCATCCCCGTCCAGCGGAGGTGGAGGATCTGCAATGCAGGAGAAGACGCCCCCGCGCCTGTCTCCCGCTATCCTCCACCAAGAGAGGGAAGGCGGTTGTCGTACAAACGCCTTCTCCCACCCCTTCTTCGCCTGCGGAGCGGTGCCGCGAGGGGGTCATTCTCCCGCGCGCGCTCCGCTGCCTCCTTTTGGGACATTACGTCCTCACAAAAGGAGGCTACGGCTGTCCAGGCCTCCTCGCTTCCCAGCATGGATAAGACCACGCCTGGAAGTGAGAGGTCCTGACCAACCACCGCTACCATGTCGCGGCGCGGTTCAGACCACGACGGACACACTTCGAGGGTGTGCTGCGCCGTGTCCTCTGCCGCGCCACATTCATGGCACGACGGGGTCTCCTCTCTTCCTATCCGGTGCAGGCATGATCCGAAGCAACCATGCCCGGACAAAACCTGCACCAGACGGAAAGAGAGGGCACCATGGGACCGCCCCAGCCAGTCTTGAAGGACCGAACCTAGAGCGTCCAGCGTTCGGCGGCCGAAGGTGGCGGAGGCGAGGTCCTCCGTCCAATGGTGGACGATCGCGTCCCTCGCCTCTCGCCGGACGGCTTCCCGCTCTTCTCGGGTAGGGTGCTCTCCGAGCGCCCTGCGTCCCGCCGTCCAATCATACACTCTGGCGAGTACCCACGCCTCGAGCTCCCAAGGCGGGGTACCCGCCAGAGCACACGCCGCCGCGAAGCCCACCGAGCGGTAGGCCCTCGCCACCCGCTGCGCGATAGCCCTCTGGGGCCTGCGGATCGCGGTTGCGTTCTCCCTCCTTTGGAGGGAGTCCGCCCAGATGGGGGCCCCGTATAGGGCCATGCTCTTCAAGATGCCGGCGTATAATTGCCGGCATCGCGCTTTGGGCCCCCCCAGATTTGGGAGGAGCCAAGCGAGCGCGCCCGCGGCCTTAAGCAGGCGCGTCGATAGCCCGCTGAAGTGCGGGCCAAAGCGCCACCTGCTGTCGAGGACTAGGCCCAGATATTTCATCTGGGCCTTCACCTCGACCCTGACGCCCTCTACAACAATGTGGGCGTCAGTAGGGGTGCGCTGCCGGGGCCCGTGGAAGAACACGGCCTCGGTCTTATGCAGCGCCACCCCCAATCCTAGGCGGCGGATCCTTCCCGCAACTAAGGATCCGCCAGCCGAGGCCAGGCTCGCCGCCTCCCTGAAGTCTCTCCCCCGGGCAGTGAGGAGAGTGTCATCCGCGTAGCAGATGACACTCGTGCCACGGAGGAGAGCTCCCCGCAGGAGCCAGTCAAATCCGATATTCCACAGGAGTGGTCCTAGGACGGACCCCTGTGGAACACCGGACTCTGCGCTGTACCGCTGAAGCTGGCCCGCTCCATCTACAAGGAGGACTGCTCTGTCCTCCAGGTAGTCAGCCAGAAGGCTCCGTAGATACTGAGGCACTCCATGGTAGCGGAGCGCCTCTAGTATTGTTGGATGGGGGATGGAGTTGAAGGCGTTGGCTATGTCAAATGACACAGCCAAAACTCCGTCCCCTGCCTCCTCGGCCTCCCTCACTTGGCCCTTCAGACGGGTCAACGCGTCGACTGTCGAACGCCCCACTCGAAAACCGAATTGGGCGTCCGACAGGTTCGGCCCTATCCCCCCCAAGTGGCCATTAAGCCGAGCGGCGACGATCCCCTCGAATAGTTTACCAGCCTCATCGAGCAGAACGATGGGCCGGTATGCCGAGGGGGAGTCCGCCGGGCGTCCCTCCTTCCGGAGGAGGCACAGCTGCCCCTCCTTCCAAGGTTTCGGGAACCTCCCAGCCGCGAAACACGCGCTGAAGATGTCCCGAAACCTCTCCTCCATTTCGGTGGCGGCGATGGCCACCACCCGTGCGGGGACGCCGTCTGGCCCGGGGGCTGTCTTCTTGGCGCGGAGGCGGAGCGCCGCCACTCCAAACTCCACCTCCGTTACCGGAGGGACCTCTGCCTGCGGCGGAACCGCCTCCTGCGGGGGGTCCATCACTGGTGGGGTGAATCTGGTCCCAGTCGGAAACAAGGACCGAACCACCCCATCCAGCAATGACGGCTCGAGGGTCTCCGCAATTGGGGGACCAAATGGGCGCAGTTTATTCCGCGCCGCCTTATACGGTCTCCCGTACGGGTCACTGTCGAGACCCTCGAGCATCTCCGCTCTAGCCGCGTCTTCGGCGGCAAACATCGCCACCTTGAGGACCTTCTTTGCCTCTAAATATGAGGCATATAGAAGGTCCTCGTTCTCCGGGTTCCGCAAGCTGCGTCGTCGGCTCCGCGTGTAGGCCCTCCTGGCCCTCACGCAGGCGGCCCGGAGCCCCGCTAGTTCCTCCGACCACCAATAGACGGCGCGACGGGGAGGTGGTCGGCGAGACCGAGGCATGCTGGAGTTGCACACCTCGGTCAGGGACTTTCGCAGCTGGATCGCTGCGGCGTCCACGTCCTGGACATTGGTGGGAGGCGCGAGCCAGTCCTGGAGGAACGCCGCCTCCCTGGCCGCTCCCAGGTCCAGGTGAGTGAGGGCCCACCGTGGAAAGGGGGACCGGCCCGGGCGGGCCTCCCCCCGGGGGCTCTGGGTGGAGATGTCGAACCGCACATATCGGTGGTCCGACAAGGTCTCCACCATCTCCACCCGCCAGTCAACGACGCGGGCGGCAAGTGCGGGGGTGGCAAACGAGACATCGACCACCGACCCTCCCAGTTGCCGCACACACGTGTGGACTGTCCCTCTGTTAAGGAGGGACAAGCCGGACGAGGTCGCCCAAAACTCGACGGCTCGTCCGCGAACGTTGCAGGTGGTGGCCGGGTTGCCCCAGGCCGCCGACTTGGCATTTAGGTCGCCCAATACGACGACCTGGCGCGGCGCCGCCCTCCCGACGACTGCGGTGAGGATTTCGAGAAAATTCTCGAAATCCGATAGAGGGCGGTTTGGGGAGAAATATACCCCCACCAGAGCTATATTCCCCCACGCGGCGGCCACGTATCCCGGTCCCCTCTCTAAGAGCGAGAGGGGAGGGGAGTCTGTGGAAGGCCGCGCAACCAACGCCACCAAGCCATCCGGATCGCCCAGCCAACGGCCAGGGACCGAGTACGGCTCGGCAACCACTGCCACGTCCACCAACCACTCAGCTATGGCCTGCATCAGCAGGTCCTGCGCTGCTTTGCAGTGGTTGGTGTTCGCCTGGAGGATGCGATGACCGGTCCCATCCATCATTCGGACATCGCACCCTCCTCGTCGGCCACCGAGGTCCCAGCGTCCACAGGGACGACGGCGGTGGCGGCAGGCTGAGCCGGAGCTTGTGCTTTGCCCTTCTTTGGGGGAGGATTGCAATTCCTCCCCTTCATGACGTGGCCCGCTGGGCGGCCACTGGCGGCGCACACCGCACAGTGTGGCGTGGCGGCCTTGCAGGAGACGGATCTGTGTCCCTCCTTGCCGCAGCGGTAGCAACAGTTTGACCTGTCCACCTTGGACGTGCAGAGGGCCCGAGTGTGTCCAATGCCAAAGCACTTGAAGCAGCGCAGAGGCTGCTCTTCAAGTGCCCGAACCACACTCGAGCTAAACCCGACGGTGAGCCGTCCCTTGGCGAGGACGGCCTTGGCCGCGGTGACTGGGCACTCAAGGCGAATGGTGCCCATGCCACCGCGACCGGGCCTGATGTCCCGACCCAGTACCGCTGCGACGCTACAGCCCCCCATGGCTGCGACCGCCGCCACCACCTCCTCTTTGGTGACCGAATCGTCCAGATTGGACACCTCCAAGGCGGCGGACTTGACGGGCCTGACCACTTTGGCCGCATCCGCAATGACCTCTTGCAACTTGGTTGCGAAGAGGTCCGCGTTGGCGCCGCCCTGAGCCCCCGGGAACTCGAAAATCCGAGCCCCGGCTTGGGTCTGACGGCACGTCATTGCGCCGATTCCCAGGTGGGTGGGATCGGCGTTGGTACGAGCCCGTCTCAGCACTGACTCGTACGTTTCCCCTCGCTGTGCAGCCTCCGCGGTCAGCGTCACCACGACGGCCGCGGTCTTGGGAGCAACAAGAGGCTTCCTCCCACCGGCAGAGGCCCTTTTAGCTGCGGGAGCAGCGGTGCTGGGCTTAGAGGCCGACGTTTTCCCCTTCCCTTTACCATTCCCGTTCCCCTTGCCAGTCGCCTGGGACGAGCTGGGAGGAGGGTTGTTGGCGTGGGAGGCAGGGTCGGCGCCCGTTCCTGTCTTCTTTTTCTTGCCTTTATCCTTCCCCTTCTTGACCACTTTCGTCCACGGCTGATTAGACTGGGTGGTCGAGGGGAGCAGAGCGTCTTGCTCCTGGGAGGATGGCCCCGGCTTGGACGGCCTCTTGTCCGCCGCGAGAGGCGGCCGGAGGCGTTTTTCCGGCAAGAGCCTGTCCTCTATACCGGCGAAGCAGGCTCTCGTGAAGGCCCTTTCCTCCATGACTACCTTGCGGATAATATCCTCAAGGTTGAAGGAGGAAGGACCTTCGGCCGCAGGTCTCGGCTCGGCTTGAGATGGCCGGGCCATGACTTCAGCCAGCTTCTTATGCAGCTGGCTGACCTCCGACTGCAGGCGATCTACCTTCGCCTGCAGCTGCCTTGTTTCCTCGGTCGCTGTGCGCTGCACCAGCTCCCGGACAATGCTGGCCATGCTGGCGGCCCTGCACTTAAGGGACTTCTGTAGAGTCCCTTTAAGATTAGAGGACTTAGAGGCGACCTCCTTAATTTCCTCTTCATCCTCTTGCGCCATCCGCTCTAGCTCGGCCAGCGAGTGGTCCGCGTAGAGGACGCTGGACGCGCCGTACCCAGTCTTGGCCCGGGCGGCGCGTGCCTGCTGCTCCTTGGCGGCAACCTTCTCCTCCAGATCCTGTTGGAGTTGCTTCCGCCGAGACAAATCTAGCTGCCGTTTGGCATCCGCTAGACCCACGTCGTGGGTGTCCGCTACAATCGAAGACGATGTCGGCTTTTTGGCCTTCACCTTCTTCGACTTGGTGCTCTTCGTCGAGTCCGAAGAGCCCCCACTACCATCCTTTAGGAAAGCCCGCTTACGCTTTTGGAGGCGATTTTCGACCTCCATCGCCGAACTTGAGTCCGACTCAAGCGCGTTGTCTGACTCTGACAACTCGCCAGCCCTGCAATAAAAGCTAGCCGCAGATGGTGCGCGGCTAGCTTCTGACGCCGAAGTAGCGTCGTCCGCGGAGCCCTGAGAAGGGCTTTTTGGTTGGCCCTGAGAAGGGCCTTTTGGTTGGCCCTGAGAAGGGCCTTTTGGTTGGCCCTTAGAAGGGCCTTTTTTGAAACGCCCGAAGGCGTCCCGCAATTGAGGCGTCGTCGCCTCCTCAGGCGCTAGCGCCCTACCACTGTTGCTTTGCGCAGACGCGCATACAACCTCCTCACCGCTCCCTACCGTCTCACCTAACCTAGATTTGTTTAAAGAGTTATTCATAATCAGATCCCACGAGTAAGTGGGAAGGGTGGGTCACCCCGGACAGTGCCCACTGTAACCGGGGAAGTCTAACGTAACCCGCTCAGGGGAGCGACACTTCCCTGGCGGGGGACGCGGTAGCGACTGAAACTCCGTTCAGCCTTCCAGACCTTACGCCGCGCCGCCGCTTATCCTCGGGTAATTTTTTATAGAGGTTGTCTTCCTCGCAGCCCAGGCGACCAAGCCAAGGCCTATCGGTCCCGCTCAGATCGCAAAACATGACTGCGACCATGTTGCGGGGTTACGATTTTGGGGCGGTGGCTGGGAAGAAAACTCCCACTGCCTGCCCGGCGGCAGGGTAAGTGCACGCCAAGGCCCGACACCTCTCCGCAAGCCTAAGAAGGCTATCCTCCGCTCAAGCTCAAGCTTGAACTCAAGCCAAGCACCTGTCCACTCGGCATCCCGCGAGGAAACTGACCCATACAGCCGACTCACGGGAACCAAGATGGACGGCATCCCCGCTCTAAATCCCCCCCCCCCCCCCATCCCACCCCAGTGTTTGGTCCGCGCCGGTAAACCGGTAACTCCCATTTCTGGGAGCCGTTCCCCTATCCGCCACCCGGGGACGCGCCGCGTTGGGGTACACCTCCCCACCCACTGGGACTACCCAGCAGGTCCGCGGAACCTAACCTAACCTAACCTTTTTTTTTTTTTTTTTTTTTACCCAGGAAAATCCTTTATGGATACCACCTTCCCATGGGGGAGGGCCGGTGGTTATGTGAGACTCTCCGCCAGAGTAGCAGCATACTCACTAAAAAACTGGGGTGTTCCTCCTACACCAACTAAAAACGTGGGGCGCGGGACCGCTTGCGCACTCCGCAGCCCTCGTCTGTGTCGCTGCCAGCCTAACGGCTGGCCCGTCTCATGTTGAGGTCTACACAAGACCTCCCACCTTCGTGTGATGCCCCAGAACACAAAGGGCATCTCCACCTCTCGATGACCTATTATAAGGGGGTGCCAGGTGCCCCCGCACCCAACACCCTAGGCCCTCGGAGCGGAGACGGAGTGCGGGCTTGAGTAGCTCGCCTCCGTGTCCGCGCCCTCCGGAGCGGCAGAGAGAGTGGATCCCTCTCCCTCTCCCGCTCCTCGTCCTCCCTCTGCAGAATGACTGTCTCGCAGAAGGAGGCCACTGCCTCCCAAGACCTCTCCTTATCGAGCATTTTTTGTATAATGGTCGATAGGGAGAGGTCTGTCCCTACGATCGCGACCAATGATTGCCGCGGCTCGGCTCCTCCCGGGCACTCTTCCAGCGCGTGCTGGGCCGTGTCCTCCGCGTGTCCGCACTGGTGACAAGCCGGGGAGTCTTCCCTTTGGGCGACGCGATGAAGGTACCTCCCAAAACAACCATGTCCCGAGAGGACCTGCGTCAGCCGGAAGGAAAGACTCCCATGCTTCCTGCGGACCCATTCCTCCAGTACTGGGCTGACCGCCTCTAGGAATCGTCTAGCGCTCTGCCCCCTCTGCACCTGCCCAGCGAGGAGCCGTTCCCTCCACGTGGCGATGGCGGACGCCCTGGCCTGATCGCGCCAGTGCGCCACCTCCTGCGGCGCCGGTCGCTCGTCCCGCTCCCGCGCCTGCGCTCTGCGCCAGTAGACCGAGGCCAGAACTTCGGCCTCAAGGTCCCACGGGAGCGATCCAGCGAGCACGCATGCCACCTCGTGAGAGAGTGTGCGATAGCCCCTGCACAATCTCACCGCCATCACCCGTTGCGCTCCAATCAGCGCGGCAGTGGTCTGCCGATCGAGCTCTCCCGCCCATATCGGGGCGCCATACAGGGCCATCGAGCTTACCACCGCTGTATAGAGGCGGCGGCAGCTCCCTTCGCAGCCCCCGATGTTCGGGAGCAGGCGACTTAGTGCGCCGGCTGTCCCCAGTATTTTGGGGGCCAGCCGCCGCACATGCACCTTAAAACTCCATCTGCCGTCGAGGACGACACCAAGATACTTCAGTGTCGTCCCGACGGGAATAGATACTCCACCCACCACAATGGTGGAGTCTGTAGGTGGTTTCCGCCGGGGCCCATGAAAACATATGGCCTCGGATTTGTGGAGTGCCACCTCCAGACCCAGCATCCGGATCCTTGTCACCACGGTCGCGACTCCGGCTGTAGCTAGCATCGCAGCCTCCCTGTAGTCGACTCCCCGGGCGGCGACCAGCGTGTCATCGGCATAGCACACTACGCCAACGCCACGAAGGTTAGCACCCCGGAGTACCCAATCGTACCCGACGTTCCACAGGAGTGGGCCAAGTACCGACCCCTGTGGAACGCCGCGTGTCATGGGACTACTACCCTCCCCGCGAGTCGTCGGGAAGATTACCTCTCTGTCGGAGAGATAGTCCCCGACAAGTCTTCGCAGGTACTGAGGCACCTTGTGGTACCTCAGACCGGCGTGTATCGTGCTCCAGGGTAGCGTGTTGAATGCGTTGGAGATGTCCAACGATACGGCCACCAACACGCCACCACTGGAGCACGCCTCCTCGGAGAGGTCGCGGACAAGTGATATGGCATCAATCGTCGAGCGACCTCTCCGAAAACCGAACTGGTTAGGCGCCAGATCCGGTCCCACAGTCTCAAGGTGCCTGACCAGGCGGGCAGCCACTACTCTCTCCAACAGCTTGCCCGCCTCGTCAAGCAGCACAATCGGGCGATAGCCCGAGGGCTCATCCGCAGGACGACCCTCCTTCCTCAGGAGAACGAGTTTGCCCCTTTTCCACCGTCTGGGGAATCTTCCTTCCATGAGGCAACTGTCAAACAGATCCCTCAAGGCGGAATCCAGGTGCTTCAAGGAGAGAGCCCACGCACGACCCGGTATGCCGTCAGGCCCAGGCGCCGTGTTCTTGGCTCTCATCCTGAGCACAGCCGCACCAAGCTCGCCCTCAGAAATAGGGACAAACTCGCTCTCCTCTTCTTCGGCGAGATCAGCGGTTGTCGAGGGAGGCGTGAACTCGGCCCCCGGAGCACCGGGGAACAAGCCATCGACCACTCGTTGGAGCACCGCAGGTTGGAGCGAGGCCGTGATGGGGGGTGCCCAGGGGCGAAGCTTTTGCCTCACCCACTTGTACGGACGGCCCCATGGGTCGCGCTCAAGCCCCTCCAGCAGCTCCTCCCAGGCCTGCCTCTTAGCCTCCACTATCGCGACGCGAAGGGCCCCGGTAGCCTCTCTGTAAGCGGCGTACAGAGAATTGCTCTCTTCCGTCTCTTGCCGCCTTCGCCTCCGATACCGCTGGTATAGTCGGCGCCTCTTAACACATCTTCTCCGGAGTTCGGCAATCTCCTCCGTCCACCAATAGACTTGGCGTCTGGGCTGTGGGGCTGGCGCGCGCGGCATTGCAGCGTCGCAAACCCGCGTCAATGCCTCGCACAGCCTGTCCGCCATCGCCTCCGGGTCTATCGGATCCGGCTCCTGAGGAGTGCCGTTCCAAACTTCGACGAGGGCCGCCTCCTGCAGCACTTCGGCGTTGAGGCGCTTCAGGGCCCATCGCGGACCTATCTCGCCCCCTACCTCTCTCACTTCGTCCGTTTGGGTCGAGGAAAGGCTGAACCGGATGTACCGGTGATCGGACAGCGTTACCACGTCCAACAGCACCTGCCAGTCGCGAATGCGGGAAGCGATGTCCGGTGTGATGAGCGTCAAATCGACGATGGACTCACCATTACGCCGGACGCAGGTGCTTTCCGATCCGCGGTTCGCGACGCAGAGGCCCACCTCGGTTATCCACTCTAGTACGACACCGCCCCGCGAGTTCGTCACCGGCGACCCCCACGCCGCTGATTTGGCGTTGAAGTCTCCGAGCACGAGGACGGGGCGTGGGCGGGTCTGACCAATCAAGGTCCCCACCGCGCCGAGGAGAGTCTCTAGCTCGCGAACCGGTCGGTTCGGGGAGTGGTACACCCCCACAATGACGGTTTGACCCACCCTAGCCGCTACGAAACCCCTGCCCCTCACAACGTCTTCGAGAGGGGGAGATTGAGCCGGCGATTGCGTGGTGATCGCCACCAATCCGTCAAGGTCCCCAGCCCAGTCAGGCCTAGGACGGACCGCGTAGGGCTCGCTGACCACCGCCACCTGGATCAACCGCTCCGCCATGGACTGCAAGAGTAAG
Source organism: Philereme vetulata (assembly GCA_918857605.2). Classification (NCBI taxonomy): domain Eukaryota; kingdom Metazoa; phylum Arthropoda; class Insecta; order Lepidoptera; family Geometridae; genus Philereme; species Philereme vetulata. Next base: position 13,676,279 of record OU975430.1, on the reverse strand, counting down.
TCCTGAGCCCCAGCGCAACGGTTGATATTCGCCTGTAGGAAGGTTAAGGCCATACTAATTAACCTTCCTCCATGCCTTCGGCTGGCCCTTTGTTAGGGCGAGGCGGACGTGGCTTGGCCGTAGCCCCAGCCGCGTTGGCCTTCCGTCTGACCCCTGGCTTTGACGGGGACTTGGCGCATGCCTTGCTCCCGGAGAGGTGGTCCGCCGGCTTTCCCGCTGCTGCACATAGGGTGCAATGGGGGGCGGCTGTGCACTCTTTGGCCTTGTGGGCCTTTGTACCGCAGCGGTAGCACTCATCGCTGCGGTCAACTTCGGCCTTGCACTTGGCCGCTATATGGCCCAGCTCAAGACAGCGGTAGCAGCGGCGGGGCCTTGCATCTAAGATACTGACCCGCGCCGCCACCCAGCCCACCAAAACACGGCCTCCAGTGGCCATCACCTTCTTTGCAGCTGCGGTGGGGCAGCGCACGAACACGGTGCCCATCCCGGCTTGGCCCCGCCGTATTGCGCCTACGGAAAAGGCCGTCACAGGGCATTCGCCCTTCCCGGCCAAGGCCTCCGCTAGCTCGTGCGGGGTGACAGAATCGTCCAGGCCGCTGACTCGAAGGTCAGTTGTAATAGTAGGCCTGGAGACTCGTATGCTCTCCTCGTCTAGAAACGTCTCTCTGAGCTTCTCAGCAAGGACGTCCGCTTTTGCCGCGTTGTTCGCGCCGGAAACCTCCAGCACTCGTGCCCCAGTGGCCGCCACCCTGATTTTCAACGGCGAGAATCCCAGCTCGCTTAGGCTGATCTTCGCCTTGGCCGCCTCCAGCACCTTGGCGTAGGTGACACCTTTCTCCACCGCTTTCTCCTGCAGCGTGATCACCACCGCCGCAGTTCTTGGAGGGCGGAGCTTGGCCGCACTCGCCTTGGAGGGCTTTGGTTTCGGCCTAGGGACTTGGGCTGGAGGGGCGGGCCTCTTCTTCTCGGTGGGTCTTGCCCCTTCTGCCGCACGCTCCTTGTCTCGCCTCTTGGCCTTTCCACGCCTTGACACCACCTGCCAGTCTTCCGCTGGAGCTGCAGCGCTGGCAGGGGCGGGGGCAGGCTTCGGTTTCGGAGCCGCTCTTGCTCCAGGCTTTGGCGCTGGAGAGTCCCTTTGAGTGGGGGTCTCTGCTGAACGCACCTCGGCCTCCCTTCGCTGGTCTGCGGCCAGAGGGGGCCTCCGGGTCTGCCCGGGCAGCAGTCTCTCCTCGATCCCGGCAAAGCGGGCGTTCACCATCGTGCCCACTTGCACCATGATCTGCCGCATCACTTCCTCCGTGCAGGGCGTTTGAGCTGGTGACTCAACAGGAACCGAGGTCGCAGCCACGCGAGCTTGGGTCTCCCTCATCTGCGCCATCTCTTGTCGCAGGTCCTTCAGCTCCGCTGAGAGTCGCTCATTCGCCTTTACCAGTAGGGCCATCTCCTCGGGCATTGTGCGGGCCCGCGCTTCCTTAAAGGATGCCCTTATGGTGTCCGCAGCATCCTTCAGGGCCCTCACCGACGTGCCCTTTAGGTTTTTGGACTTGGTGGCCACCGCATAAACGATGTCCACCGAGTCCATCAACATTGACTCCAGCTCAGCGGCATCGCAGTTGCTCAGCTGAGAGCCACGGTCCGCGGGCACCGATGCCGGCGCCTTGAGGAACTGCGTCCTCCGTTTTTGCTGGAGCTCCTCTTGGAGCTCCTTTTCGGCTGTGAGCCGAATCTCCTCTTCTCGTACTCGGTTGAGTTCAGCCTTGGCCTTCGCCAGGCCAACGTACTGCCCTGTAGTGGGCGGGCGTCCTCTACCTCGTCGAGTGCTGGACACCTTGGGTAACGGTGAGGATTCACCCTGGTCTTCCTGCTCTTTCCTGTCTTCCATGTGCCGCTTGCGCAGCCTCCTCCCGGAGCCGTGAGATGACACGGTCTCCCAGGTCATGGCATCGGAATCAGACTCTGACAGGTTCACTGTCTGAGTCCGAAGCCATGGGGCTTTAGAAGCCCTCTCCTCCACATTATCACCGTCCATTTTCTTGCCAAGGTCGTCATTTTTAGAAGAATCAGTGTCCGAGTTATCGCGTGAGTTGTCGTGTCGCGGGCCGGAGCCCACGTGGTGGTTCTTGCCCCCCTCAAATACATTGGGGCTGAACGCCGGAGCGCCGTGGGATTCACAACTTAGGTTGCTACCCACTTGAGGAGTTGTTTCAGAAGTCACCGTATCCATATTTTCCTTATTTGAGGGGTGAGGTCCCCTTGTGGTGCCCTAGCCAACCGGGTTCCCCCCAGCCATGCATCCCTTGTGCAGGCACCAAACAACGGGATTCGGAGACGCATTAATGTGCCCGACAAGGTGGCCGAATTGACCCTCCTTGCCGCGCCGCAAGCCTTGCAGGCCCGCCATCCACCAGCCCGAAGGCCCACTGCGACCGACTGCCGCCATTCCTTCTCGTGCCCGACAGAGAGCCCGTGTTGACACTCTCTGCCGCGCCGCGGGCCTTGCAGGCCCGCCATCCACCGACCCGAAGGTCCACTGCGACTCACTGCCGCCGTCCCACCTAGCTCCTGGCTTCATCCAGGCTTCTTCCTCCGCCAGGCTTCATCCACTTTGCTCTATGCTACCTTCATAGAGACACGCGGAGAAGCCTCCCCTTTCTCTCACCGAGGCCCCCAATCCGCCAGTGAAGCGCTGACCCACCCAGAACCCCGCAAGGAAGCTGACCCATACAGCCGACTCGCGGGAGACCAAGCAGGACGACGCCGCAACAACAGTTCGGGGAACCTCCCCATTTCCCCCCCAGTGTTTGGTCCGCGCCGGTAAACCGGTAACTCCCATTTCTGGGAGCCGTTCCCCTATCCGCCACCTGGGGACGCGCCGCGTTGGGGTACACCTCCCCACCCACTGGGACTACCCAGCAGGTCCGCGGAACCTAACCTAACCTAACCTAACCTAACCTAACCTAACCTAACCTAACCTAACCTTGACCATTTCGCGCAGATAATATCTAGCAGTTAAATCCATTATTTAATTTTATGCTAATAATTGTATAAAAAAAAACGGTAAGTTAATAATGATACGGTAGAAATTTTGAGATTTATTCTTAGAGGAGAACTTGCAAACCGAAGTGTCTCTTCTTCTGAGCTGTCTAAACTCTGTTATGCCAGTTAAAACAGTTCGCAATAAGCCAAAAAAAAAACATTTAATGACTGGGCAACTCAGGGCTTGAGAATCTCACAAACAAATATGAACCTCTTTTACTAACTCTGACAAATCACGAGAAGCTCAAGATTTACTTAAGAAAATACAGTAATTTTTTTAAACAACGTAGTCTTATGGCCAAAAAAAAATTTACATGCGTAGCAAAATATTATCGTCTGACAATGTTTAAAAATCGACGTGGAACATAATTAAAAAGAAATGAGAAAATCAACAGTGTGTTCTAACCATATTCATAAAATAAAGGATCAACATAATGTATTTTTAACGCCCCTTTCGATATTACTAGCCATTCTAATAGCTTCTTTGCTCAAATTACAGATACTTTGTCAAAATATCTGATAAAATCAGAAGAGGAAGCTGTATGTTTTATCCGAAAGTTTTCTCCACCAAGTTTTGAGACATCACACTTAAAAAATATTACACCTATTGACATTATAAAAATAATTGAAAATATCGAATGTAACTCCTGTCCTGGGGACTTCTGGGGATATCTGAAGTCAGCCGTAAGATGTTTGACTAAGCGGGTTCTCTTAGTAGTTTGCGCAACTTCCTTCCGATTGCCACAAAAATTTCGCTCACGCAGTCGCTTCTTCTATCCATACTTGACTAAGCTGATGCTTCTTATCTAAATCTCACTAAACAGCAGCTAGATAATCTTGAGCGCTTGCAAAACTTTGGCATCAGGTTCATCTTCGGACCTGCGAAAGTATGACCATGTATCCGAATTTCGCAGTAAACTAAAGTGGTTACCCATACGCCTCGCCGGAATACTAAAATTCTTCACCATTTATATAACACCCCGTTTAAATTTTCCCCTTCCTCACCTTCCTATCTTAAGGAACGATTCCATTTCCTCCATTAAGCCAATCCTCGATCCCTGCGTTCATCTAACACACTACAACTCAGGACTGTACTGTAAAAGACTTATCAAAGTAGGAGGAGGAGTGTTCCCCTTCCTCACCTTCCTATCTATACACCAAATACTAACTCACTGAACGATATCAAATACTCCTTTTCTAAAGTAAAAACCTGGCTAAAAACTCATAATCTGGAAGTAAATACTACAATAAAACTAAAATAATGCAATTCATTTCATATCAAAAAACACCACTAACTTTAACCTCACTAAGCACTATTCTTAACATAAAAGAAGTTAAAGGTTACACCCTGTTGGGCATAAATATTGACACCCATCTAAACTGGAAAGGGCACATACAAAAAACTAAATCCAAGCTATCTCAATTTGTTTATGCGCTATCGATCCTTAAATCCAACACCGACATAGAAACTGCAATGAGTGCCTACTATAGATACTTACGCTTACGCATGGCTGCGATACAGGGTAGTGAGTTTTAGAGTACTTTTGAGTTCAGAACATCTGCAGTGGAAAAAATATTGTCAATGCAGGTACCACTATGGACGGTCATTCTTCTTACGTCATATATATTTATTTTTAACGTATAACATCATTTGGATTAAAGTCTCATCAAAGTAGTCATTTAGTAAAAGTTACTTCGAACAGTAGATTATTAACAAATAAATGTAAAGATAAAACATTTAGTATAAGTTACTTCGAACAGTAGATTATTAACAAATAAATGTAAAGATAAAACATTTAGTATAAGTTACTTCGAACAGTAGATTATTAACAAATAAATGTAAAGATAAAACATTTAGTATAAGTTACTTCGAACAGTAGATTATTAACAAATAAATGTAAAGATAAAACATTTAGTATAAGTTACTTCGAACAGTAGATTATTAACAAATAAATGTAAAGATAAAACATTTAGTATAAGTTACTTCGAACAGTAGATTATTAACAAATAAATGTAAAGATAAAACATTTAGTATAAGTTACTTCGAACAGTAGATTATTAACAAATAAATGTAAAGATAAAACATTGAGTATAAGTTACTTAGAACAGTAGATTATTAACAAATGCTATTATAATTTAAACAATTTTTTTTTAAGATAAGTTAATTAAGTTATTTTTTTTTTCCTATGATAATTTTTATGCTAATTGTTTACCTTGCCACGTCCTTACAGAGTACATACTTCTAGATTACTTATAAGAAACCTGTAATGTATGTTTCATTGAAATAAATAAATACTAAATACTAAAGAATTATCTAATCTAAACCAATCTATGCATAAGGAGAACAAATAGGTTCACATATATCTACAACAAGGTATGCTCTTCTATGGTACCTAGCCAGATGCCGATAACTGCATTATGGTTTAAGAACCGTGTGCCACTTTTATCCACCGAATTCCAGCGATCTCGTGACATTGTCAGTGAACTAGTCATATTATGTCTTGGTAATCAGAGCCAGAGGACCGTGGAGAATGGCACAGGCAAAAAGAGGTACCCAGCACATACCCAGCAGTGGGTGAACATGTTGAGGCTGCGGATGATGATGATGAATCAGCACATTGATTTGTTTGCTTTATAAAATACCAACATGGTTACAATCGATCCAGGCATTCGATGAGGCGGATCCTTCCTAGAGGTAGAACAGTATTAATGAAAAAACCCCAAAATGTTATATTGATTGTGCTAACTAAGTGAATAAGCATAGCGGTGAATCAAGCGTGATACATTTTGTAATGGTCGGCCATTGATAATTACCTTATACACTTATTGAGAAACTTTTCATCTAGCATATGGTTGTTGGGGATAGAAACCGGGCTATGGGTAGCCCTGCTGCGGCGGCGGTGGAGGGTACCCTGGGTAGCCTCCGTCGTGCGGTGGAGGGTATCCTGGTTAGTTTTGCGGGGGTGGCGGAGGGTATCCGTAGCCGGGGGGTGGTGGCTGCTCGACGACCACTGGCGGGTGATGGACGGGGGCTGTCTCCGGAGGCTGTTTCTTCCCGCAGCCGTAACATAAGGACGGCGCCAGCAAACTCACCACTAAACAGCAAATGTTAGAATCGCCGCACTCCATCGAGAAGCACAGACCATTCCGTTTTGCTGTTTTAAGTAAAATCGACATTAATATAGTTACTCATACCGTAGTACGCTTATCAGATAATTAATATATACGCAATTCACTCCCTTAAGCAGATATGGTTGAGTACAAAGTTCAACCGACAATGATGAAGGTTGACGAATTGAAATGAGGTTTCAATTCGTCAACCTTCATCAGGGTGAAATTGTATGAGGTGTTGTTTTTTATAATTTTTTCAATAATATTAGCTTTTTCGTATCCGGGTTTATACTAGTGTCCGACCGAAACAAATTTTCAGCCAAAACCGAAACTCAACTTTCGGCCTTGCTCTCATTTTCGGCCGAAACAGAAACCAAAACTTACTTAAGCATATTTAAAATGTCTATTGTGAACTGAAATCTAGTGAATTATCACACATTTATTTGCATATACAATGTATATTATACATGCAGGCAGTTCAAAAAAAAAAATATATAAACTATCATTTAATTACGTAACAAATATATGTTTTATTATTTTATGTCATGAAATAAACTTTTCAAAAGCAACATTCAGTTAGACTTAGACAAATACTACATAACTACAGACTCTCAATTGAATATTTTAATTAATGTGTTCACAATATTTTGAAGATTAATCTATTTATTTTTTGAGTAATTTTAATATATATATATTTATTTACTACTTTGGTAATGTCTAGTTATCACAAGAATCAGTCTAGGTATATATTGTAATCCCATCAAAAACATAAATGTGAAATGTGAGCCAAGTTCAATATTATGATATCGTCGTATCCAACGAATAAGGCAACAGACGCCATTGTCACCTTTTATTTTAATTGCATTTTTGGAATCTTATTTCACTATTATTTACATCTGATCAGTTCGAAACAAGTTGAAAAATAAATTTAAATCAATAAATTGTTAAAGTTTTAAAATTCGATCACAATTACATTGCTGACTTTTGCCCGACAATTACGGTTACAAACGCTCTGATAGCAGTATTCCACGGGCAAAATCGAGCGCGAGGTCCGATAAACGCAACTGGCGCTTTATTCGTCCAAGATTACCGTGGCGTGCGGACATGCGTGTGCTGCGTAGGTACCTATTGTGAATTCGTAAATACACCATTGTGTATTTACGAATTCACAAATTAGTATCTATGGTTATGGAAGAAGAACATAAAAGACAGAAAGTAAGATGTAAGGACCTACTTATCTCAATTTTCATGTTAGATACCTGTTTGTTTATAGGTACGTCTATGTTATTAACTAGGTGACCCGCCCTGGCTTCCTACAGGTTTTAATATAGGTACCTAGCTATTTAAAAACCTTCCTAGAATCACTCTATCCATTGATGAAAATGGCATTAGAATCCGTTACGTAGTAAGTATAAAAGATGTAAGCGTACCCACAGACAGACAGACAGACAGCGATAAGCGACATTATGCTCTTGTTGCCTGGTCCGAAGATAATTAGCTTGGATTTACTCTGTAGTCCGATTTATTGTCCTCAATATCACCTTACATTCGTTTTAAAACAGCAAAAACCGGAACGTATCGTCCCAGTGCTGCCACTACACTCTGGAACCAACCTCATTCGGTTTTGAAGTAAAACTTCTTTACTCACGTTTGACTTGAGGAGTAAGCTGGTGAATGCGTTACGAAAAGTGCGAACGGAAGTTGAGAGGGAGATATAAGTTAGTGAAGATTGAAAGAGAGAGATTTTCGTTTCATATGTTACTGTAGAAGCAAGAGAGAGAGAGGTGCGCGCGCACATTTTCTTTCTCTCTTCCTCTCATAGCCAGTGCATGAAATATATATAAATATCTCAGTCAGTAGTTCGTTTGATTATTTTTCGTAATTTCATTTCGTTCTTGAACATATTTATACATTAATATTTTGAAAAGAGAATTTTTACTTCAGTCGTGTGGCACACTCGTTTTTGTGTACTCGCGACGTCACTTCGTACAAAAAAATTCAATTGTTATATTTTTCGGTTTTATAGTTAAAAATTGTGAAAATGAATACAAAAAAAGGTTACACTGAGTAGATAACGAGCATCTAATCAGAAAGATCAAGAATTTGGAAAAAAAGATACGAAAGCTTCCAGTTTCGGATGAAGGTAAATTATTAGAAACGACGCCATAACTTAAGATTTTCATAAAGAGAATTTTCTTATTTGTGTGTGTTCTTGGGGGTAAGGATCTCATTCCAAGCATCTACCGGTACACTACAAACGATCTGGGGGCGTCCTGCGGGGACGAACGTGATCCATCAAGACTTTTAATGGCAAACCTGCGGGGTTTTGCGCCAAAAGTTCTTGCGTTTGTATTTCTATGCACTTATCCCTTTTTTACAATCAATGGTCAACGGCCATCCGTAAGGGGTGAACATGACCAAACAAACACTTCGGTATCTGTGGGATTCTGCACCAAAATTTCTTTAATCGCCTTGCTGAGGCGAACATGTCCAATCCAGTACATGAGCTAACCTGTATTTTTTCTTGTAACTAACTGTGCTGTGATTATCTTCTCACCTGACAATACCTACTGAAAATATTCTGTTCTTACAGAAAGTGATGATGTTGATCAATATCGCCTCTCTCTCTCTCTCACCTGAAGTGCTGGACCATGAGGATGAAATGCCTTCATTGGAATCTCCTACTCTAATAGGCCATGAGTAAAGGACCACGTTTCAGTGCCATAGGTCATCACTGGCAACACACACTGGTTGAAGACTTTAGTCTTCAGGCTCTGGGGAATTTTAGACGAGAAGATATCGCGAAGTTTCCAGAACGCTGCCCAGCCGAGTTGGATTCTTCGTGCGACCGCTTTGTCGAAGTTGGACTCACCTAATTGGACAGTTTGTCCTAGGTATACATATTCGTCGACAACTTCGAGAGTATCGCCCCCAACAACTACCGGTACGGGTGCAACATGAATATTTGACATGATTTTCGTCTTATCCATGTATATTTTAAGACCCACCTGTTGGGAGACGCTACTGAGGTCGCTGAGCATGGTACCGAATTCCTCGAGCGATTCGGCTATAATGACTATATCATCGGCAAAACTTAGGTGAGTGGTGTATTCACCATTGATATTGATACCAAGTCTGTCCCAGGCAAAGAGTTTGAAAACGTCCTCCAATCCTCCGTTCTTTTAGGACGGTCACATACAGTCTGAATTCCGTTTCGATTTCGAAGGTAGCAAATCCATACATAATTGGAATAAAGTCTAACCTAGATATTTAGTACATTAAAGTAACTGGAAGCACACATTACGAAGTACTATGTGTAGTTCCCTAAGCACATAGTATCGCAAAAAAACGAGTGTGCTTAAGACCACACGACTGAAGTAAAACTTCTTTTGAAAAATATGAATTCATAAAATTGTTCAACAACGAAATGAAATTACGAAAAATAATCAAACGAACTACTGACTGAGATATATACCTAAATATACTTCATGCACTGGCTATGAGAGGAAGAGAGCAAGAAAATGTGCGCGCGCACCTCTCTCTCTTGCTTCTACAGTAATATACGAAACTTAACTCTCTCTCTCTCTCACTCTTTCTATCTTCACTAACTTATATCTCCCTCTCAACTTCCATTCGCACTTTTCGTAACGCATTCACCAGCTTACTCCCCAAGTCAAGCGTGCGTAAAGAAGTTTACTTCAAAAATACGTGAATATTGCGCGAATAATTTGTAAGACCAAAGAAATTAATTCATAGACAACTTTCGTGATACGGGATTTATCACGTAACATTTTATCAGTGTTACGTCTGTTGTGTTCGTGTTACATCCCGTAATTGTAGGTAATAATTAAATAAATTATTTTTATTTCCCATCAAGATTTGTTTTATGCGGGTTTTATACATATAAAAACCATATACTACTTGGATATATAGGTACTAGTTTTACTGGGCAGTTATTTAAGTGTGCCACAGTCTGAGGATCTGAACCACATGGACAACTAGTCTCTGACTCTCCAAAGTGGGCTACATTTAGCCTCCTGCAAATAAAATTTAAAAAAAATCCCCACCGCTACGTGAAAATACCTTGTGTTTGGCTAGGTTTGGTTATATTTATTTATATCTACGTGTCTTGGAATCTAATTAAGCCTCTCCCTCTACCAAATATGCACTACCAATAATAACTGTTTGTCCGCATTACACAAAGGTTAACTGGAAGAGAATGCTTTCTAGCATGAAGTTCGTCTATGTACAGATTATTTTTATTTTGTGCAATACATAATTTTTATTCATTAATTCATACGTCCCCACCAGTGCGTAAAGGACTTATAACTGGACAATTAATACAATATTTAATGCTTTAACAGGCAATTTGGGCGATCGAAAAATAAATCGCAAAATATATTTAGAGTATTTAAAAAAAAGAGTCTGCTTTAAATATTTTGAATGAATATAGACATTGGAACGGCTCAATTTATGATAGCGAACAAGTGACGTGTTTTAAGTAGGTAGTATTAATTAATAATTCATTTATTTTCAGATGTCAAAAATCCATATTTGTTAGTAAACTTAATTATACATGTCAAATGGTTAGTACATTTGTGACATAACAACAATGAAATAACAATATACGTCAGAAAAAAAAAAATATGTGGTATGTGAGCATCTAGTGTAGGTACTGCGCATGTACCATACAACAATGGTTTAGATGCTCACAGTCGAACCTGTTTGCGAACGTATTCAGTATACCGTTGGAGCTGGCCCGAATTCTGCGCCCCAGGGATGTGCACCGCTTGCGCATGGTGCTGTAGAACATCCCCGACGCGCTGCAGAACCGGGGCAGCCCAACCAGCACCCTGAACGCGTTGTTGTATTGTACGCGTAGGGCGCTGTACTGTTTTTGCGTATAATTAACCCACAGGCTGTTCGTGTAGAAACTAGTACAGTAGGCTCGGATTAGGCAGATTTTGACATCAATGGAGCAACGAGCAAACCTGCGGGCAATCATGTTTGCTCTTACAGACAACGCCCTCCGCTCCCTCTCAATGTCTACATCGTCTTTCAGGTCAGAGGTTATCCAATGTCCAAGGTATTTAAATTGATCAACTCGCTTCAGCGGCGTACCATACAATTTGATGGTAGGTATTAGCGACTGACATTGGCGACCCCTGGCCTGAAAGACCATGCATTCACTCTTTCTTACATTGTATTGTAGACCATGAAGTTGCGCATATTTTTCACAAATGCCTAACATTTTCGTTAAGCCACAGACCGAGGCGCTCAGCAGCGCCATGTCATCAGCGTAGCTAATATTATTGACCGCTACTCCGTCAATATGGCATCCAACACGCGCCCTGCTAAGCTCCTCTATCAGTGCGTTCACATACAGGTTGAAGAGCTTGGGTGAGGTGAGCCCCCCCTGCCTCACCCCGCACTCCAAACTGTACGGCTCCGAGTAGTCGCCCGACCATCTCACAACATTGACCTGATGTTGGTACCAAAACTTGAAAATACTTTGTACGTCATCAGGTAGCTTTATGTCTTCCAATTTCTGCCACAAGATGTCGTAATTCACCAGGTCAAATGCCTTCGAGAGGTCGAGGAAACACGCATAGATGGGTTTTCGTCTCTTAGTGTAGTATTTAACAGTTTGCTTTAGACTCAATATAGCAGCTTCTGTTGAAAGGCCTGATCTGAAACCGAATTGGTTATCATGTAATTGTAGATGTTGCTCTAATTGAGCACTAAGCAAACTGTCAAATACTTTCGCAACTATGGTGTCCAGTGAGATCGGTCTATAGTTGGACTTGTCACTTGTGTCACCCGTTTTGTTTTTCACGATTGGCACCACCACAGTTTTCATCATATCCGCAGGTAAGTATGAGTGTCCTACACATATGGTGTAAAACATCGCCAGCACTCCAGTTAGGTGCGGGCCAGCATTCCTCAAATGATCGATGCTGAGTCCGTCATGGCCTGGAGACTTACCGCGCGACATAGCCTTTACTGCCAACTTAACATCTTTAGCTGTAAATCTAGTACCTAGCTCCCGCCCACACGGCTCAGTCCCGTTCACCGACTGTGATGGTCCCAATGGCGATTTAACAGTAAAGTGATCTCTAAACATGTTCGCTATTCCCTTACATTCATTAATACCATCCACACTCACAGGCAGGCCAGGCTTACTGTTCAACTTATTTGTGGACTTCCAAAAATTTCGAAAATCATGTTTTGAATGTTCTGCTGTTATTTCGTCCATTTTAAGCTGGTCACTGTGCTTCTGACACCATTTTAAACGCGATTTAAAGATTTTGCGGCTTTCCTGCATTTCGTTAAACACGCGACCTTCTTTAGGTTTTCCATAGAGAACCCACATCTGGAATTTACACCTGGCCTCCCTGTGTGCTTCCCTCACATTGCAATTCCAACCAGACACAGGTTTTTTTCGTTTTAAATCTACTAACATTCAAATTATGACTTTCAGTCGCGGTCTTGCTCAAAACATTAACAATTTCAAAATACAATTGGTCAATAAAGGTCTATGATTACAATTTTTACATATAAAGTCAGCACAATTCTCACTGTCAAAAAATCTCTCACTGGGATGGGCATTAAAGTCACCAAGTATATAAACGGACCCAGTATTGTTGTTGTTTATAATAGCACTCACTAAGCTGAGACAATCCGTAAACTCCGAAAGATTTTCCGCTTTATCCGTAGGCATATAAACACTAGACACTAGGAACGACCTTTGGCCCATGGTAATTTTTATAGCGCACACTCGCTGGTTATCGCACTGCACTACGGACACTTGTTGGAAAACACTTTTATTCCACAGTAGTGCGACCCCTCCGTAGGGCCGGCCGCGCAGCATGCCCGCCGTCGTGTAATAATAATAACAATACCGTCTGTACTTACATGGCAGCAGCCATGTTTCTTGCAGTGCAATAATGTCGGACGACTGGCACAGGTCTCCTACGTGGTCAACAGAGCGCTTAACGCTCTTACAGTTGAAGCTAACTAGTTTATATGTTGGTTTACTAAACATACTATTTAGATGGGCCGCCCACAGTGTCGCCACCGTTCATGTTATTCTTTGGCTTGAAATGTATGAAACGACGGAAAATAATCCCCTGCGGCCATAGCTTATCATCCAAAAACAATGGTAGTTTAGTCTCTGACACATAAAACTTATAGGCATTGTGGTCCTTTTCACGTCGAAACATAATTTTCTCCAAAGAAATCCTTTCTTGCGTTCTCTTATAGATATACTCGCTTATATCGGTCGTAGTGGTTTCTTTATGCACTTTGGTAATGAAAATTGGCACCTTCAAAACCGCTGCTCTAAAGTTTCCCCCCTCGTCCTGGGAAGAACCTGATGTACCGAAATAACTTTCCATTCGCCCTCCGCCTTCATAGTTTCCGCAAATGATACTTTAAGAGCAGACAAATGATTACTACCCGCTTTGTTAGTCATTGCGTCAACCTTTGCCGATGATAAGTCGAACAGCTGATGTTCGCCGTTCGGCTGCCGTATCAAACCGGTTTGACGACGCGTCGGCGCAGGCTGCCTCGCCTCCGCACTCCCCGCGCCCTCCTTGGCCTTCGTGGCCGGCCTAGTGGCGGTTGGCTCCGCACAATCGACGCTTTTACTCGGCGATATTTGTGAGTAGACTAGCGACGATTCGGCGTGGTTTTCTTTGGGTGAATTTGATAACATGTTACTTACATTGTTATTAACATTGTCCGTCATTGTCATATCAATATGCGATAGACCTATTGGGCCACTATCCAAACACGCAGCACCTCTTCTTGTGTTTATATGGATGTTTCGGTATTGATACGGCGTTGACTCATCACACTCAGACGAAGAAATCCTGTTGCGCAATTCCAGTCTCAGCTCTTGAAGTTGTTCTGTCGTGACATATTTTTATTTTATATCACGTAACTCCGATTGCAGAATGAGTAGATCTTTGAGCAGTTTCGTAACATCTACGTGGTCAAATGTTACCGGTGGAAGTTTTTCTAAGTCGCGAGCGACAAACACCGGCATCACTTCGGGATCAGTCCCTTTAAATAGGGAGATGATATCTTCGACATCACGGCTCTCCTTCCCTTGTCGTTTGCGTAAGATTTTTCGTTTTTCGGTAGGCAGCGATTCAAATAATAACGTCTTTGATCGCACGATTTCATCACTTTTGAACGCCGACACACATATTCTCGTCAAACTTTCCTCGTCAATAATGGAAATTTTGTTTTGTACGTATGCTAACAATTCGTCTATTACAATATTGCACGTATTGCACTTCACGGTGTCAGCCATTGTTATTCGTGATATTGATAAGCGCCATTGAATATTAATTTAATTGTATTATATTATTTATTATTATCAATATTAATTGCTACTAGTCGCCAGTGAAGTGCAGTGCAGTGCAGTGAAGTGCAGTGGTTGAAATTCGACCGCAATTCACGAAATTCGTTTTTTTAGCTTAGTTTTAGAAATTTAATTTTATCCTTCTCTATAGAGGTGTTTAATAATATACATACAAAAATGAAAAGAGTTATTTGATAAGCATAATAAATAAATTTTTGAAATGTTTACCATAGAAATGTGAAATTTGTTTTGGCATGTAAAAACAAACACTAACTTAAACTTATGTTGTGTTATTGCATAATGCTTGCCATCTAACCACAGTTACTGTATTGGTGACGTCTCGAGATATCTCTTGTTGTCCCTTTCTAACCCAAAACCTGCAGCCATTTCCGAAAGAAATATAAAATCGATCTTTATTTTTGAATTTCGATTGCAAGACAAGGCAGTAAGTTTTTTATCTAATTAATCACCTAAACTTAGTCGATTTTCTTTAAAATTTAATAATGTAACTAGTAGTTTTTTCGCGAAAAGTCTTTTTTGTGTTTTGAGAGACCGTCTCTTGAATATTGTCAGTATATTACCAAACACCTGTATAAAATTTAACTATGCCAAATGTCACACTCCTCTGTGCGCGCAACAAGCTTATAGAGTGGTCTAAAGGTTCTCTTGACGTATATTTAAATTTAAAATAACTAGTAAATAATATAGTGTGTACTTACACGGCGGTGTCTTTTTCAAACTGAAGAGTACACTGGCTAATAAACTTAACTCTATTCCAAACTCTTTAGTACAAGCATAGTATGGGTATTAATTTGATTAGATACCTTTTGGAAACCGAAACGTCGTTTCGGATATTTTAGCGCAATAATACCGATCGATAGTGCTCTTATCTCTATAATCATTATAATGGCCTTTTCACATAGGTACTCGTAGTTCCTTACTAATATAATATTTTACAATTTTTACATTGTAAAGTAACTGTGTTCTTCTGTCTGTCTATCTATCGGATTGTTTCGTCTTCACGACTAAACGACTGGACCGACTTTGACATTTAGTTTATAAATAGATTATGACCGGGATTGAGACTGGCTACTTTTTACCCGACTGCGCAGGAGGTTAATGTTTTTATTGACAAACCACGCGTGCGTAGCCACGGGCGGATCAGCTAGTCTTTTTTATGCGTCGTTGTATTTTTGTAAAGTTAAGAATAGGCTATGTCTGGCAATATACTAGGTATTTGTCAGTGTGTTTGTGAAATTAGACGTCTATATGGTAATGAATGCACAAACGAAAGTACCTACTGAATGCCATTATTTTAATAAAATTGCAATTCGCTCCATACCATACATAGAAAACACTTTAACTCGCTATCGGCATAGGGGGCTATTTATTTTAAAGTATATTTTGTTAAGTTTCAACTTTAAAACCAGGAACTTTTTTTGAACAAACATAAACTCCCCTTTTTATCCTGATGAATTTAAAAAAAGATATTATATTAATACATATCCTAAGTGAAAGACATTATAAGAAACCACGACTCTATGACCAGCAGTTTAGGCTCTACGTTGTATAAATAACTAGCTGATCTGCCCG
Organism: Philereme vetulata; assembly: GCA_918857605.2. Lineage (NCBI taxonomy): Eukaryota > Metazoa > Arthropoda > Insecta > Lepidoptera > Geometridae > Philereme > Philereme vetulata. The sequence continues at coordinate 13,660,168 of OU975430.1, read as the reverse complement.
CGTCTTCGCTCGGGTGCTTTTTCTATAAAACATTACTCTAATTTTGCGCAGTTGGCTAAAAAGTAGCCTTTCCCTGGATACAATTGCCTTGCAAAATTTCATTACAATCCGTTCAGCCGTTTAGTCGTGTAAAGGTTGTTTACAAATTAACAAACAAACAGAGTTATGTATGTTTATAAACCTTCCTCTTGAATCACTCTATCTATTGCTGAAAACTGCATTAAATTCCGTTGAGTAGTTTAAAAGATCTAAGCGAACAGAGAGCGGAAGCGACAACATTTTATACCATGTAAAGATAAAAAAGGTTATGATGGCATTCAGTGAGGTCTTTGATTCCTTAATATATTTATTTTAGGTAGGTATGCATTATTAGATTTTTAAATGCATTCGTAGTTATGCTATTCAACATATATTTAGTATCTAGTAAAATAAACCCTTAGGAAGGTTAAAAGTTATTTTTTTATCCTTCAGCAGAAAACGCGATAAGTAATCACAAATTCTAAGTAGTTACGGTTCTAGGTATCTATAGCTACTCATAAGTGTTATACTACACTTAGCGGCACAATTAACCGCCCACCCTTTTAAAGTGGCAAATTTTGATGTTATCGCAGTTGTAAGTTATTGGGCATAAATAAGTCAAGTATGAAAGAAATGTAGTGACGAAAAAATTACAAACTACCCACTTAACTTTGTTTTTTTACGCATAAGTTGTGAATAGGATAAATATCGAACTTCGTCTCATTATCGTTATCGTTGCCATACTGCTTACATTGCTTCAGTGGCATTAAAAGTAAACAATTTGAGTTTGTTTTGGTTTCGTAACTTAAAGCTAGTGTTTGGACATCACAAACATGCCATTTGATGCTAATTCAGTGGCGAGAGCCGTCGCTCTTATCGACGAAGGGTTTAGTCAGCGTTACGTGGCGCGGAAGCTTGGTGTCGCACGTACCACCTTAAGGGATGCAGTGAAACGGTTTCGGGAAACTGGCTCTTATGAGCGAAGACCAGGACAGGGCCGAAAAAGATGCACCTCCGCTCGTGACGACCGATTTCTTGTGACCAATGTTCTAAGAAATCGGTTCACTACAGCTGTTGAGGCACGAAACCAACTTCGTGAGGTTCGCAATGTTCAAGTGAGTGAAAGAACAGTGAGAAGAAGACTAGGAGAGAATGCCCTTGGAGCTTTTCGACCATCTCGAGTGCCACAATTGCTCGTAGGCCACCGGAGAGAAAGACTTCGTTTTTCCCGAGAGCACGCCGAATGGAATATGGAACAATGGAAGAATGTTATGTTTACTGACGAGACAAGAATATGCTTGCACGGTCCTGACGGTCACCAGCGTGTATACAGACGCAAGAATGAAAGGTTTGCACCATGTACTGTTGTGGAAACAGTAGGTTACCAAGGTGGCTCTATCATGATATGGGGCGGCATTACTTACGAAGCACGCACCGACTTGGTTATCTTCGAAAGAGGTGGAATAAATGCTCAGAGGTATGTAACAGAAGTGTTGGAACCTCATGTAATGCCATTTGCTCCATTTATTGGCGAAGATTTTTTATTAATGCAGGACAACGCTCGCCCCCACGTTACTAGAGTTGTTACCGCGTACCTGGATACCGTCGGCATTCGAAAATTAACATGGCCATCCCGGAGCCCAGATTTAAATCCTATTGAACACATATGGGACAATTTAAAAAGACGTGTTCGAAGCCGCATACCAGCTCCAACCACCATAGATGAATTAAAACAATCCGTGATTGAGGAGTGGCAGAACATTCCACAACAACAGATCAAAGATGTCATCGACAGCATGCCAAACCGTTTGATGGAAGTCATGAGGGCTAGAGGTGGAAATACGCACTATTAGAATTCATTTATTCAGCAGATTTTTTATTTTTAAGCCATTTCATCACATTTGTTAATTTACGGTCAAAGTGTTTTCAGACTTTTTTATAAATAAACGTAATAATTAAAAACAAGATTATCTTTCATTTTACTTCAATATACCTACGTTATAAAATAACATTCACAAGTAAGGCCACATTTTTTTTTTTAACCAAAATCGTAAAAAATCAAGGTGGGCGGTTAATTGTGCCGCTGAGTGTAGATAACACACTTCCAAAAAGTAGATTGATATGGTACTATTTTAGGTTTATTGCTTGAGCAAAGCAAGCTATTAGAATCAACATGGACAATTCGGCGGTTGAAGTCTATAAGCAAAAATTTGGGAGGTATGTTGAGGAAGGAGACCCCCATATCTAAATAGAGCTGATTTTTTTAGACTTTATAAAGTATGAGTTTAAACTCATAGAATATAAAGTCAGTTCTATTTTAAATTCTGATTAAACTTAGTTTTGCGTTAAATAGTTGTGTAGGTATATCTAATACTTATTATAAGCATAAATATTGTTTTCTTACATTAAAAAATCCGAGGAAAATTTATTTCAGCATTTTAAATTTTAAAGAGTAATCAAAAATTATTTAATAAAACCTAATGGAGTTATTAATTTAAAATATACAGGGTGTGTAGTGGCAACGATGTAGAGATTTTCGAAAACTGATCAAAGGCATTAATATGATAATTTATTTTAAATTTTAATGGTAGGTATCATAGCATAGGTAGATTCACAACTTTTCATGATAAAAATACTATTTTACATGTTTATTTCAAGTTGTGTTTATCTTCCTCTTAATTTATTAGCACAAATGAAACGAATAATATATTGTTTAGAAACTTGCCTGTTCATTATTTACAAGTAAATTGATTAATCTTTATACAATCTCATTAATACTACAAAACAAAACAAGGAATACATAAGTTATAAATAAAATCATTTCAGTTCCATACAATTTTAATTAGAAAGTTAAATACTAACTATGTATAAACGATCTTGTATATTACGTATACATAAAGTAGACTTGTGATTTATAATAATAAACTTATCTAGTTGTAAAGAAGAGTAGGTACAAACTCAAAGAGACGGAAGATCCGAGATCAGCATGTGGAATATTTTGTTCGTATGGCCTGCGGGACTAGAATTACCAGATGAAACAATCAAAAGTCCGAAGAAATGCCCTGATTTCCATTGAAAAGTCCTGAGATTTTTTACAGTTTGAGAATTTTCTCAAACGTACTTAACAATTTAAAAAGGCGTAATTTATTAGTTTTTATATACACTGCAGCTCTAGCTCACGCGTTGCAAGAGAAAACCTTACTTAAAATGGTATTTTCACATATTAAGTATGATAAAACTGATTAAATACCTACTTGAGTAAATAGTTATTAATTTTAATTGTGCAATTATTACTAAAGGAAGGTTGTTTTCAATTTGTTTAACTTTTTATTAAAAAGATCTAAAGATCTCTTGAAAGATCTCTTCAAACCTCATGTGATTTGCAAAATCCAGCCACAATCCTGAGAAGAGTACAATAATTCTGAAATCTCAGGACAAATCCTAAGATATGGTAACCCTACGCGGGGCCGACTTTTTGTAGTGCCTACTGGGCCCGCGGGACCAGGCCCGAATGACACCGACTCAGAGGACAATGACTCATTGCCATAGATCCTTTGGGACGGGTGTCATTTGGGCCCGGCACGTGCCTAGTTTGCGTTAGGGATAATCTGCCTTTGACAACGAGAGATTTTGCGATCACAATTAAATGTAAAAAAGTGTCTAGATAAATGGCGTTGGCTGTCAAAAGTTTGTATCCAAACAACATCATCATTTAATACGCATTTTGTATAAAATATGCTTCGTCTTGGTTTATCATGAAGCCAGTGACTCAGGATACAAGTTGACTTTTAATTACTTGCAACGCCATCTATGGAAAACACTGGAAACTGTTCTTGAAACCGCTCATAGCTCATAGTGGGTTAAAGTTTAGAAACGAATCTTTCATTCATAGATCAAATTTATTCTTTAGTTTCCTATAAAATAAACGAGAGCTGTCACACAAAGAGCGTATATTCCCTACGGGTATAAAGTTAATTTATTTATTTAAGTACTATTAAACTTACGTACCTATACATAGTGTTTGGTAATATACTGACGATATTCAAGTGACGGTTTCTCAAAACATTAAAAAGACTTTTCGCGAAAAAAACTACTAGTTATATTATCAAATTTTAAAGAAAATTGACTACGTTTAGGTGATTCATCCTTATCTTTACATAGTATAAAATGAAGTCGCATCCGCTGTCTCTTACCTTAGATCTTTTAAATTACTCAACGGATTTTAATCTAGTTTCCAGCAATAGATAGAGTGATTCAAGAGGAAGATTTATATGTATAACTAGCTGTTGTTCGCAACTTCGTACGCGTTACACTACTAAATGAGTACTAATTTATCACAACATCACATTAATTTATGTGATAGTGTTCAGTGAGGATGTTGGTTTATTTGTTATTCAATCACGTCGTAACGGCTGAACCAATTTCGATAAAATTTGGTATGTACGTAGGTTTTAACCCAAATTAACTTACTAATTAACCTGCTACTTTTTATCCCATAAATCAGGTAAATAAATTGCAGCTACATAAACGTCGTCGTGCAGTCCACTCCCTTTAAGTTTAATATTGTCGCAATGGTGATCCATACAAAATGCTAGCCGTAGTGACCCCAGCAAACCCTCTGCATGGTTGATATAGACGCAATGATGAGTTATAAAAAAAATCTTAGCTGTTACCAGCGTCTTCGCGCACGTTGTTCTATGGTGTAAATATACATACAGCTAATTTTAAGAGACTCTAGTGAGACTCCACCCAGAAAGAGCAGGCTGAAAAACACGACGGTTGCTGAAACTTTGTTATCACTCATTTTTGCGACCCTATTTACCTTATAGAGCTGGGAGATGCTGCGGTCGCTTAATTTTTTTTGACTTATCATTCAACCCTATCGTTAGATAGGTTATTGTTGTGAGTTGGTCAGGGGACGCTGCAGTTTTTACAATATTTTATGGCTAATCATTGGGACCCTGGGAAGTGAGGACGCTGTGTTGACTAAAAACTAAAGGCAATGGGCTGCAAGACGCTGCGGTAGCTGAATATTTTATAGCTCTACCTAATTTGTAGTGGGTTGAGTGGGGCACGATGCGTTTATTATGCCTATGTATCTAAATGAGGTGGCTGCGCTAGCCGATTTATTTTTATGAATAATAATTATCAATTTATCTTATAAAAAATGGGCTGGTGGATTCTGCGATAGCCGATTTTTTATGACTCATTGTTGCGGCCCCATGTGACTTGTAAATTGTTGTAATTAGTTGGTTGGGGGTACGCTACATAGCTGCAAATTTTTACTATTCAGCATTGTGACCCTACTTATCTTAAAGAAGGTGGGCTAATTTTTTGTCTTATCACTACCTTATTAACATTACATAAAATTATTTTAATACCCATTTTAGTTAAAGAGAGAGAGCTGGGAGACGCTGCGGTGACCGGTTTTTTATGACTCAATTTTGCCACTCTATCTAATTTAAAGGAGTGGGCTGGGGGACGCTACGTTAGCTGCATTTTGTAGTAATCATTGTGATCCTATTTAACTTAAAGAGTATGGGCTCGGAAAAGCTGCGGTACTCGTAGCTGCAAATTTATTTTGACTTATCACTGCAATACTAACAAACTTAACAAACGTGGATAGCAGGACGCTACAGTAGCTGTTATTTATTATTATTCATCCTTGAAACCCTATTTAAAAACTTTTAACACAGCATCTCCCAGCAGCATACACTGGGGGATGGTGCTTTAAAAGTTTTTTTTATGACTAATCATTGCATTACTATAAATCTTAAAATGATTGGGTTGGAGGATGCTGCGGTAGATGGATTATTTTTTATGACTTATTGTTGCGGCCTTATCTTTCTTGTAGTGAGTTGGTTGGAGGTCGCTGCCGTAGCTGAATAGTGAATGATTTATCACTGCGATCCTATTTTTATTGAAGAGAGTGTGCTTGCAGATGCTGCGGTAGCTGGATTTTTTATGACTCATCATTGCGCCTATAAATAACATGCAGACAGTGGACTAAGGTCACTACAATGGCTGAATTTTGTATAGCTCACTATATTAAATTAAAATTAAATTTAAAAAGAGTGGACTGCAGGACGCTTATGTAGCTGATTTTTTTTTTATTAATTTACCTATTTGTATGGATTTAGTAGAGAAAATATATCTCTATTTCTACGTATTTATATTTACACTAACCTTGACCCGAAGGCATATTAAAGATTATGAAAACTGATTTATGAAATAAAAAATAACATTTATATTAATTGAGTAATTAATAAACTAAACTTTTGCAAAGTTTGAAATCAATCCGTTCAGTAGTTTTGTCGTGAAGGGGTAACAAACTAACAGTGTTTTAGCAGTAATATGAATCATCTCACTAATTTCGACACTGACGTGACAGAGCCCGGTAACATAATTGGATAGTGCATACTCGTATCAAGAGGAAGGTTGCGGATTCAAGTCCCGTCTACACTTGAACATTTTAGAGATGGTTTTAAAATCTTGGAATTTTCTGTATGTGTTCGAATAACACTATAAAATAAAAATACTATTTGAAATAAGCAACGCGACATCTCTTGTCAATGTACTAAACTGCAACGTTTGGCATTGAGCAGGTCAAAATCTGTATAAGTTTTCCTATAGATGGAGCTAACGGCGCTTTAGTAGTTTTGTCATGATGGGGTAACAAATTAACAGCGCTTTAGCCGTAATCTGGATCATCTCACTGATTTCAACCCTGGCGTGACAGAGCCCGGTAGCACAATTGGATGCATCTTCGTATCAAGAAGAAGGTTGCGAGTTCAAGTCCCGTCCAGGCTTGAAAATTTTTGAGATGTTTTTAAAATCTTGCGGTAACAAAGACCAAAATCATTTTTCTATAGAAACTTTGACACACTATTTTATCCCATGAAATCTGATTTATAGAATAAAAAGTAGTATATGTGTTAATCTAAGTTATAATTTACGTACATAACAAATTTCATCAAGATTAGTTCAGTCGTTACGACCCCATTGAGTAACAAACAAATAAACAAACATCCAAACTTTGACATCTAAAATATTAGTGTGATTCAGTCCTGGCTTCATGATCAGACCCTGGTACCGTCATACATCTCAAACAAATAATTTAAAAGAACCGAAACATGACCGTTATACTCTTATCCATTAAGGAATTCTGTTGATCACCTGTGGGCTCCATTATCCCTGGTCCTCAGAACAAACATAAAATAAATAACAGATTAATTGTATTTTTGAGGTTATTTAAATCGACACCACACTTAAGTTTTTCATTTAAGAGGTATTATTTTGACCTTGGGTTCCTGAAAATATTTAAAATCTAGCACCTACTACTAAAACTAACTTTAACTTTCTCAAAATACTTTGAAATCTGGCTAAAAAGAAAAATGAGATTTGGCTGGCAAACAAAGTGGTCCTGTGTCATTTTTCAGGAAAGTTTCTGAAAGCGCTGAAATATCTACTTGTTTATTATATCAGGGGAATCTACATTTCAAATTTAACCGGTGTACTACTAAGGTTACCTGAAAAATAGACTATTTTTGTTTTATTTATAAGTCTTATTTTGAACCCCTTGGGGTGCGATAGTCAAAAATCCTTTCTTAGTCTACCCGCACACACTAAAAAGAACACACCCTCTATATTTCAAGACTCTAAGATCAGCGGTATAGGCTGTGCGTTGACATTCAGTATGTCTGTCAGTCCCGTAATGATTTTTTAATATATTGATGGTTATAAGCAGTCTATTTCCACGTCTCAGACGCTGGTAGTCAATTGTATCGTGAAAGGTCTCGCAGAAACAAATCTAAAGAATTCAAACACGATTCATCTACTTTTATCCGCCAATTGTACTATCGCGTGTCTAGTTTTAAGTGTTTTAATTATGATTTGTTAATTTAAGTGTGGTATACAATAAAGCGTTTTCTATCTATCTATCTATCCGTTAAAGAGTTCTGTAGATTCCCTCCTAGCTCCATCATCAGACCCTGGTAGTCTAACCATGATAAAATGTTTCATTATTTACCTATAAAAAGCATTTATGCAAATTTATACGTTCGTCAATGCAAATGACATTTTTTAGAACAAACTACAACATCCTTTTTCAACCCTATGGGGTAATTTTCAGATAAAATTACTATCCCATGTTTCATTATGTACCTTGCTTAGTTGTTATGTAAAGTTTTAAGTCTATTAACTCTAGAAATAATATTTTTCCATACAAAGTTCAACACCCATCTTAACCCACCCAGGGGATGAATTTTAAAAATAAAAAATACCATTTCTCTTATTCTTGTTAAAAAACATGTTCGCCATGTTTCAAGTTTATAAACTCAAGAACCACGGTTTTTCATACAACCGTAAAAACCTCTTTTGATTCCCTTAGAGGATGAATTTCCAAAAATCCGTTCCTTAGTGTTCACTTTCACATCACAAAGAACATACCATCCAAATTTCAAGTATCTAGGACCAGTGGTTTGGGCTGTGCGTTGTCTATATGTCAGTCAGTCAGGACAACGATTCTTATATATTAGATACATACATAGTAACTGCAAAAGTAACCGTTAGTTTGTTTGTTTGTTACCTTTTCATAACTAAACGGCTAAACAAATCGCAATTAAATTTGGCAAGGAGATAGATTACATCCTGGAAAAGGACATATGCTACTTTTTACTCGAGTGCGCAAAAGAGAGTAATGTTTTTATTGAAATACCACGCATGCGTAGCCACGGGCGGCTCAACTAGTTCGATATAAGCCTACTGCCTACTCTTGCAATTGACATCCAAAAATAAAGGCCGACTAAATGCCAAGTAAAGGCCATCTCTTTGGATGTGGGTTTTGGGTTAGAATGGGACAACAAGAGATATCTCGAGACGTTACCAATACAGTATCTGTGGTTAGATGGCAAGCATTATGCAATAGCACAACATAATTTTAATAAAGTTTGTTTTTACATGCTAAAATAAATTTCACATTTCGATGGTAAAAATTTCACAAAATTATTTATTATGCTCATCAAAATAAACCCTTTCATTTTTGTGCGTATATTATCAAACACCCTATATGTATTATTATAAAAAGTATTTATTAACCTTAAGTTATATTTAAGTATCTACTTACGTAAAGAATTAAATAGGATTTGTAATTGTGTAAAAATATCTACCTGCTGCTTTTTGCTGTGGGACGCACCAGAATTTGTTATTAGTTATAAGAAAAATCGCGTATTAAACTTTTAACACTGTAGAAACCTACTATACAATGCCAAAAAATATTACGGTCATAGTTTGCTGCCAAAACGGTATGCAGCAGTTTAACTAACTTAACCTAACCTACACGTGTATGCAATAGATAAACTGATGCAGGTTATTTTCAACCACTGATATGACTGCAATTCCGTACCGATCATCACCAACTCTACTTTTCTGTAAGTATAGTCGTTATTTTTTGGCCAGCTCTTCGGTATTTTGTAGCTCATAGCCAGGTTTAAACCTGACCGTAAGAACTTTAGGCTAACACGTAGAGGGATTTGCCTGACAAGTGTTTTGTTTTTGGTAAAAGAGTACATAGGTACCTACTAGGTAAGTATTCGTTATTGTGATTACGAGAAGGTCTACCACCAGCAGTGGCCAGAAGTAAGTTGAGTAGATCAAAAGATATATTTATTATTAATCTCACGTCCTTTCCTTATTCCATTTTTCATGATTTATTGCTGGCACAGGCCTCGTGATAACTTTAGCTAAATTTTGAAGTAAAGTATAAAGTTGCTACAGAATTTATTGAAGTTATACTTCTCTTGACGCGTTAGGACAAACAAATCAGAGTGTATTTTCAGCATAATATGACGGAAGTTGCGCACGCTGATGAACACACACAGAAGGTAGTTTTTACGGTCTAAAGTTATCCAAGTGATGCGCAAATTACATTTAATCACGCCAAAGAAGTATAACTTCTTACGTAGGTACTTATGTACACGCACGCTTTTATTAGGATCTATCTATGTGAGTAAGGTGGTGGAGGCTGGTTGACGATGACGGTGGCTGGTGGCCCTGGGTTGTGGTGGTGGTGATGTACCACTGCTCTCGGGGGAGGGTCCCCGCAGCAGTCGCAGCACAGGCATGGGATGCAGCAGCAGCAGCAGGGACGGCAGGAGAAGTTGCAGCCCATTCTGAAATGTTACAAAAGATATTAAAAGTAATTCTGCAGTAGATACAGGCCATATGATGTGTAGCAAAGAATTGGTACCTACGTGAAAATACCCCCTAAAGCTTAGGGAATGTTTTTGCCTACAAATTCATTTTATTCTCTCTGACTTTGCCTCTATTTCTCACTCTGAAACTAATTCCCTCCTCTTTCTGGTCAGCCTTTATCACTGAATAGTTTCAGTAATGCAAGAGTTAAAATAAGGGATTACAAATAATGCTGGACATTTCACACATCTAGCCCTAAACTAAGAAAACCTTGTACTATGTGTATATAAACTACCTAGTATGCTTATGGTGAACAAATAGGTTATCGTTGGCAACAAGGTAAACAGCTCTTGTATGGAACCTAGCCAGATGCCGATAACTGTACATTATGGTCCGGTCCAAGAACAGGTAAATAGAATTAGTTACAGGCGCATCTATCGCTGTACACAGGCAATCCCACCGTGTGTCACCTTTATACACCGAATTCCAGCGATCTCGTGTCATTGATTTTTCAAAAGCTTTTGACTGCGTCGAACCAAACGCTTATAATGAAATTATAAAACTATGGTGTAATAGATAACGCACTGAAATTGCTAGCATCATATTTGGTTGACAGAGAGCAACGAATAAAAATAGGAGACGTAAAATCCTCGGGGTCTTTTAATAAACTGGGGGTACCACAAGGCTCCATATTGGGCCCATTCTTGTTTCTTGTGTATGTTAATGACCTACCACATTTGATACAGAAAAAAACAAATAATGAAATTGTGCTCTTTGCCGATGACACATCCCTGTTATTTGATGTTAAAAAGAGAATTGCTGACATAGATTTAATTAATGACGTACTAGAAATGGTAAGCAAGTGGTTTTCTGCGAATAATTTAGTATTAAATCCATCTAAAACAAGTTGTGTCAAACTCTCATTAGTAAATGAAAATCAAATTAGTACTAATGACATTATTTTGATGAACAATAATTTGGATATAGTCAAATCCACCAAGTTTCTAGGTATAATAATAGATAGTAAGTTTCAATGGGGACCGCATATTACAAAACTAGGGAATAAGCTTAGCTCAGCTGTATATGCTATTAGAGAGGTTAGGAATCTGACAGGCGTGGAAACTGCTAGGCTTGTTTACTTCGCCTATTTCCACAGTATACTGAGTTATGGAATTCTGTTGTGGGGGTCAGGAGCAGATGCAAAGAAAGTTTTTATTCTTCAGAAAAGAACTATCAGATCAATCTATAACCTAAACACACGACCAACCCTCAGAGACGTGTTTAATAAAATTAGAATATTAACCGCTCCTTCTTTGTATATATACGAAAATATCATGTGTGTACGTAAAAACATACATAACTTTGAAAAGCGTTCTGATGTTCATAACATGAACACTAGAAATAAGGACAAATTAGTTAATTCGGCATTTAGAATACAAAAGACAAATAAAAGCTTTATGGGTAACTCAGTGCGTTTCTACAATAAAATTCCGAAAGGCATTTTTTTAGCTCTAAACGAAAACAAATTTAAAAGATGTATTAAAAATAACTTAACCCAAAAATCATACTAAGTACTCCACAGATGAGTTCTTAAATGATAAAAAAGCATGGTACCTGCCGATTCCTACGCATAAATCTGTGACGTTCTTTATTGACAAAGTCCCTGTACAGCTGCAACCACTTAACATGTTATAGTTTTAAGTTTAGATTTATTTATTGGCAAGGCCTCTGTACAGCTGCTACCACTTGACATGTTATAGTTTTAAGTTTAGATTTATTTATTGGCAAGGCCTCTGTACAGCTGCAACCACTTGACATGTTATAGTTTTAAGTTTAGATTTATTTATTGGCAAGGCCTCTGTACAGCTGCAACCACTTGACATGTTATAGTTTTAAGTTTAGATTTATTTATTGGCAAGGCCTCTGTACAGCTGCAACCACTTGACATGTTATAGTTTTAAGTTTAGATTTATTTATTGGCAAGGCCTCTGTACAGCTGCAACCACTTGACATGTTATAGTTTTAAGTTTAGATTTATTTATTGGCAAAGCCTCTGTACAGCTGCAACCACTTGACATGTTATAGTTTTAAGTTTAGATTTATTTATTGGCAAGGCCTCTGTACAGCTGCAACCACTTGACATGTTATAGTTTTAAGTTTAGATTTATTTATTGGCAAAGCCTCTGTACAGCTGCAACCACTTGACATGATATAGTTTTAAGTTTAGATTTATTTATTGGCAAGGCCTCTGTACAGCTGCAACCACTTGACATGTTATAGTTTTAAGTTTAGATTTATTTATTGGCAAGGCCTCTGTACAGCTGCAACCACTTGACATGTTATAGTTTTAAGTTTAGATTTATTTATTGGCAAGGCCTCTGTACAGCTGCAACCACTTGACATGTTATAGTTTTAAGTTTAGATTTATTTATTGGCAAGGCCTCTGTACAGCTGCAACCACTTGACATGTTTTAGTTTTAAGTTTAGATTTATTTATTGGCAAGGCCTCTGTACAGCTGCAACCACTTGACATGTTATAGTTTTAAGTTTAGATTTATTTATTGGCAAGGCCTCTGTACAGCTGCAACCACTTGACATGTTATAGTTTTAAGTTTAGATTTATTTATTGGCAAGGCCTCTGTACAGCTGCAACCACTTGACATGTTATAGTTTTAAGTTTAGATTTATTTATTGGCAAGGCCTCTGTACAGCTGCAACCACTTGACATGTTTTAGTTTTAAGTTTAGATTTATTTATTGGCAAGGCCTCTGTACAGCTGCAACCACTTGACATGTTATAGTTTTAAGTTTAGATTTATTTATTGGCAAGGCCTCTGTACAGCTGCAACCACTTGACATGTTATAGTTTTAAGTTAAGATTTATTTATTGGCAAGGCCTCTGTACAGCTGCAACCACTTGACATGTTATAGTTTTAAGTTTAGATTTATTTATTGGCAAGGCCTCTGTGCAGCTGCAACCACTTGACATGATATAGTTTTAAGTTTAGATTTATTTATTGGCAAGGCCTCTGTACAGCTGCAACCAACCACTTGACATGTTATAGTTTTAAGTTTAATTTATTGGCAAGGCCTCTGTACAGCTGCAACCACTTGCCATGTTATAGTTTTAAGTTTAGATTTATTTATTGGCAAGGCCTCTGTACAGCTGCAACCACTTGACATGTTATAGTTTTAAGTTTAGATTTATTTATTGGCAAGGCCTCTGTACAGCTGCAACCACTTGACATGTTATAGTTTTAAGTTTAGATTTATTTATTGACAAGGCCTCTTTACAGCCGCTTTAATCAACTAATTTTATTTTATTTTATTATTTTCATGTTCTTTTGAGAAAGCTAGTATACAGCCGCAACTAAAATATTATTGTATTATTAAAATATTTGTTATGTAAATGTTTTCCTAACATTTTTTATGTAATGAAGCTGATGTAACTAAGTGTTCTTTATGTCCCTATAGTTTGAAATAAATAAATATGAAATATGAATATTGTCAGTCAAGTAGTCATATGTTTTGGTAATCATAACCGGAGGAGCATGGAGAATGGCACACGCAGAGAGCCTATACCCAGCCGTTGGTGAAGTCAGGCTGCGAATGATGATGATGAATCAGAAACTTGTTTTGTTTGCTTTATAAAATATCAACAGGTTTGCAATCGATCCAGGCATTCGATGAGGTGGATCCTTCCTAGAGGTGGAACAATGTTGATGAAAAAACCCCAAAATGTGATATTGATTGTGATAAGTGACTAAGCATAGCGGTGAATCAAGCAGTGATAAATTTTGCAATGGTCGTCCACCGATAATTACCTTATTCAGTTATTGAGAAACTTTTCATCTAGCATATGGTTGTTGGGGATAGAAACCGGGCTGTGGGTAGCCCTGCTGCGGCGGTGGAGGGTACCCTGGGTAGCCTCCGTCGTGCGGTGGGGGGTATCCTGGATAGCCTTGCGGGGGTGGCGGAGGGTATCCGTAGCCTGGGGGTGGTGGCTGCTCGACGACCACTGGTGGGTGATGGACGTGGACTGTCTGCGGAGGCTGTTGCTGCCCGCAGGCGTTGGGGCACAAGCACGGCACCAGGCAACACGCACTCAGCGCCAAGCAGCAAGGGTTGCAGCAAACGTCACAATCGCCGCACTCCATCGAAAAACACAGACCCATTCCGCTTTGCTGTTTTAAGTAAAATCGACATAAATATTGTCACTCATACCTTAGTAACGACGCTTATCAGATAAATGATATGTACGCAATTCACACCCTTATGCAGATACAGTTGAGTGCGAAATTCGTATAAGGTGTTGATGTTTTATCAGTGCTAAGTATTTTATCGTCATATACCTACCAGGATTTTATCAGCTGATATGATACGAATGAAAGCATCCAACTCATTCTGTACCTATTTATTCTATTAATAATTGATTTTTTTTATAATTTTTCCAATAATATTTGCTGTTTCCTATCCGGGTATATTCCATCTTAGATGTTAGGTGCGAACGAAGGCACAACACAATAAAATACAGTGCAGGTAAGCAATGACCCTGTAACCTTATTTTTTTTTTACTGACTTCGTTTTCCTCAACACTTGGGAAGGTACAAGTCAATGACTTTATGTAAATAAATACGTTTACCACATGTGATTAAATGGGTGACAAAATGATGGGTAGTTATTTGATGATAGATGATCAATTAACGAACCGGTTAGGTACCTACCTACTGTTATTCACATTTTAGATCATTTACCAATATCAAAACCTTCCGACTGACAGAAACGGCTGAACCAATTTTCAAGAGCAATAAATAAGCGGTATAGTAGAAACTGCATTCAAAATTGGTATATCCGTTTGGTAATGAGAGCTTTTCATTCTCGATTTGAACAAAAAAGTAGTTCCAGCTATCTAAATAGATTGCGACGTAGCACATGAGACATGCTCCGCTAAAAAATATAATATCCAAACTGTGACAATCAATGTTCTTTTGTGATCGTAATTATTTCTTAGACCTATGCTAGTCTAATGGACTCTGACTAATCGATACACTGTATCTTGAATGGATGTTGATGGTTGTTCTGGAGAAGCTTTGTTCCGTACACTAAAAGTGAAAGTAAAGCAGTTTTCTTGAATATTCTTCTGGCAGTATCTTTAAAAAAAGAGAACTTTTAGGAGGAAAAATTACGAGTACATAGGTACCTAATCCACACTAACTAACTTATAAGTACTTACCTAGGTAGATAAATACGTAAATATCGCTAAAATAACTTAATTAATTAAGTTAATTATTCCAATATGATGACGTCACAGATAAATCAGTTACGATCACACCAAAGTGAGCTGAACATATTAAAGAACACTTCAATATGGACGAACTAGGGTGTTCATGTTTAATTGCTTGTACCTATCCATTTTGTTTTGCTAACTCCATCCTTAGGAAATCATCATCTACTTGTCATCTCTACTATACATACTCTCATACATAATTTTGTTCTAATTCAAGTTTTGATTGATATAGCAATTGACAATTCACTTTCTTTTGGACACAGACAGAACATACAAGTTCATGCTGCTTGACGGAGCAACGCCATCTGTTAGCAGTTCTAAAACATGGCCTGAAAACCCCTCATTAGGATGCCGCAGGCACAAAAAAAGTTATTATATTAGGACACGTCATATTTTCGTCACAACATGCATAATATGTAATTATACATACCTACAGGGTGCTTTAAAATATGTATGTTAAATCCGAATCTCTCGGTATATAATTTGGCATGATAAGTGGCTAGAGCAGTACTGGCGTTTGTGACGACACCATCATTATTTGGGGTCAGCAAAAAGCAAGCGTTAAGTAGGTACGCTTATAGCCTACCTGCTTAGCACATGCTGAGCTGGCGCCATTTTGGCGCGACTATTTATAATTAGGTAGTTGAAAGTTGCGTGGGATGTTTCTGTTATCTAAGCATTTACTTATTGGAACTTCTTGAGGTCTGGCATTTTTGTCTTAATTTATGTACAAAATAACGTAATTAACCAGAAGTCAAGGTATCCCATCATTTGTTACTTTGTTGATTGTGTATGCCATGTCGTCGTCGTCGTGTCAAATAAATGTTTTTCATTTCATTTCATTTCATTTCAGATAGGTAGTGCTGGCACAATCACATCTTCTTTGTCCTATCATGGCATTGTCAAATACGGCTTGAAAATCTAGGCTATATTTTATCCGACTGCGCAGGAGGGTAATGAATTGACAAACTACGCGACAAGCGATATATGACTTACTTGTTTTATTTCTTGACCACCCTACTAAAGCGTCCAAAGTGGGTCTAACGTGACCACTAGGTGGTGAATTATCAGCAGCTTTGTCAGCTAATGTGTTTGTCTATTACGCGTTAGTGTAAAGAAAGGAAACACAACCGTACTAATGTTTATTTCTCTCTCTACGCTAAAATGTCATTTAACTCTATTCTTCAAATGAGAGAAACTTTTCGGTCGTGATATCCCGGCAGAATTGGCTTTACGTTATGGTTTTAAAAGGGTTTTACGTCCGATTAAAAAAACAGTTGAGTGAACAAATAGATCATACCTAGTAGATTTCATAAAGGTTTTTTTTAATAATTGAAGTAGACTGGTCACAACACAAGGTTTTGGCTCAAGGTAGAACTCAAGGTAAACTAATAATAATTTACTAACTGACACTCTACCTACCTACTCCTATTCTTACAGAGTGTTTTGGACTTTATGTATGTAAACACGAAAGTGATTCGAAGGTGATAAAAAATAAATAACTTTTCTACTCAAGAAAAAGAAAGCAGGAAAAATAGTGGATAACTTTGTAGATCAATTAATAAGGAAATTCTTAGACTGTGCCTACCTAACATCTTATCTTAACCACACAAAGCGATTGGCTTTAGGAAAAACCCCCTTTCAGGTAAACATAGGTATCCACAGTACCTACTTATTCCAATGTCCTGTAGAAGCATCACGTGTCTTAGCATATATTAACACAATATCTACCTACATAATGTTAATATATTTTATTGAATAAAAACAACACAACACTGAAATATATTAGGGGACGACCAATTACATGTGTTAGTAAGTTTTAAAGCATTGTCAGTTACAATTATGGTATAATCTCCACCGCAAATACAAAATAACATTGAAAGTTTACCTTGTTTTAAATAATAACACAGCACCTTTTGAACACGACACGAGAAAAGTGAGTGAAGGCGATTCGTTTGCAATTCGTCACAGCATTGTTTCATATCGCGGGGAAAACTAGTGACACGACCGCTTGCGCACTAAATTCTAACAAATAGGACATTCATTTAGCCTTCTCACTCTACCTGAATGCAGAATTAGAAAAGGACAGAACTATTATGATGGCTATATGATGATCATAGCCTCCTTTATTGTTCTATGATGCATCACCTTGCTACGTCACGAAGGAAAACAAGAGCAAAGATGGATAGAGATACCTAGCTAGGTACTTGGGTTGGTAGAGCGCGCAACGCGCAGCCTTGTTGTAATTTCGTGATCGTGTTAAGCAATTTAGTACTAGTTTTGCAAGTTACATTGATATTAAATGTTTATAGCATGCCTACAATTCCTATCTTTAAACTGCATACTTTGCGTACGAATGCCCACCACAACCGTGACCTGACCTGAGCAAGAATCACGCAAGTCCTTCGCTGCATGAACATGCAAAACAAATCATGTTTATCAAGGGATTTTCAAAGAAACTAATTAAAAACCGGCCAAGTGCGAGTCGGACTCGCGCACGAAGGGTTCCGTGCCATTTATCTATAAAAACGGCAAATAAATGATGTTTTTTGTATAGGAGCCCCCCTTAAATAGTAATTTTAATTAAATTTAATTATTTATTTTCTAAGTGAATACATTACTAAATAATATGTGAATATTTCAAGCGTCTACCTGTTGTCGTTATCAATATCGAGCAAAAACCAGCAAAAAAATCACGTTTGTTGTATGGGGGCCCCCCTTAAATATTTATTTTATTCTGTTTTTAGTATTTTTTGTTATAGCGGCAATAGAAATACATCATCTGTGAAATTTTCAACTGTCTGTTAGCCAGCCTGGTGACAGACAGACAGACAGGCAGCGGAGTCTTAGTAATAGGGTTCGTTTTTCCCTTTGGGTACGAAACCCTCATAAGCAAAAATAGATCCAGTTGCCTGTGTAGATAACGCTAACTCTCAAGCGTGGTAATCCAAATAAATCTTTTCATTTTGTTAGTTCGCTAGCTAAACTGCCCGCGGTTTCGCACGCGTGGTTTGCCAATAATATAATGATTACCGCAGTCGGGTACAAACTAGTCCTATGTCACTCACTGTGAGCAATCAACCAAAGTTTAAGATTGATGATTGAATTGAAAAGCGTTAGAAAGTAGACATTTGTCACATTGGTACTGGCTGGGGCCACAGTAGAAACACACAGGAAACGCAATCGAATGGTTAGAAAGTAGACATTTGTGACATTGGTAGGTACCTACTGGGGCCACAGTAGAAACACACAGGAAACGCAATCGAATGGTTTTGTTACTCAGGTTAAAGAATTTTGGGGAACAAAAGATGCATTAGATGGTAGTTCAGTGAAGCTGAACGTAACTTGAGTAGGACCAGTAGACGGCAGTGGAATTCATGGCTACAACAAGGTTGCTCGCAAGGCCGTTACATTTTACTTTATGTTATTTTACGTAAAGTTGTACTTTATCTGCAGAAGGTTGGAACTATTTGGAAGACAGATAACAGCAGTTTGTTTTTATATATGTCTGGGAGTAAGGTAGGTAGATAATTTTGTATTTATATAACCAGTGGTTTACCCCGAACTGAGATCTCGCAAGTCTCCCAAAAAACAAAAAAAAATATTATTCATAATCCTTGAAATAGTGCCACGAAGTGCACAACTAATTAACTTTACCTACATTATCGGTCAAAACACCGATAAGACGGTACGTGATAAATCCCGTATTTATAATAATAACTTTACCTACAGTTTCATTCAAATTACAAAATTACATGTAAATTGGCTACTTTTTAAGGGTAGAAATTGCGGTGATTCTGGATTTCAGACTTTTCCCTATATTTGTGTCACTATAAAGCTACACAAATACCAAATTTCAGCACTGTGAGGTCACATGCGTAACCTGTGAATATCCTCAAAATTCAGTTTTTATTATGACTAGTTAACTCAAAAACTATATGGATTAAAATAAAAATAAAAACAGGATCGAAATGTAGTAATGAGGACCTTTCATTAGGCGTCCCATTTTACCTAAAACTCTCAATTTTGATTTTTTTACCCCTTTTGAAACCTGATATCTCAACACCCCCCCCCCCCCCCCCCCCCCACACATTTTTGGCTCATTTAGACATACCAGGATTGTGACAACATTTCCTACCTATATATCAAATTTCACGATGATCTGATCAACGCTTCGAAAGTTATTCTCGGACAAACATATATACATACATACAACGCCGATTTGCCCAAGTTGATTTGGAGATCTCGCTTCGGTCAGGATACCAGTATTATTCTATACTGTTATATGCATGGGCGCCACGCGTTTATGCCTTTACCTACAGCTAGATGTAGGTACTCGTACCGCACACCGCTCACCAATGTAATTAAGGTTAATCTTACCGTTAGGGTTATAATCCCCAGGTTTAAAAATCAGTCAGATATTATGTCAGGTGTAGGTATAATCATAGTAATATCTGAAAATCTTATCACACTCAGCGTCACATTAAATCAATGCCAAATGGTAGACAACAGCTCACTTTGTTCGGATAAGCGGGCGATGCGCAACAAAATGTAAAAAAATAAAAATAAGTTATGAGTGGGAAAAAATATTCATCAGTGGAATCAGCCGACACCATCACATTGTTCGACAAATCAACGAGCGCAGAAGAATCTAATCAACATCCAAATAACTTATATAAACCCAACAATGTCGAGGAGGATCGCGAGAGACCTTTACTGCGGAGATTTCAGAGCTTTTCATCAGCACTGAGACCCAATCTCAGGAGAATCGGGACTAGCTTTAGGAAACTGGGGAGTTGTGTGAAGAAAAACGAAGACGAAGAAATGCCGATGTTAGAGCTTCCGAGGCACAAGAGTATAGACATCGGTGTTGGAATGGCCCGTAGAATATCCTTGTTTTTGTTTACGAGGAGAACTGTGTGCGTACATCCTTATCACCCGTACACGCCGGAACAGACCACAAGAAAAATATACTTCAGTTTTGACGATAAATTATGAAGAAAAACATCGGTGCTAGTGCGATCGAAATGTGAATCAAAAGTGAATCAGAGAAGTGCGTGGTTTAGGCGCGGATCTCGTCAAGATGATAAGGCCACAGTGCTTATGTGTGGTACTTAGCTATTACCGTACCTAGTCATGATATAAATAACATAATCAGGTATCTAGTTAGGTATTATGTAAACTTATTAATATACAATTGTAAATATGTTGTACGAGTCTATTACCTAGAGTCTGCTTTAATCGCTCATGCCTCATAAGCATAACTATACAAAAAATGTATTGGCGTGATCCCTGATGGGTTAAATTATAATGACGATTATTAGCGAATAAAATTAAATGGGGCTTAACTAACATGCAGCTGCTAATGATGTAAGATAATTTAAAAAATAAAATTCGAAGTATTATATCAGTAATTTATTTTACCCTCATCAATATCATTTCAGAACAAGAATCGAAGGGTGGTATTTAATTCTCCCACCCTTAACTACGACTACCCATGTCAGACAGCGGCTATGTTGCCTGCCTGTAGCGTCGTAGATTCATCCATAGTCCTGGCGATGATAGCCGGCAGAACAGACTGGCCATACAATAGGTACATATAAGTCCTGTTATTAGAAGGTATTGTGTGTGTATGCGAGCTACTTCATTACTTCAAATACATGTTTTTTATTTATTTTTAACTGATTTAAAAAATCGGAGGAGATTCTCGATTAGATGGTATTTTTTTTAATGTGTGTTACTTCAGAACTCCGTCATTTGTCAACAGATTTAGAAAGTTTTTTTTTTACTTGGAAGGATATTCTTTCAGATTGGTCCCATAGAATTTAATTAAAATAGGTTCTGTAGTTTGGATTTTCTGTTACCTGAAGTGGTTGTATTTATGTTAAAAAGATACTTGTATTTTATATTGTTATACTCTACTTTGACCAATCTAAAATGTTATTTTCTTATGTACGGAAAATAAAATAGAATCTGCGTAGATGCTATGTTTATTTTTTTTTTATTTTATTTGGGAAACAAACAGTACAATAGAGAATACAAATAGATATACATAAAGTTATTACAAAAACCAGTGAAGTTTCCACCATAACATATTTCACAAGAAACGTGTGAACAGACTAACATGAAAAATATAAACTAAAAATATACTCATATAACACATATTGAAACCAATATTTAAATAAAATATATACAAGACTAAACAACAACTCATAATAATAAGTATATAATAAATCATTCATTGGCTATTGCTGACAAAACTTGTCTTCGGAACCCAGCCGCAGTCGAGTGGAAAATATCAATACGAAGAAATCTATGGTTATAAGTTTCGCACACTCTATTAAGAAACATATTTTTATTATAATTCGTTTTAGAAATTGGCGTCCAAAAAGTTTTCTTTTTTCTAGAAGAAAGTCTAGGGCAGCACAGATAAATGTTTTCAAGCAACAGTTCAGAATCAATTTTGTTGGACAATATCTTGAATAAAAACATTTGATCCCTTACAACACGACGGTTTTGAAGGCTCATGATATTAAAGTTAGTAGAATCTGATGGAAAACGATATTTATAATGTTTCAAGAACTTATTTTGTATTTTTTCCAATTCCTGGATATGCACAACATATTGCGGATTCCAAACAGTTGAAGCAGATTCTAGAATGGACCTAACAAAGCTATTGTAAAGAAGTAGTAAAGTTTTTGGGTTTTTAAATTCTCTACCCAGCCTAAGTACAAAACCTAGCATCCGATAAGCTTTAGTAGCAATGGCATACGTAATTATATTAGGCTTTCTAGTAAAGGATATAATATTACATTTTTTTGCATTCAGAAAAATGGAATTTAGGTTACAGTAAGAGTAAAGTCTATCGAGGTCATCTTGAAGCAGCTGACAATCAGAAACTGAGGTAATCTTCATGAAAATTTTGGTATCGTCAGCATAAATCAGACACTTGGAATGATAAAAACCTTTTATCACATCATTTATAAAGACGAGGAAGAGCAAAGGGCCCAAATGCGAGCCCTGTGGTACACCAGATGATATAGGCACGAATGTAGAACAATACCCT
Organism: Philereme vetulata; assembly: GCA_918857605.2. Classification (NCBI taxonomy): domain Eukaryota; kingdom Metazoa; phylum Arthropoda; class Insecta; order Lepidoptera; family Geometridae; genus Philereme; species Philereme vetulata. The sequence continues at coordinate 13,637,607 of OU975430.1, read as the reverse complement.
TTAATAGTTACTGCTTGGCTACGGGCGTGAAGGTACGATTCTAACCATCTTAAAAGATCACCATGAATACCAGCCTCATAAAGTTTACGGACCAATAAAGAATGTGACACTTTATCAAAGGCTTTAGAGTAATCTGTGTAGATAGTGTCCACCTGAAAACCATGATCCATCGCATTCGACACCAAGTGGGTAAATTCACACAGATTACTTTCAGTGGAGCGCTTGCTTATAAATCCGTGCTGTTCGCGAATAATTAGTGGTCGTAAGATGGGGAAAAGTGTGTCATAAACAATTTTTTCCAACATTTTAGCAATAGTGCAAAGCTTAGAAATCGGCCTATAATTTATAATTTCATGTTTGTTACCTGACTTGAAAACAGGTACAACAAACGACTTTTTCCATAATTTGGGAATATAACCCGTTCGCAGTGAGTGCTCCAAAAGAAGGAAAATGGGAACATCAAGTATCCTATGATACTGTTTAAGAAAAACAGGTGGTAAATTGTCAGGCCCACAACCCTTATTAACATTTAGATGTTTCAAATATTTCCTAACAATGGGAACTGACAGTTCAATATCATTTAAAATAGTTGTTAAGTTACTGAAATCTACGTTGTGTGAATGGTTGATGGGAGGCTCAAACATAGATTGAAAATACTCATTAAACATTTCACTAATATCATTACCGTTTGAGCTTGTAAAGTTATTATAGGTCATATTATCGGGGAGATCATCAGACTTTTTCTTTGACTTAACAAATGACCAAAAGTTTTTACTATCCAAAATCTTGAATTCAGACTTGGCTATAAAATAACCATAACATTCACTTTCAATTTGCTTCTGTCTCTCTCTCAACTTTTTAAAGGTATCGTAGTCATTCAAATTATTATATTTTTTCCATTTGGTATGAAACTTAAGTTTTTCATTAATAATCTTAATAAGAGGTTTGGTATACCAGACGGGATATCTGTTATTTGACTTTATAATTTTTTTAGGTACGTATTTATCGATGACCTGATTTATAATAAAATAAAACGAGTTAGTTGCAACAAGGGATAGAACTGAACTCTGAATTTTGAAAAAAAAAAAAAATTTTTGAATGAATCGGCTCAGCTTTTATGAAAGGCTCGGGCTTCATTGTCGGCCGAGGGCGAATATTTGTGTAGTGTATCTTCTCACGAACATTCCTTGTAGACCGACAATGTGACCCAAGCATAAGAGAAGGTACCTTGTCTTGCCTAAAAGTAAGCAAGTCTCAAGCCATAACCCAGATGAACGTAGGCAACTGATTTCGTAAATCAATTAGTCATGAAGTCAGATCCTCCATAAATGTGTTCACCCTTGACACAACATGCTTGCTACTTTCCAAAAAATCATTCTACGGGAAAACGGCAATATGAATCGACATATCATACAATGTATTGTGTATCTTTACTTGGTCGGTGTATCTCAGACGGAGAGCTATACTTTTGCCACCTGTGAGTTAGTGATGGAACTAACTAAACAAGGTTTTCCTGAACATCAACTGAGTGATTGTGAGTCTTTTGCGTTTCTTATTACATATGTTAGGTAGGTAGGTACATCGTACAATTTAACTGCTTACATTAACACACAGGCTGTTCAAAAAGATTTTGACAAACGGAAGTTCAGAGGTAGAGTACCGCTAGTGCTACCCGCATCACCTCTTTGTATTTTCTAATAATTTGGATAGTTTAGGAACAGTGTTTTAGTGCAAATTTTTTAATGCTGTTTTAGTGATTCGAATAGCGGTGCTCTACCTGTAGACTTTGCCGGTTAACACTTTTTTGAACATTCTGTATTTAATGTTAATATTAGTTTTACTTTATTGTCCTTATCTGAATTATATAATTTTTTCACATGTACCTAACAGTATCTACCTTTGTAGGTACCTACCTTATCTATATTTGCACCACATTCCGTAGTTACATTTTAATGCCAATAAAATCATAGAGAATGTGTTGGTGGCACTCTTCCTAAACAAGTTCAAATTATGTATTAGATACCTACTTCCGACAAAATCAGGGACTTTAAAGTACACATTTAATATAAATAGTTCCTTTTGCTCATGTAGGTAGATGGCGCTGTAAACAGGTAGATAGTCTTGCTTCTGTTTAGTACCTACATTATATTTGTATTTTTATTATTTTTTCATTATGCTTGTTTCCAAGTGAATCTGTGTCCTCAAGTTGGTTCTAAATAATAATTTTCCCTTCGCACTATTCCTTTCCTTGCTTATATCTCGGCTTACCATTTCTAAAAAGTCAAAAGCCTATCTATTAGCGATCTCCGTGGCGCAGTGGGCAAATAGCCGGCAGAGGCGCAGGATGTTGCGCGTTCGATTCCCGCCGTAGAACAAATGTTTGCATGATCTACAGATATCTCCGGTTCCGGGTCTGGTTGTTCTCTATATATTATAAGTATGTATTTACAAAAAAACGTTTATAAGTTTTCTATCAGTTATCTGGTTCCCATAGTTTTGCTTAGTTTGGGGCTAGATGGCGCTGTGTGAAATGTCCAGCATTATATATTTGTTCTTATTTTTTATCAACAAGGAAAGTTTGATTCAAGCCATTCTTAAAAACCACTGAATAAGTAGCTTATGAGTTATGCTGATACAAATTAGATAAGAGCGGATGTGAAGTTTAGTCGTAGGTAATTCTTTATTATTGTATGGTTGTTGTAGGGATATGTCTGATAGAGGCAGAGAGCTCCAGGCGCACAGAGGTCGTAGGAGGGCCTGATGAGGACGGCTCTTACGACTACGGACTCTTTCAAATAAACGACAGATATTGGTGCAGTGACGACGATCACCCTGGCAAAGGCTGCAATGTCAAGTGTAGTGGTAAGTAACCATCGATGATGAATCTGTATATAACTTTATGGAAAACGCCGCCTTCAGATGGCTTATAGATAAGTAGGTACTTCTGAAATCCTAAAGTGCCCTCTGAAACGCCGCAGCACTCAGTTAAAGTGCCTCGAAAGGTCACAAATTAGGTAGGTAGGTATATAGTAAATTAGGTAGGTATAGTAGGTAGGTTCCCATTGGAAGGCCATTTTGAATGGATTTCATTTTAAATCTTTAAAATGAAATCCATTCAAAATGGCCTTCCAATGGGAACTGACTGTGTATGCGTGTATTACTCGCACTTGACTGCTTTTTTTTATAATAATATTGTGTGCATCTATATTTGAGTCAGTAGGTAGTTTGATAATTTTTCGTAATTTCATTTCGTTATTGAACAATTTTATAAATAAATATTTAGAAAAAGAAGTTTTACTTCAGTCGTGTGGTCTAAAGCAGTGCTCCGCAAACTGTGTACCGTGGTCATTAATTGGTGCGCCGCCGCGGGAAAAATCAATTTCTTATAAAATTATAAAGGCGGACGGAAATGCAGCCCAGTCGACGATTACTTCAAATTTGGATCGCCTTTCCTCAATAAAACAAGCTCATGTTTCGCATTAAATACAACTTATGCTTTAAAATTAAGTGCAAGTTTCTGAATTGATTAAAACTTAAGAATAAACGATTATTATATGAATAAAACTAGATTTTTTATTTATGGTGTAGGTACCTCTGAAATTGCCCGATTTCATAGGTGTACCTTGAACACAAAAAGTTTGCGGAACACCGGTCTAAAGCACTCGTTTTTCTTTTTTTTTTGCAGACCTATTGACAAACAACATAACAACAGCATCAAATTGCGCTTTGAAAATCTACAAGCAACAGGGGTTCGATGCTTGGCTCGGCTGGAAGAAAGAATGCAGGGGCAAGAAACAACACCAAATCTACTGCTAATCTCAAATTTTATTGCCATTAACATAACATTTGTTACCAGTAACTATCTTTAAACTAAATTAAAATATATTATGTGGTATTTAAAGTGACGACATTATTTGATTTCATATTATTTCATTAGCAGCTTTGGAAGCAAATCATACAATTCTTAGGGTTCTTAGGTTTCAAATACAGAATCAGGTACTAATTCTTAGGGTGGTAATGTTAGGTGAATTGTAAGTCGAAACATTTCATATCTCATCATTTTGAGATTTTTTAATAATAGAACAAAAGAATACCTTGAGATAAAAATAAATAAAAAGGCATTTATTTCCGCACACATCAGGTACCTGCATGCACTGTATCGAAAACAAGGTCAATAAAAAAATGGCCGTCACGTGACTCCCAGCAGATGTGAAACATTTAAATTGATTGAATTGAAAGAATTTATAATTAAAATCGCCATCTTATGGCTTCGCTCTGACGCCATGACGGCATGCCAGAGCGTGACGACATACGAGTCGGTCTCACCCACAAGGCGCGCCAATACATTTTTTTATATAAATTGTAGGCTAGCGTTTCACCACGACCTCGCCAGGTGGTAGGCGATGACACAATCTACGATGGTACACGCTTGCCTAGAAGATATCTATTCACTCGCGACTTGAAGACCCCTAGGTTGTAGTTATCAGGAAACACAGACTCAGGCAAGGCGTTCCACTCTTTGGCGGTGCGCATAATAAAGGTAGTAGAGTACCGCTTTGTGCGTATGGGAGGTATGTCTACCCTGTAGCGGTGGCGCACCGCGGAGCGTCTGCTTGTCCGATGATAGAATGGGGATGGTGGGATCAAATTAAAAAGTTCCACAGCACACTCACCAAAATTAAAAACCGAGAGGCTTGCAACCATTCTCATCTCCATTCTATCATCGGAAAACTAGAGACTCTGCGGTGCGCCACCGCTAGGTATATGGTTGAAATACTTACCATTCGCACAAAGCGGTTCTCATCGACCTTTATTATGCGCACCGCCAGAGTGGAATGCCTTGCCTGAGTCTTTGTTTCCTGATAACTACAACCTAGGGGTCTTCAAGTCGCGAGTGAATAGGTTTCTTCTAGGCAAGCGTGTACCATCGTAGACTGCATCATCGCTTACCATCAGGGGAGATCGTGGTCAAACGCAAGCCTATAAAGTATAAAAAAACCTTTCGACGATGTTCAAGGCTGTGGAGCCTCGCATCTGCTAACTCATCATTGCATGTATAGATGTATCACATCAAAAACTGAAACAGTATAAAATTATTGGTGGTGGTAAGCAGGTCGAGGGCTCAGCCACGCTGGATTTCCACCTCGCCTTCCACGGACTTCACACTTTGCACTAAATTCAGCATGTCGACTTCGTATGTAAAGTGCGCCTTAGGCACTTGCCTCACCGCCGGCGATGAGCGAGCAGCGAGTAGAGCTAGATACTAGAAACGAGTTAGCGAGCAGCGAGCAGAGAGAAGCGAACGTGTAGTTCCTATAGTTGTCTCACTGGGCTATAAAGCGAGTGAGCGAGTGCGGCGGGCGATACTCGCGTCACTCGCTGAGCGTTCATCTCACGGCATGTGTTCTGACCGCCAAGCGAGCATCGCTGAGCGCGTATCGCTGAGCGAGTGTTGTAGTCACTGCGACAAAATAGTAGAGAGTGAGTTCTCGCCGGCATGCGGCAGTTTGAACGGCCAGCGATCAACTATTAATATACGTGTCTCTTTTACTGACACGGAATCTATAATCTTTAGTTCGTTTCTTGAGCGAGAAAATAGTTGATAGCTAATTGCTTACTCGCCGGCGGTGAGACAAGTGCCTTACTGGCTAGTATCTTTACACTAGCAGTATTCAAAGTGTTTGTCATTTAGTTTGTTTAATGCACGCTTCAGCAGAGAGAGAGAGAGAGAGAGCTGCCGCTGTCGCCGAAAAAGCTGTTTATTTACGCATTACAAAAGCTGTTTCATTACTTATAGCGCCATCTCACTAATTTTACGCCTGACGTGTAGTCGACCCGCGGCGAAATTGGCATCGCATCATGAGGAAAGAAGCTGGTTCCAATCCCGTTTGGCTCGAAATTATTGAGATAATTCTAAAAATTGTAAGTTTTTCACGTACATAAGTGAAAATACACAGACCCTTTTTTATTAGGTTAACTTAATACGGCACGGCTTTGTTGAGTCTAAAAATACATTAAATGCATACAAAAACATATATTGTCATACAGATTACATAAGCTAAATATATCGAGAAATTTGAGATTCCATAAGGTACTTATAATACTTATGATAAAATAAATTTGTACATTATTTTGTCATGGTTACAGTTTTTAAACAATATACGGCAGGTAACAAATAAGTAAAGTTGTATTTTAATAAAAATAGATAAAATACGCAGTGATAGGTTTTTTTGTGTAATACAGTGAGTGTAATGAGGGCTTTTCATATTGAATTAAAACAAAACTAGTTCTAACTAGCGTAATAGATGGCGCTGTTTGGAGATGCGCCGCCAAAAAATGTATTTATTTATTTTCAAGTTTCACACAATACAGAATAGCGCTAGGACTTAATGGTAATAGCATCATCTACCAGACATCCTGGTCGTGCTAAAAGAAGGTAAAGTATATAAATATGGTTTATACGTCAAAATCGCAAAGACACAATATCAAAATTTGTCTCAAACAATCTCACTGTGTCAGATAATCAAATACATTTTTTTTATTCATTAAATTCAGAAAATAATGTGGCCCTTAATTAGTCAGCTTATGACAGAGCAACGCCATCTTTTAGCAGTTATAAAAACGTGGCCGTGAAAACCCCTCAACCCCTCCCCTGACAGCCTCTAAATAATACACATCGAGCTTTAGAAAAAGACCTTGGAATTTGTAGAGCGTCGTTCCCTTCGCACGAAGGACTGAAGTCGTATTATTAAGAGCAGCGAACACAACATTTCCTTTTTTATTTATATACTAGCTGACCCGCCCGCGGCTTCGCATGCATGGTATTTCAATAAAAACATTTGGCGCACTCGGGTAAACAGCAACCTATGTCCTTCCCCAGGATATAATCTATCTCCTTGCCAAAACTTAATTACGATCCGTTCATGTTCCAACCTTCAGTTTAGTTATGAAAATCTAACAAACAAACAGATAATTTCGCAGTTACTATGAATGTATTATACATAACTCTTTAATCACTATCTATTGCTGAAAACTGCATTAAAATCCGTTGAGTAGTCTAAGCGAAAAGATCTAAGCGAACAGACAGCGGAAGCGACTTCATTTTATACTATGTAAACAAAATCTTTATAATAAAACCTACTATAAAATATCGGATTATTTAGTTAGATGATAGAGAAGCTTGGGATTGAAATTACTCCAACTCGTTCAAAATGTTACAATTTAGACGTAATTTATTTTCTGTATTCTAAAAGGATCATTAAAAAACAACCAGCCTTGTTTCTTGCCTTTCTTTCCTGGCTTGATCGCGAAGGAACAGGCAGTAAAATTGACGTTTCAGAGTGATCCTTGTGATTTTAATGAATAAAAGATTTTAACTTTAAAGATGTGATAAATCTATACTAATATTATAAAGAGGAAAGATTTGTTTGTTTGTATTGAATATGCTCCGAAACTACTGGACCGATTAAAAAAAATATTTCACTGTTGGGAAGCTACACTATCACCGGGTGACATAGGCTACTTTTACCCAACTGCGCAGAAGGAGGGTAATGTTTTTATTGAAAAACTACGCGTGCGAAGCTGCGGATTGGTCAGCTAGTTGAATATGAACTCGATGTGTGATATTACCGGCCTGCTTTACTGAGCTTGTAAAAACATCTTTACATTAATACTTTAAAAGTGTCATGTAATACTTTAAATACATTGCTATTAATACAAATAGGGAATTGTCGTATTAGTAAACAACACATTTAAATTTAAGTAATAATACTCACAAAAACTAGTGATTTTTAATACTTTGTATAATTAATGGCCGGTTTCTTTATAAGGTTTTACAATTTAATACTAATTATATTGAAGTTACGGTTTTACACAAAAAATACAAAATAAATGTATAAAATGTAATCTATAAAATGTTCTTGTTTTTAATTACTGATTAAACCGGGTATTTATCGCGTATATATCTCTAAATGATGGCCAAGCATTTACAGACTTCAAAGGACGTTATACCTACCTCTGCAGATGCGTGAGGACTTAGCCAAGTTACATTCGATTAGCGATGACGCTACTCGATAAGTCCGAAAATGTATGGGATTTGACACATGCTATGGAAATATCATGTGATAATATCGACAACAAACCTATGTAGAAATCGAATCGATTCCAGGCTAATGTAGGTAACTTGGCTTCGGGCCCTGGTGTTTATACGATAGACTGTAGCTGTGGCCGCTCGTACATCGGAAAAATCAAACGTACCATAGCCGAGTGTGTCAAAGAGCATATGACTGTCAAAAATCGCCAGGTAAGCAAGTCAGCGATAGCAGAGCATCTGGTAGACTCGGAACCGAATTATTTGATTGAACTTCATGATCCTAAGGTTCTCTCTAGTGAACGCCATTATTACAAGAGAATGGTTCGTGAAGTGATTGAAATCAAGAAATTTCCAAATTTCAATCGGGAAGATGGCTATAGACTCTCAGCGCCCTGGAACCCGGTGACTATTAGGTGTCTCAATGCGTAGATACGGTTAGTGTGGTGTGTCGTAATATGAACGAGGACATTTCTAATTCTGAAGACCAAGTGAGGGTAGTTGCTGCAGCTACCCACACTTCTCGTCGGTAGCTCCAAGTACTCCAGTCCGCCCGTGACCACGACTGTTGTAACACAGCCGAAACGTCGGGATAACAAATAAAAAAGATACATACGCGATAAATACCCGTTTTAATCAGTAATTATGTACAGTAATCGCGAAAGTTTTCTTGTTTTATTATCCAAATCTCGAGAAAATCGATAAAATGGTCTCGACGAAATGTTCGAGAAATAACGTATTGTACGATGCCACATATTACTAAAAAGTTACTACGAGCCGTTCAATGCCCCGCCTAGTCAATGACCCAACCAGTCATCAGAGCACGCACTGTGGGTACGGCAGAGCGGTAAGTACCTACATGTTAGACACGAAAATTCAAAAATAAAGTTTTTTGTATTAAAAAAACTTTATTTATTCATTATTTATGGTCTCAAAAATATACTCCGACATAGTTTAAATTGCATCACCTTATTATATGCCAGTCAGTAACCACGACATTACAAAAACGTGTTAATGGCGGGTACTGACGTTTTTAGAAACCGAGCACGGCACGTGAAATCACTAGGTAGATATACCTAATGCCTAGATTTTACAAATGTGTCGTCAACCTATTTAGTAATGTCAATTTAATATGCACCTAGCATAACAAAACAAAGTTTTTTTAAGGTTAGTACTAGAATAATGTTATTAGCCATCAAGGTAGATTACATTAGATATATTAGATAATTCTTTATTAGGCACTACATATATACCGATAAAACCGAAAAGACTAGTTCCTTTTTCACAAGATCTGCCATCAATCCAAAAATATTTTATCAGTGATTAGCAGAGTTATCATAAAAATAATGGTGTTTATCAGACACCAAAAGCGCCATCTATTGAGCTTCTTCGCAATTTTTATTCACCTTCATAAACTCAATAGATGGCACGGTAGTAAAAACTAGTTGAAGATTTAATTTAAAACCTTACCACAAGGCCACGCGAACAAAATTGAAGATGAGGATTGAATTACTGCTTACTTGTTCATTCCCTTGGTTTTCAAAGTTGCAGCTTCAATTGCATTTATCAACGTTGCTCTGAAAAAAATATTTATAAATACATATTAGACTTTGTACATCCATACTAATAATTGATAGAGCGAAGCGAGATCTCAAAATCATCTTCGGCAAATCGGCGCTGTATGTATGTGTGTAGTATGTATGTTTGTTTGATAAATTTAGAAGCGTTGATCCGATCATCGAGATATTTGATACATAGGTATTACTCGTGCGCGATAACTTGGGACCTGCTAGGAATGCGACTCCCCGACCGCTTCCCCTGCACTTCCCCGATGGCGCCCGTATTGTACCGTTCGCATCACGTGCATTTGATGCATCACATTTGATAATAAATAATAAATATAATAATAAAATATTTGATTGACGAACTTTTTAAAGAGCATGGCCACGAAGTAGTTCGTCTACCACCATACATGTGTGTCCTCAATCCAATAGAATACATTTGGAATTTGGTCAAGCAAAGAGTAGCCGATAAAAATATCAACCAGTCAGAAAGGGAAATAGAAAAATTAACGAGAGATGCAATTACCAGCATAAGTGAGAGTGACTGGAAAAAAGAAGTCTACCATGTGGACAGGCTTCAACAAAAGTATTGGGACGATGACCTCTTACAAGAGACGAATGAATCGCAATTAATTGTAAATTTATCGGATACCTCTTCGTCAAGTGATTATAGTGAGACTGAGGACGAAGAACAACCTCTAGAAGGCATAAATCCACTAAGTAGTGACGAAGATGAGATAATGTAAATAATAGATAAAATAAATGTATAAACTTAAACATTGTATTTTTATTTTATTAAAATAGTGTAAAAAAGATTAGATAAAAAGCAGCGTCCTCCCTGAGTAACATAATAAATTAAGTTAAAAAAAAACAAAGACGAAGCCGCGGGCGGCTGCTTGTTATGTTCGCTTTTTTGCGGGCGGTACAAACACGCCAATATGACGTCACCGCGCTCAGGTCCCAACTTATCGCGCACGGGTAATAGATAGTAATGGCACAATTATGGTGTGATTATATGGGTTAAAAATGTTAGGGGGTTGTTGAGACATTGGGGTTCAAGAGCAGTAAAAAAATTATAACCAAAGTATTCGGTCAAGTGGGGCGTCCAATGAAAGGTATTTATGAGTACATTTGTACCCCGTTTTTATTTTTAATTTAAGCCTTGTAGTTTTAGAGTTTAATAGCCATAATAAAAACAAAACTTCGACAAAATTCACAGTGAACCCACAATGCTGAAATTTGGTATTCGTGAAGCTTTAGTGACACAAATATAGGCAAAAGTCTGAAATCCAGAACAACTGCCGTTTGTACCCCAAAAAATAATAACCAAATAACAAGAACCCCCGTTACCTCTAATTTGAATTATTTTTTTACTAATGATTTTACTATATGTTATAATCTATTAAACTGAAATACCTATATAAGAGGGCGGCAAAATTTTCTTCCGCCCCGGGCGGCTGACACCCACGCTACGCCACTGTATACCATAGATATAACTACAATTTACATATCTCATCTCACATGTCACTTCAAAAGGCAAATTTATCTAAACCTTTCGTTTAACGTTAATTCTCCTTGTCTGTCACTTGCGGAAGAAAAGAGAGAAAGAACGTTAAAACGAAGGTATAGAAAAGCTAATGACATACCTACCAGAACAGAATGAGACCGTGAAGGTTTATTGAACATGGCCCTTGCGAATTCTAAATCTTCTTAATATACTTATATATATACCTACTATTGTATTTTTCTCAGAAATGGTAAGTTATTGTGTTACTAGTAATGTATACAATTCCGAGTCAATTTAGGAAACGTATAAAATTATTTCTCAAAGATTATTTTCCTAGGAAATGCAACTATTCACTAAGAAGGGGATTTCAAGAAAGCAATGGCAAAAAGTTTTAATACTTCTAGCGTCGTCCCCGTTACAAATACAAATACTTATGTAGGTTTATTTATTTTGTGTCAATTGAAATTTTAATCTGTAAGGGGGTGATTTAAATAGGCTTTGACAAGACGTTTGACCTCGGTTGCACCTAAATCAAGCTTAACCTTGAGTTTTATTACGGCGCTGCTGCACTGCCTCACTGCTTCAGCTGAAAATCAGCGGCAAAACATCCAACATTATGCAGAGTTCAACCCTATTTTGCGAGGCAGACATGATTGGAACTGACTACATAAATTCAATTGTACATACACTTGCATAAATCAATACTAATATTACAAATTCCAAAGTAACTTTGTCCGTCTTTTTGTTATGTTTTCACGACTAAATAATTAGACCAATTTCGATGAAATTAGGTATAGAGATAGAATAGGTGTAGGGTCGGGGTCGGGGTCGGGGTCGGGGTCGGGGTCGGGGTCGGGGTCGGGGTCGGGGTCGGGGTCGGGGTCGGGTATAGGACCGGGACCGGGATCGGGGCATAGCCTACTTTTTACTGGAAAGCACAGATGCATGGTAACGTTTTTAAACCTCGGCCGGCAGCTAGTTTAAAATAAATAAAAAAATCGCGTAAGTACCTACCTCAATTGTCCATTTTCGAGTGCGCTCACGCCACAGATGGTGGAGCCTCCTGGGGAGCATACTTCATCCTTCAACAGGCCAGGGTGCTTTCCTGTTTGCAGCACCATCTGGCCGCTGCCAACCAGCAACTGAGCAGCATACTTGAGGGCTTGGGCCCGCGGAGCACCTTGCTTCACCGCACCGTCTGCCAGAGCTTCTATTACTATATACATCTGGAATGTAGGAAAAACTGCCATAAATAGGAGAAGGCCTGCGCCCAGCGGTGCGTCATCCTAAACTAATGAGTGGTACAAATTTAAAGGCCTGGGCGTCATAAGGGCGACCTCTCTGCTGGCTCAGACGCAAGAGGTTGCATCTACAAATACCTATTTGCTTCGGGCCTGGGTGTTTTTCCAATATTTTAAGTAAAAATTGTACATATAAGCGTCCTATCAGTAATCAATCACTTATCAGGTTCCCATAGTAGGTACAGGTTTGGCTTAGTTCGAGGTTAAATAGCTAGCGCTATGTGAAACGTCCAGCATTGTTTATTTATTATTATAAGACAAGTGTTTGTATTCGAAAAACAGTTACTGTCTCTAATTCTGCTTTTTAACGTGTTTTCTAATTAGTTCGGCAAAGCATACACCTGACACGCCGTCGCCGTCTTCGGGCGTCACGTCATTACAAAGCAACATTTATATAGGTACCTACCTAGCGCATTCTAATATCAACTTTTACAAAATTGAATAAGCACGCGTCATCACGGTGCTAATCTGTGATCTCAGAGTACCTAGAGTTGCAGATTTAGTATTAAGTTTAGTTGAACGAGCGAAAACAGGCGCCAAGGATCTCGGAACAACCTCGCTTGGTCGAACGTTCTGGATCGTTCGCAAACATAATCAAGTCGGTCGAATGCTCGATCAATTCATTCCGAGATTCTCGTACGAGACGGTACGATGAATTCTGTTCCTATCTATTTTGTGGTAGAGTTTTAATAAAACCAGTAGCGTTCATATTGGTACTCGTGACATTTTTATTAGACCTGAGGTATGCGTGTCGGTGCCATAAATAAATATTTTCTTTTTCATTATCACAGGTTATGTAATCTTACATTACTGGGTCTAAATCATATACGAGAAAAGGACATAAAAAACCCACAAAGCGATAAGTTTTTTATGATATCTGATTTATGAAGTACCTAACTATGGTGAGTTTTCAGGTCACGTTACTAAAAATAAATATAAATTAAATGTATGTAGTAGGTATTCATTTAATTAGGTACCTACTTAAAGAACCACAAAGCGAACAGAGTTTTCTGTTATCTGATTTACCGGTAACTGTGGTAAGTTGTTATTAACACTAGAAACTACTACATTGTAGGTTGTCCCTTTGTGGAAACATTCAAAATAATTGTTAGTATTCCACGAAGAGCACCAAGCCAATAAAAGTAGTTGCTCTTCGTGGAATACAATTGGTGCTCTTAAAATAGGTGCTGTAAAAATCGGTGCTTTTCGTGGAATGGTTCAAATCAAGGGTTTTTTTTATTGATGATAGCCAAGCGCTTGACTACTACACCTGGTGGTAAGTGATGGTGTGATCGATGATGGAGCATGCTTGCCTAGAAAGAACCTATTCACTCTGGACTTGAAGACTCCGAGATTATACTGGTACGGAAAACATACGCCGGAAGTGAGTTCCACTCCTTACTTGTGCTAACAAGAAAAGTTGAAGCAAATCGTTTGGTACGGCAAGGTGGTATGCCGACCAGGTATGGATGGCACTTACTTCTCGGTACGTCTGCTTGTCTGGTGGTGGAAGGGGGAAGGCGGGATAAGGTGATGAAGATCTTGCGCACATTCACAAAAATGAATCTTGTAAAAAACTGAAAGTCTGGCTACTAGGCGTCTGTGCTCTAGACTTTGTAAATTGGCTTCCACTAGTGAGTCATCACCAATGAGTCTAGCAGCACGTCGCTCAATCGAATCAAGGGCTTCAAGCTGGTACTTGGCCGAGCTATCACAGAGATGGCAGCAGTACTCCATACATGAGCAGACTTGTGCTTGGTTAGTAAGTATAAATTTAATTAGGTAGGTATAGATAGGTAGGTTATGTATAGGTACATATAGTGTGCAGGGGCAAGCACACTTTGGGCGCTTCACTTAAGGTATTAGTGGCACTCCATCCATCTTTTACACCTAACTTCTTGCATCAAAGAATCGTTACTTACAAATGCAGGGCCACAGCCTGTCAATACTCCAAGAGTGTCCATTGAAGATTCTGGAACTTTTTCACAAATACACGAGTTTCTTAGAAGACTTTCCAGCATGATACAGTATGAGTCGTTGACTCCTTCATCAGGAGTGTATAGGCAAATACCCTGCCCAATGGTCATGGGAGTGTTCGGCATGATTCTTATAATCTGAATATCTTCACAGTTCAAAGTCTGCAAAGCCTGAAAAATATAATAATAGTCAAAAGCCTGAATATTTATTTTAGTATTTACCTACTATTGTAATTTATTATACTGCAAACAGGTGTAAATTGAATATAAAAGATTGTATTGCCAGAAATAAATTCTATCCAACTCACTTAGGTATGATACTAAAATTAAGTTCCTAATAATAAGAATGAAAAATGTATAATAAAATATTTTCTGCAAACTTCGAGGACTGACCTCAGGTTCCATCTAGATTTGTGCATATTGTGCTGTTACACAAAACAACTTAGGCAACATATTGAATGACTGCAGTCAACTAAGTTAATGTTACAAATGTTTTTAATATGTCTATTCTATCTCAATGACTACACCTGTGCTAAAAAATTGTATTTTTATATAAATTGAGATGGATGAAACACAATCTTGCGAGTAAATTAAATAAATGTGATGATTTAATTACCATTTTCAACCTTACTAAACTGACACCAGCCAGCATAGAAACAAACAAGACTCGTTTGTGTTGAGGGATGTTTTGACTTTGGCAACCTCTGATCGCAGTTTCCAACATTGTAGGCTTCACACCAAGTATTATTATATCACATTCGTTAAATAATTCGCTATTGTCAGTAGTTACATGGGTTCCCATAACCTTCCAATGGTCGAGATTCTGAAGATGAGGCCCAGAGACCCATATTTTATTAGACGGATGAGCATCTGAAATAAAAAACATTTCTTTGTTTGTTTTTTAATATCTTTCAATAACTTACACTCACTAATGGAACTTTTTATTTGTAATTTTATTCGTGCTATGTGCAAGCATTTACAAATAAGGAAGTACCTATACCTACCACGTTATTTTGTAGTTTTTGTAGCAAATTATAACACAGTAATTGAACTATACATTATAGATAAATAGATTGTTATATCTGTATTATGTGGAGGAAAATGTAGTTATAGGAATGCATAACTAAAATTTAATTATTTGTAATCGTATGAATATTTTTTGTACCTATAGGTACCACAAAATACCTGTAGGTACCTACCTACCTACTTACCATGTTGTATTATTCCTTTGACTATAGCTGTGGACATATTTCCACCACCAATAAATCCCAAAGTAAAAGCCATTTTATGATTTTTCTCGATAAATTATATAAATTACGGAATAAGTAGTCAACGACAAACAGCCGTTATAGTTCCGAACAACTGACTGACTGACTTGGTGACTTGCTTCATGCTTGCCTTGCCTTTGCCTTGCCTTGCTTTGCTTGCAGACAGTTACAGTACAGACAGTGAGTCCGTCCGTCAGTGTTGCCAACGAAGTATCAACCTTCCCACCAGAATCAACCTCTAAAACCACCAGAAATCCACTAATAAAAATCGCTAAATTTTCCACTAACTTTAGGTATTTCTGGCAGATTTGTGGCCATTGCCTTTCGCAATGACCACAAATCTGCCAGAAATAAGAAAGCAATATTTATATGATAGCTCCAACAATTTTTTTTTATTTTCCAGGAGCCTATTTTTTATTTCTTCAAATAAACTCACTATAAATTGCATGCACCGAGTCCGCATTATTTCCTTTTCTTCCGTTGGTAATCCCTTTTCTTGCATTTCGAGTATTTGTTTTTATAATCGGTATCCCAGATAACATTTTGGATCCAAAAACTCGCGGATATTTTGGGTAAAAAAAAATAATTTGTGTGTAATTATCAAACATCCGGTTAAAACTTTGTTTTTTGTTAAAGCTTCGTCTACATCCCATGCGTTTTTAAATCTCCATAATGACTCGTTCCACTAAACTTGCACTTCGGTACTTGACCAGCAGTACTTTCAATTACTTGAAGCCAATCGTGTGGGTCCTGAAGCCAAGAATCTCGAAACTGTTACGTATACTCTGGTTTTGGCATAGTTATCAATGAGGAAACACGAAACAAAACCACCAACACCAACACACGGAGCGCGAACGAAAATTGAGACTTGAGAGGGAAAGGGAACACGGGGAATCCCCGATAATACATATTGACATTATTTTAAACAGTTTCTGGCCTTGATGCACGTCCTTTTGCCCGCTTTACTCACTAGATGAAACAGTGCTGCCTGCACGATGAAATTAAACTCCAAAAACTATACGATTGGACCTTATAATCGTTGATCCAATGTTCAAGAAAAAAAATACTAAATTCTTAAATTCCACTAGATAAATCCACTAGCCACTAAAACCCATATATTTTGTCCGCTAATAGGTAAGTTAAAACCACCAGATTTAGTGGAAAATTCACTAAGTTGGCAACACTGCCGTCCGTTCCGTCCTTACTTCTTATGAAAATTGAGAGTTACCGTGATAAAGGGTAAAAATACGGTGTTTCTAGACAAAATTACGGTGAATCCGCTTAAAGTGTAGAGTCTGTACAAAAAGAGAAGCGTCGTAGGAATTATTTACTACTTTTGTTGCGTTGACAACACTGCTCTGTCTTTGCCAGTACGACTAAAAGTTTTTGATACTTCGTAGACAGACATCATTCATAGACACCAACTGTTTTCATCAGTAGGTACTTGCTATTATGTAGGTAGGTTGGTATGTATCTTCTCGTAATTGGCTACCATAGCACAGCACAGGTGTTATGTGATGAGCCAAAAATAATGGACATGCATGATGAAGCTCATCATTATCGAAGCTTTTGCTTATAACTTTAGTACTATTTAATTATGACTGTATTAATGAACCCTTAATTATTTTGTTATGACATGTGTTTCTGAATGTACTTATGTACTTGCTAACTTGTCCTTATATGTTATAATGTGAATTTTTGTATGTATGATTATATTGTGTGAAAGTTATGACCTTTCCAAGTGTACAAACAATGTATCTTTATGGAATAAACATATTAAGATTTGATTTGATTCTACTGAGGTTTAAGCGCTGGCTTTAATCAACATTATTTATATAAGATAGTGGCTAGATATGTTGCAAGTCTAACGTGATTACATGGAGCATGACCTTTCTACTCTTCCAGTATCTACTGATGAGGTGCACTGGACTGCATACCCAGACTTAAAAAAATAAAACATGGAGACATTTTATAATTTTACAAACGTTATCTTATTATACAGTAAAAATTGACAATTATACATAATAATTTAATCAGTACCATAAACAAAGTCTGAATCTAAGTATTCAATGCCGTTTATGACTAAGCTAGCTTTAGATCATTTACTCTCGGACTCATCTGTTTCATCTTCGGATTCTGATTCTGTTATATTTATGATAAATTCTTGTAAATTATCCATCAAATGGTCCTGTTTCCAATATTTTTCTTCAACGTGTTTCAAATGTTCACATTATTTTTGCCACTGAGCAGTAGTAATATTATTAAAGCATTCATTTATCATGGGCAGCAATTCCTTGGCTGATACATTAACATTCTTTGCTACAACAAATCCATTTCGGGTACCAGCATGTACGATAATATATCTTTCACCCAGGGAAATGGCTTTAGATATCCCAGGTTCATCTGGGCCTTGCCAGCACCTGTTGACTTCATGCGCAGTATGGATGTATGTCTCATCTACATAAACAATTGGTTTTTCTGTTTCTAGTTCTTTTTTAGTACTCTATGCAGCTTCCTTAGAGTCGGTACCTCTTTTCAAACAGTATAAAATTGTCGAATTTTGCTCCGTATGGCACATTTGTCAAAATCGTCCAGAATTATTGTCTTGGGCCGGCCTTTGAGTTTTTTCCCTGGAGTGCACCACACACCTCTGTTTACAGCACCTTCTTTTTTAATTTTAGACACAGTGACTCTACTAAGACCTGCGGGGTTATTGTGTAAAAAATCCAAGTTCGATTTTTCTGACAGATTTCGACTTTGACAATCTTTTCGAGGATCAACTGTCAAATTCGCATTGTAAAAGGGCCTGTCAAAACGAAAGCGAGATGAACGAAAGAAACACCTTGAAAACAGCCTTTTGAAGCATTTTTTTGAATTGCGTAAGAATTATCTCAGCTGCATTGACATCCGAACAACGAATGAAATGTCAAACGAAGCTGGGATCTTCCGACTTGCCTCTTTGAATCCTAATTATAGAAAATTTGTTATAAATTATTCGATTGCTTACCTATCCTTAGTTTAATCTGTTTTATTTGCTCGAATATACCAAGTGGTGTACATTTATAATGCAGTTACATAATTTTTTAGCCAAACTCGAAGTTAAATGCGGCATAACATGTAAGCATTACTTGTTTTGATATAAATTTGTTACCTTTATAATCAAGGGAAGTCCTACTTATTTTGACTAAATATTCTTGTCATATCCAATAATATGACAAAACGCTGTTTGTCTATTTATTAGTACCTACTCAAATATAATAAATAAACTTTTGTTGTTTATTTATATGAAAATAATGGCATTTCCAGTTACTGTTACCTACCCAGATAGTAAGACACGAGTACATAAGTAAGGAGAGACTATCCTCCGTAACTATTTCAGCAAAATTACCTAAGAAATTTATGTAAACAAACCATACTTAACCTCAAAGTAAAGTATTAACAAGTTTTTTTTTGCAGACTTATACAAAAAATGGTATTTCCTGGAGTAGTCTGGTGCATTGACGACACTCATGTGGCTATAGTGTAAGTAAACATATCTTTGTGTCAGTATTTACTAAATGTTAATTAATAAAAATTTAGTGTATAGCGCTGCATTGGTGTTTTAAACAAGTGGTTCGCCCTGAACTGAGATCTTGCGAGTCTCCTAAAAAAAATATTATTAGTATTTACTAAATGATAATTAATAAAAATTTGGTGTAGAGCGCTGCATTGGTGTTCTAAATAAGTGGTTCGCACTGAACTGAGATCTTGCGAGTCTCTTAAAAAATATTATTCTTAGGGTGTCTTACGCAACACTGCCTAAACATATTTAGTGGCTAAGTGGCTAAATATGATTTAAGAAAATATCAAATCATACAAATACGTCAAATTTAATCATGTTTAGTCGCTAAATACGGTTAGGGATAGTTGTGCAAGCTGGCTTTAATCTTTGACTAATCAATTTTAATAGTGCCACGAAATGCACAACCAACTAACATAACCTACAGTTTCATTCAAATTACAAGTAACGGGAGTTCATGTTAATTAGGCTGACTGACTGCGCTGGAGATGGAGAGTAATATTTTTATTGGAAAGCCAAGCGTGCGATGCCAGCTAGTTATTTATATTGGGATATACCTACCCTTACATGCAATAGTTTGGATGTTGTGGGTTCAAATCCTGCCTGTGCACCAAAGGATATTTTAACTTGTTTGTGTGATTAATGTACGCACTTATTTGTTTTTAATGTTGTTTCAGAATCAAAATAAAATAATTTTGCAAAGCATGTCTACTGGAATTGTAATTTAAATGAAATTGAACGCTCTCAGATGACCCGACACTTGATCAAAATCTGTCTCAGGGTGCTATAGTGCTCTACAAAAATCGGCCGAAAAACATAGTGTGACTATCAAATGGACTTAAGTGCACGGTTCCAGATACAGACTGAGAATGAATTCCGAAAAGGAGCTCCAGAAAGACTGGGAACATAGAGCCAACTGCAAGCAAACAAAAACAATGCTTTTGGCAAAAAACAGAAAAACAACAAACACCTTGTTAAAGAACAAACGCGAAGATCTAAGGATGATGATGGGAATCATCACGAGACACTATGAACTTAATCATCACCTTCTGAAGACTGGAGCCACGGACAGTGGGCTTTGTCACAGATGCCTTCGAGAGGAAGAGACTGGAGCATGGGTTACTCCACTGCACTGCCACAAACGATGCAAGACTGAGAACGGGTTATCGAATCCTCATCCTCCACCAACACCGCTACTACATCAACATCCATGGGAACCCTTAAAAGCTGCTGCCACCAACACAGTCCTTCTCTGTTAGTTATTTCAAAGAGTTGGGATGGCTTGGGTTATGTTAGAAGGGGGGTAATACACAATACACCCCAATGCAGGACCTCATTGTAATCTCTTATTCCCCCTACCCTAGAATTAGATTGAATGGATCCTGTTTTTGTACATAATAGGCTGAACACCAATGTTTATTCATGTATACCTACCCAAAAGCTTTATAATATTACCATTATCTACCTAAGTAAAGTAATTATGTGATGTTGTATTAGTGTAGCTTACTAAATATCATACTTTACTACTAAAAATTTCAAAATTTCAGTTGTATTTTTCTTACATACACTTTTGCAATGAGGTAGGTCTACTTATTGAATAGTTATAGTATTTTATATAATACAGTAAATGTATGATTTTTTTAATACCTACCTACACACACAAGATTTCTTATATATTTTTTTATAAAATTTAGTATAAAAAGCTTTTGTCATCCATCACCACAGTTTTAACTGTAACTATATGTCACCTATATTCACCTACCACACTAATATTATCAATGTGAAAATTTGGATGTTTGTTTCATCAACAATGAAAGTTCATCTCATTAAGTTTTCTACTAAATGTTTGCCTAGTTCTAAAATCAATAAACCCGAGTAAAACAACACAGGAGTACATAATTATTTGTATATTAATGACATATCATTCCCAAGGCAGAAGGTATGATCCTTGTAAGATCTCCAAGCATGAACAAACATATGAAGCCCCACTGCAAGAGCTTGGTTCTCTTCCAGGAGTTCCACAAGTTCATAGTCCATATCAATTTGTTGGGCTGGCATGCTGAAAAATATTACATGATCACCATACTGTTAAGTACATATTTTATTGGTATACTGCTGACAAAAATGACTAAATCCGTAAGTTAGGCACTTCACAAGTCAGCATCATAACAGCCATAGGATATCCACTGCTGAAAAGGCTTCTTCCTGTACTCTCCACTTAAAAACCTTTTCTGCCCCAACGGCCGTCTATTCCAAGGAATATAGTACGTCTACTCTTTGATTTCTTCAAGTAATTTGCCCGCATACACATAGTAAGCACATCACACATCTCACATAGTAAGTGCAAAACCTCTGCTTTAACAGTGATATACATATTTTTGTTTTAAAATTTAAATGTGGCTAAAGATCTCCATAATTGGCTTTTATCTGAGTCAATCTCGTAAATAAACAAGCAAGTTGCAAGTTTTTATGATGAGCTGAAAAATAAAATGTAAACAAAGAAGCAGTGTTGCCTATGTAAATTTCTTGGTTTTCCGATATTTGCCGCTGATTGAGTCCCCGAAATGATAACAATTATGAATAAAACTCTGTTTCATACAAAATGTTGTGTAATCAGTAACAAAATAACATTGGAATGATCCCAGTTCTTTAAGAGGGGTCCCAGTTCTTTAAGACCCCCCGTACCAATAGACCTCAGAAACTCTCTGATGACACCCTTAACCTCATGGCTGAACGACGTTCTTTACAACTGCAGTCTCCCGATGATGCTCAGTCACATAGGCAGCTCAATAGAAAGATTTGGAAATCCTTGCGGCACGATATTCGTACCTTTAATACATCTCGTATTAAAGATACGATAGAGCGGAATAAAGGCTCCAAAGTGTTCGCGAGAGATAATTCTATTGGGCAGAGCCGCATGACGAAGCTAAAGAGGGAAGATGGCAGCATAACGTCAAGTAAAGCGGAAGTGTTAAGGGAAGTCGAAAGGTTCTATGGACGGCTCTACGATTCGGTCACTAAACCTGTTTGCAGTGCGGCCAACGACCCAAGAGCCAAACTGACCCGACATTACACCGAAGATATTCCGGACATCAGCTTGTATGAGATCAGGATGGCCTTGAAGCAGCTTAAGAACGACAAGGCGCCAGGTGAGGACGGAATCACTTCAGAGCTTCTGAAAGCGGGTGGATCACCGGTACTTAAAGTCCTTCAGAAGCTTTTTAATTCCGCCTTGCTTGAAGGTACGACGCCAAAAGCATGGAACGGGGGCGTGGTGGTTCTGTTCTTCAACAAAGGTGACAACACCTTGCTTAAGAATTACAGACCCATCTCGCTTTTGAGCCATGTTTATAAGCTGTTTTCGAGGGTCATCGCGAACCGTCTCGAACGCAGGTTTGATGACTTCCAGCCTCCTGAACAAGCCGGGTTCCGTAAAGGCTACAGTACCATAGACCACATACATACGCTGCGGCAAGTCATACAGAAGACCGAAGAGTATAACTTGCCGCTATGTCTCGCGTTTGTGGACTATGAGAAAGCCTTCGATTCGATCGAAACATGGGCAGTGCTTGAGTCTCTCCAACGATGCCGTATTGACTATCGGTACATCGAAGTGTTGAAGTGTTTGTATAAAAACGCCACTATGTCAGTCCGAGTACATGAACAGAGCTCGAAGGCGATTCCCTTAAAAAGAGGCGTAAGACAGGGAGATGTCATCTCTCCGAAACTGTTTACGACCGCATTGGAAGATGCCTTCAAGCTTCTGGAATGGAAAGGACTGGGCATCAATATTAACGGCGAATACATCACTCACCTTCGGTTTGCCGACGATATTGTGGTCATGGCAAAGTCGATGGAAGAGCTCAGCACGATGCTTGAAGGCCTTAATCGAGTCTCGCAACGGGTAGGACTTAAAATGAACATGGACAAGACGAAAATCATGTCGAATGTCCATGTCATCCCTGCCCCAGTTATGGTTGAGAACTCGGCTCTTGACGTTGTCGACGCGTATGTATACCTAGGACAAACAGTCCAATTAGGTAGGTCCAACTTCGAGAAAGAGGTCAATCGTCGAATCCAACTCGGATGGGCAGCGTTTGGGAAACTTCGCAACGTCTTTTCGTCCAACATACCTCAGTGCCTTAAGACGAAAGTCTACAATCAGTGTGTGTTACCAGTGATGACATATGGAACCGAGACGTGGTCCTTCACTATTGGCCTTATGAATAAGCTCAGAGTCGCTCAACGAGCTATGGAGAGGGCTATGCTCGGGGTTTCTTTACGGGATCGAATCAGAAATGAGGAGATACGTAGGAGAACTCAAGTCACCGACATAGCCCGACGGATTAGCACGTTGAAGTGGCAATGGGCAGGCCATATAGCGCGCAGAACAGATTCTCGAGTGGAGGCCACGGACCGGCAAGCGCAGCGTAAGACGTCCACCCACAAGATGGGCAGACGACTTGGTAAGAACCGCAAGTCGGCGTTGGATGCAGACCGCTTCCAACCGCAGTTCCTGGAGATCAATGAGGGAGGCCTTTGTCCAGCAGTGGACGTCCTACGGCTGATATGATGATGATGATGATGATGATTGGAATGATTTCTAAATAAAATCTTTTACAATTTGGTACCTACATACTTTCAACATTGTTTTCCTCCCTTTCGCTCTATGCGTTATCCGGTTTCGTTCGAATTTTATTGATCTCCCCTTTTTGGCTATCTCTTGTTTGGCATGCAATAAAGCTATAATGGATGGCTCGAATCGACTCAGATTTTAGTAATTTCCAGTGCTCTCCCCGCTCTAGATACCGATTCCCCTCAAATCGGGGAAATTCCCTCAATTGCACTGAAAAAAAACTAGCCACAGAACTCATAAATCCTGTAGTAAAAAATACTCTTTGTAAGTAAACGCAATAATGTGGAGAATCTTTTTTGCAGGTTATTTGATGAAAACGCAATGAAAAACCAGTGAAAGGGAACTAATTTATCTAGTTCAAGCTAGTCAATATTATTAGTTATTTTATTATATTACTATATGGCTTATTAGCATAATGCTAGAACGTGCTATAGTATAGCATCGAGTAAAGCACATACGAAACGTCATTGCTTGAAATGACTCGACTTTGCTTCAATGTTACCATTCGGTCCGATTATGATGCAGAGGAAAATCCTTACACGGTCGCTAATCTCGTAATCACGTTGAAAAAATCGAACTTCGATTTTTTGACATCTTGTTTTTGTTTTGGAATTAGACAATAAGGCCGCTGCAACATAAAATGTACATAATCAGTTTAATATCTAAAAACGCAAAGTATCAATATGTGTTAGTCATACTACAAAAATAGGTAAGCTTGGCTTGAGTGATTTTTACTTAATATAGTATTTCTATTTACGCTAATCAATCACACATAAAACACTAAAGACGCTGTTTATTTCGTCTAAGAAATTAATGTACAGTCCAAAAATAACACAAGAAAGCTATTACATACCAGTCATTGCGGCTACTCGTTCCGTAGCTTTGTTCAGGTTAGGCTTGGGTAAAAAATATCGATATTAATTCAATAAATAATCGATAATTATCGTCGATATTTTAAATCTCGATATATCAATAATCGATATTTTTTTCCGGATATCAAATTAGATTTTTTTTATGAGCTCCCGTTCGACTTCAGTTCTCGATTAGGGCCTCGTTCACAAACCAAGTTAATTATTACCTGACAGTAGTCTGTTTCAGTCAAACATTAATGTTTTGCATAAAGCTATCCTTCACTTTATACTTTACCGAGGGAATTTAACTTGTTTGCGAACGCGGCCTAGAAAGAAAGGTTCCAAGTCCTAGCTCTGTCCCCATTGAGCTTATGCAGTATCTGGACCAACCACTAGGTACTAGAAAGGAAATCAGATCCAATAAAATTTTGGGTGAGTTGACATTTCACGCCGGTTCTTTCTGAAATCGCTTTTAAATACTTAATATGCCAAGCATCTTCCGTGTCGTCAGAAAGGCTTGCGTCTGCTATTAACTTTGCAGTGCCAGACAATAGGAGCAGATTGACAGGGAGCACATAAAACAGATAGTGCTTCTCATGTCGATATCTGACAATTACTGGTTTGACTAAACTCTTGATGATTGTATTGTAATGTTTTGAATAAATAAAACTACATGACTACCAATTCGTATTTAATTTTCGATACACTAATACTTTGACAATGTGCAAATATTTCGATATATATCGATATTATCGATATATAAAAATATCGATATTTTTACGAGTACACGATATATATCGATAGCTTTGAATAATATCGATACAATATATATCGATATATATGTTATTTGCCCATCCCTAGTTCAGGTCAATGATTGGGCTTTTTTTGACGCTTTTTCGCGTTGACAAAACTGTATCACATTATATATTATTTGCCTCACAGAGCTGCTAGTGACAGCATTTTTCATTACGAAATGAATACGGAGCTGTAAATACTTGTCACATATCGATTTTATTAAAAGTAATTTATGATTTTCCAAAAAATTAAAATCTAACACATGTTCATTTAAGCATCGGAAAATATTTTGATGATTTGACGAATCCATAATCCGTAAGATTACGTCTCTGACCATTTTATGTACATCTTTTCTGTTGATTTTGTTATGGTGCGTTGTTATCAAACATTTGCGTAAAATCTTTTCACCTATTTTACAAATATAATAAACGTCATCGCTAGGGTAAATAAGCTCTCCTTTGTCTTTGACAGATGTCAATGAGTTTCTTTTAGGACCTTCAAGCGCAGACAAACAATCTTCACAAATTAAAGTTTTTTTTTTATTTTTTTGACTACAAATTCCGATGTATAATAAATTACCTCAGCAACGTATTCTGTAAGTCAGCTCGGGTCATTAGGGTAACAGTGATCATCGTTATTTAAAGACTACCTTTGAGTTACTTCATCCAACTCTTCTATCAACCTATGTTTAGCAAGGGATTTACTTATATTATCTACATAGTTTGATTGTTTTGTGAGGTTTAAAATTGGTATGTCTTCCAAAGGTATACAATTTCCTTCTGCAGCTTTAAATTCAGCATGTATTAGCAGTTTTTATAAGCAGCTCTAAACTGCTTTGCAGAATGATTGTTGTTAAATCCCACCATTGACCGCACTGCACCAAATAACAACTCCAGGTGGTCCTGGGACAAGTTGCATTTGCAAATAAAACTCATTTTCAGTGGATCTCGTGTTAATAAGTTTTTGCAAAGATTTTTAAGCGACTGTAAGCAAATAATAAATCCCAAGAATCCAACTTTTCTTTGCGATTCGATAACTAAATCATTAGCATTGAATTTAAGATTTTTTATGTACCTATTGTGTGCCATCATCTATAAGCTGATATATTTTCTCAAGGTTTCTTGGTAAAATTGCTTGTTTATACCCGTATGAATTAAGATTCCGGGAATTTAATAATACAAATAAATTATTGAACATACAAATAAACTCGCAAGTTGCTTCACAATCAGCAAACTCTTTCAATTTAATGTCATTGCGACAGAACATTAGTGCATCCGATACCGATTGACTTAACATTTGGGCAGCCAACTTTACTTTCATTTTTGGTTTTAAGTTATCGATATGGGCTTTTCGTAATTTATTTGCTAAATGCAATTGTTCTTCAGTTTGCAGTTTGTGAAGCAACTGAAAGTATTTAAAAGCTATTTCTTTTCCTTCTTTATTATACATAACACTCTTATCTCCAAGTGTGTTACGAACTAGTTTCTGGCAATGACCTGGATCAAGAAGTATCGAAATTGTATGCTCATTATGTTCAAATTGCGTGTTAAAATTATTTTTACAATCGAAGTTACAACCAAGATGCTTAGCCATTGCAAAATTATTTGGCGCACTGTCAAAAGTTAATGTCACTATGGTAACACCAGCCTCTGTCAACAAATCCAGACAAATACGTACTAGTTCAGCTTTTTGCATACCTGAATTACCTTGAATTAAAAAATATCCCAGTGGTATTTTAAAAGACCCATTAAAAGCAGTCATCATAAATGTAAGCGCTTCAGTAGCCACTGGAACGCTTTCATCATTAACATTATTTCCCACATTAACGTAACCATGAGAATGATGTCCATCCCACTCAACACATTTTCTTATGGCTATTTCATCCATGCTTAATGCACCAATAACCGGTTGCTTCAGTGGCTTTGTTTTTAGTGCCTCAAACGATTCTTTAGTGAACCCTGGATCACAGTCAACTGCCTGGTACCATTTGCTGATTGTTTTCAAAATGTAGGTACACGCACATTTGTATGCCCAAGGTGAAAGAAAGTGTAACGTGAGGGCGAATTTACGTAGTTCAGGTGAATATTTTTTTTGAGAGTGGTTCATTACTACATTTTCGCTTTAATCTTACCAAAAAATCTTGTTTTTTGTCACCTATGCTACACAACAAATCTAATGATTCTGTTTCAATAAGATTCTCGCTTTTTAAATCATTTATGATGTTTAATAATGTTGCATTCTTTTTTTGAAGCCTGCGTTTGTTTTCTCTTAACTTTTTGATTGTCCTTAGTCGTCTCAAAGTCACTACCCGAGATCGTGCCAGTGATCCTAAAATTCTCACTGCACGCATAGGTGTTGTAGGAATGTTCTCTGTCTTCACACCACTTTCTTCCATCTTCTTCCATTTTCTTGGAGTAATACATTGCATTTCATCTCTGCGCTGCGGTTGTTTTCTTTTCTTTACTATCTAAAACATTAATTTTGCAAATTTAAAACGCTGACTAAGGAATAACCTAACAATAATATAGGGATTTTGGTAATATATGCAAAAAAATGAAAGGGGTTGTTTAGATGAGCATAATAAATAAATTTGTGAAATGTTTACCAAAGAAATGTGAAATTTATTTTAACATGTTAAAAGAAACACTTTAATAAACTTATGTTGTGCTATTGCATAATGCTTGCCATCTAACCACAGACTGGTGACGTCTCGAGATATCTCGTGTTGTCCCTTTCTAACCCGAAACCCGCAGCCATTTCCGAAAGAGATATCAAAAATACATGCCTGCCTACGGTAGTAGGTACTAGCCTACCATAGATCTACGTTTTGAGTTATAAATAGGTAAGACGTAGCTACTAGGTAAAAAAATATCCTTACAGGTGCCTCTACATTCGCTTGTTCTTTCTTGGTCCAGAGTAGTACCTACAAGCGATCGGTGTCACTGACTCGAATTACGATAGGTCGGAAGACAGGTATTTTTGGCCTAACCAAGGTAGGTACCTACCTACATTAATTTAATTCGTCGTGTAACTCACTAGTTCTATCTTCGTCACTGTGAGCTAGGTAGGTACCTACGTCAGTGCAGTGATTAGGTTGAGATAGATAGGTATTAGAGCCCAGGTGGCGTTTCACAAATGCCTACCGCTCACTCAGGCAGAGTGACCAAGACTAAATTAGATAGGGTAGACGTGATCTATGACCTATACCTATCAATGACTAGCTAAACTACAGAGAAAAATTTAAAAATAAAAAACAGCTGAAGTAGTATTTTAAAAGATTTATTCAATTCAAAATGAAGTACCTAATCAATTTAGGTAAACTCGAGCTTTCCAACACACTTTTATTAGGCTGTCGACTGATAAATTAACGTGAAAAAGTAGTAGGTAGCTCTTACCTCAAATCGAGAGGTAAGTAGGAGGTGACTTCACTTTATCAACGATAATTTGGCGTGTTTAAAAGTTCATTAGCTACCTATGTACCTACAAAATATGTACAACACAGCTATTAGTTATTTACGACATTTAGTTGGTACCTATTTACAGAATGTACAGTTACACAGTAACTTACACTAGTTATCTACAGTTATTATCACAGATAGGTATAGCTACACTATTTTATTCACAAAAGTTGTTGCACGTACCTTCTTGATCTAGAGTCTAGGAAGAATAGCACGGCCAAAGCAATGCACACGAACTCGTGCCAACACGTGACTCTGTCACTTCGCACCACATTAATAGCGTTCACAATTCGCGTTCTAAGTCACTTTCTATTGTATGGCCATCGTTAGTCTATTGTATGGCCATAGTCCTTTACCCTACCCCACAAATAAAAGTCTAAGGAGGTTAAGTCCGGTGAGCGTGCGGGCTGTGTAACTGGCCCTCCGCGCCCAATCCATCGATTACCATAAGCACTGCCCAGGTATTCGCGCACTCGCCGATCGTAGTCCTTGTCGATCTTCCAAGGTCCGTGCTGCAGCAGACACAAACAAAACCGCATTCTGGTCTCGTAGTCAGGAGTCCAGAGCTCCTGCACTGGTGTAAAACTATACGGGTGCTGGCCTTCCTCCCTAACACTTCACCCATAGGTAGCGCTATCACCGTACACGCGGGTCGCGTCACAAGTGCTCGCCAGCGGATCCTCTTCAAAAAAATCCAAGCGCGCTGAATAGCGAGGTGGCCTGCCCGCCTCAACATAGGGCTGGAATTCACTGCTCTCCCTGTGCCGCCATCCGTGCCATATCTGATAAAAGTCCTGCACTCTTGACAGGACGACTTTCCGTGTAACACATTGTCATGTTCAGGTAGTCCTGATTGGAGTACCTGTAGTTAAGTATCGCAATTTTTCTAAATCCGTCCGCACAATCAGAAATGAAATCAACTACTGATTCAAAATAATAATTAATTGCACGAACGCCGACACGTGCCAAAGGGCCCGCCTTTTTACACTAGGGCTGGGAAAACATTACCGGAAAGGTATCAATACCGGTTCTGACTTTCGGTGTTGGACGATCCGAAATTGGGTTAGCTAGTTAGAATACACAGGTCGACCTAATAAAAGATTGTTCAAAACATCGTAAATCAAAACCGAACTAGTTTTACAAAATACGCGTAGATCATTCTGTCATACAATCTGTTAGTAGTAGTAGAGCTCTCTGTGAAAGAGTTTGTCCGGGAAAGTACTACCACCATACCTATTTCTGCTGCCAAATAGTAAACTCGCATTTTTGTGTTCCGGTTTGAAGGGTAAAGGTATCGGTGCAATTACAGGCACATGAGACTTAACCCTTTCGACTCAGAACTGTGGAAACAATGTAGTGTAATTATTGATAGAGCCAAGCTAGATCTCTAAATCAACTTGGGCAAATCGGCGTTGTATGTATGTATGTATGTTTGTCCGAGGATAACTTTCGAAGCGTTTATCCGATTATCGTGTAATTTTATACATAGGTAGGTAGTGATGGCGCAATTTTGGTGGGACTAAATGAGCTAAAAACGTTGGGGTTTGTCGAGATATTGGGGTTCTAAATGAAACTATTAGGTCAAGTGGGACGTCAAATGAAATATTCATGGGTACATTTAGACTCTGTTTTTATTTTTGGTAAAGTTTTTATAGTTTTTGAGTTATTAGCCATAATAAAAATTAAACTTTGACAAAATTCACAGGGTACACCATTGACCCTACAGTGCTGTAATTTGGTATGCGTGTAGCTTAAGTGACAAAAAAGGCAAAAGTTGAAACCCATAATAACTGCAATTTGTACCCCAAAAAAGAATACCCACATAACATGAAATCCCGTTACCTGTAATTTTAGTGAAACTGTAGGTCAAGTTAGTTGGTTATTTATTTTGTGAAAATATTTTGATAGTCACGATGATCGGATCAACGCTTCGAAAGTTATACTCGGACAAACGAACATACAAACAAACAACGGCGATTTGCCTAAGTTGATTTAGAGATCTCGCTACACTCGATTAAAAAAAAAGATTTTATTCAAATACAATCGATTCAAACATTTACGTTAATATCGGTAACCGGTGTAGCGGGGTATTCTAAGCCGTACATCCCTTCGCGCGGCATATAAAAAAAAACTCGAAAGAATAAGCCGTTAGTCAAAGGTGCCGCTAGATCCTTTGAGCTCACCGGCCCCCATAGGTACTTTGTTTTGTATACAGGGCTATGACCCAATGATACCTACTCATTAAATCACAGCTGTTATTGCCTTTGTTTGTTTTTAGTTTTAAATTTAGTAGGTATGTAATTTGCATGTTCTTTTTTGTGAATTAAACTTTATTCTTATTCTTCTCTTCTTTTTCGGCAGAAACCAGAATTGAAAAAAGACTCGTCAGTTTTGACAATGCACTAGATACCTATCTCTCAAAGAATTGAATAAAGTAGGACCTACCTAATTGGAATAATTTCAATAAGTTTACCATGGCTAAAGTGGGCAGTTTGCAGATAACCAATCCCGGGTCCACAATTTCTAGGCGTTTCCAGGCCAATGTCCACCTAAGCGCAGATTTGTAGAGATAAGAATACTATGGGAAAATAACTAATAGCATAATTATTGATTAAAACGGGTATTTATCGCGTATGTACCTTTTTTATTTGTTATCCCGACGTTTCGGCTGTGTTGCAACAGTCATGGTCTCGGGCTGACTCATAGCATATCGATATTCCAACATCTCTCCGCTCAGCTTTAGTGGAAACGGTAAAGCGGCATGTCTTATTTTCTACAGTGCATTCGCATCGAAGTTCTAAGCAGAGAGCGCTTAAAGAAAGGATATAAGTAGCAAATCTACGCTTTTGTGGATTAAGGCCTTTATGCCTTTGGATGTCGACTGCAAGCTTAGGCAGTAAGTTTTATATGGAATTAATCACCTAAACTTAGTCGATTTTCTTTAAAATTTGTATATATAACTAGTAGTTTTTTTTCCGAGAAGTCTTTTTTTATGTTTTGAGAAAACGTCCCTTGAATATCGTCAGTATATTACCAAACACCCTGTATATGAAAATTGAACTGAAAAACAAAATAACTAGTAGTTTGCGGCGATAGAACATGATTCATCAAAATGTTTTGATCAAAGCCTGGAATATTTTGTAGGCTCCCAGTTATCATGCCTAACAGCTTTGATCCACTCACTTCTTATTTCTGGGTATTTTCGAAATCTAAAAATTATTCGTTAGATAAATAACTTGAAACAAAAGTACTATCGATAAAACTAAACTCGGCGGTAGTGCATCACTAGCAAAATTGCTAAGATGATCTCGTATGGTTTTAGATTTTATTTTATCATAATCGCATAGAAATATACAAACTACAGTGTTAAAATATTGTTACTCCAATTTTTCTGGTCATAAACCTCATAACTTTAGCATTTTTACTGATGGAAGATGTTGTCACAAACTTACGTATGAAATGACAAATTCGGGTTTTTTATTCCTCCTTTTGTGGTTCTTGGTGAACAGGACACAGCAGAACACGACATTTTTCCACATTAATAAAAAAAATAAGAGAATAAACAGTGATTTCTTTAAAGTTTTCTAACCCTATATCTCGCATTTATTGCCTACCAAAAAGCTTTCGACACGGTAACGCATGCTAGCATATGGGAAAGCTTAAAAGAACAAGGAGTTAGTGAAGTGTATATAGAGGTTATCAAAAGCATATACCAAAATAATAAGGGCAGAATAAAGCTAGAAACCCTGGGCTTTCCCATAAAAACGGACGTAAGACAGGGCGACCCGCTATCCCCAAATATATTCATAGCCATTCTTGAAGCCGTCATTAGTAAGCTAGACTGGAGCAAACTAGGAATTTATATACAAGGCAACTACTTAAGTTATCTGAGATTCGCAGATGACATAGTTATACTCTCTGAGACGAGCTCGCAGTTACAGGTCATGATCGAATCCTTACAACTACATATAATATAACATAATAATATAAATAGAAACTAAATACTAACCAATAACTTAACTTACCTAACAATTTAAAATTCCTAATTAATAAGTCACACGTGTAAAAATGCAAGAAATAAAAGGCTTTTTATTTTATTTTTATTTATAAAGTTTTCTAACACGTATCGCAATGTTTTGACCCACAGAACATAAAAAACAATAGAACTAGCATGATGACATTTTACTAAGAAAACCAGTGTAGCTAAACTCACACATATAAAAACTAGCACACTTAGAAATAAAAGTTATAATTGGTTGAAAGAGAACGTTCAAAGAGGCCTAAAACCATAAAACCAATTTAACGGATATAAAACCTTAGGTACTATGGAACATGGTTTAAAATTCAATAAAATAAACAGTAACAAAAAATTAAAGTTTACTTCTTCTACTCGGCAAAAGATGGAGCTTTAGAAAATATTTTTATTTTAGTCTCTATTAATTAAAAATAAGACTGATAATGCAATGGCTGATACTTGATTACGCACAAAACAAAGCCACTCAACAACAGATGGCGCTGTTGCTAACGATTTTTGTTATAGTCTCTAACAGCAAAGTATAAGATCGATAATGCATTGGCTGTTACTCTCATGCTTAAATAACAGCGCTACTCACTTAGTGATGTACCAATGAGCATACAAGACGAATGTATCGATATCGATTATCACCTACCTACTACGGGTAACGAAATAGGTACGTCAGGTTATATTTGTGGTGGTAGAAATAAAAAGCTTTTCTTTTCTTTCTTTCTTAACATAATCACAGGTATCCAACTCATAAATACTTACTTAAAAAATATTATATTACTGGACTATTATACAGAGTGTTTTTTTTACAATAACAGTACGGCAGCACCCATAACCAGAGGAGATACAGGTGCAGTTTCTTTTAAAACATCAGCTCGTTTTTGAAGAAAAACATTTTTGCATTCAAAATTTTTGGTCAAGTGTGAGTAGCGCCTTAAAATGAATCAAGTTGGTAATTTTTTTTTGATGCCGATCTATGCCGTCCTTTGTAAGGATCATTTTATTGTATTGGATGAAAAAAATCTGAACAGCGAAAGATAGTCAAATTTGATAAAAAGTATTCTCATACAACAGGACAAACAAAATTCCTTCTACAAAAAATTGATTAGATTCTAATTGCACATTAAAGAAGTATTAATACTGTAGCGATTAAGAAGTTTAGGAATTCCATGCTCTCATGAGCAATTCAAAAACATTTCGTATTTCAGAACAATTTTGAATTTCGAACATGGTTCTTGCACCTGTCGGACTTTTATATCAGTCATTGCATTATATTATTTGTCCTATCATGGCATTGTCAAATACGCAAAAAGTAGACTTAATTGAAGCATACTTCCTCAATCGCGGTCTGGGTAGCTTTCCTGATACCACTTCAGCGCATTAATTGGGCTTCGTCGGTTAAGGAAGTATGCTTCAATTAAGTTTACTTTTTGCGTATTTACCAATGCCATGATAGGACAAATAAGATGATGCAATGACTGATATAAACGTCGGACTGGTGCAAGAACCAAGTTCCAAATTGTTCTGAAATACGAAATGTTTTTGAATTGCTCATGAGAGCACGGAGTTCTTAAACTTCTTAATCGCTACAGTATTAAATTCTTAAAATTAATACTTCTTTAATGTGCAATTATAATATAATAAAATGTTAGTAGAAGTAATTTTGTTTGTCCTGTTGTATGAGAATACTTTTTATCAAATTTGATTAACTTTCGCTGTTCAGATTTTTTTCATACGATACAATAAAATGATCCTTAGAAAGGACTGCATCGGTCGGCATCAAAAAAAAATTACCAACTTGATTCATTTTAAGTCGCTACTCACACTTGACCAATTAAAAATTTAATGCCAAAATGTTTTTCTTCGAAAACGAGCTGATGTTTTAAAAGAAACTGCACCTGTATCTCCTCTGGTTATGGGTACTGCCGTACTGTTACAGTTAAAAAAAAACACTGTATACTGAATTATTATTTGAGGGGCACAGTAAAAGTTTCCGGAATTAATAAAAAAATACTAATAATGGTCAAAAATGAATTTATTGTTTCTCAAAATAATCTCCTTTTGCGTCAATGCACTTTTTCATAAGATTGAACGAATTTTGAAAACATTTGTGCCACTCCTCCGGTGGTGACGTCAGATACATGTTATTCATACTCTTCGACAACCTCTTCTGGTGATGAAAACCGTTGACCGGGTAATTGGTTCTTAATTTTTGGGAACAGAAAAAAGTCACACGGTGCCAGGTCATGACTCTGTATGCTGGATGACTCTTAAGTTGTACGTTTTTTTAATTTTTTTTTATTTCTTGCGCCTCGGGGAAACTGAAAACAGAAGTTATTATATTTTTAGGAATAAAATGTAATAACTATTTTTTTTTAACAGGAAACTTCCATAAACACAAAGTGATGTATTTTAACAATTATTGCAAACAAATTAACTAGCGTTCGTATGTTAATTAAACACCACGTGATCTCTAGAACACGTAATCAAGTAACCACGTAAGCACGTAAAACACGTCCGCACAGCACAAGTCTCGAATAAGTGTGGCCGCGCGCGGTCTGCGCAGCGCCTTATATATTCGGTTGGTCTCGGTCACTGTTATCAGCGCTGGAGTTGTCCAACACGGCCTCTCCTGATATCCTGATGTCCTCGTCAGGTTCTTCAGAAAAGTCAAGGTCGCCAATATCGGGAGTGATCTGTTCGATGGTCCAGGATGTCCAATCCCAACATCCCTTGAAGAAGACCCTGGATGAACTACTTCAAGCCCAGGCATCTGGACAATCAGAATGATCAGCTGTGTCTGCAATGAAATAAGCAGTATTACGAACTCAAACCTCAGTAAGTTATAAACCAAGTTTAGTTAGGTTAGTCTTTGTTAAATCAATTAAAATTACCAACACCTCTGTACTAAAACAAAATAGTCAAGTACGCATTGATTTATGGTCCTTAAGAATCACAAACCAACGGTTCCCAATAATTACACTATGAAAAGGTCGACCAAAAAAGCGTACGTACAAAAATAACAAACGCTGAGCACTTACACGGCAGAGGCTCCAAGTTTGCATACCACTCAACGACTCTTCGGCATAGGCTCTTTAAAGTTTGCATACCGAAAAGCTTTCGCACCGTCTCCAGTTAAAATAACAAACGCTGAGCACTTACACGGCAGAGGCTCCAAGTTTGGATACCACCCAACGACTCTTCGGCATAGGCTCTTTAAAGTTTGCATACCGAAAAGCTTTCGCACCGTCCCAGGTATGCGCATACCAAACGGTGGATACCGGCAAAGGCGCTTTAAAGTTTGCGTACCGCGTAGACTTCAGGCTTATCTTCAAAGGCAGAACAAGTTTCAGGGGTCCACAACGGTGACTACCGGCAGAGGCGCTTTAAAGTTTGCTTACCGCGTAGACTTCAGGCTTATCTTCAAAGGCAGAACAAGTTTCAGGGGTCCACAACGGTGACTACCGGCAGAGGCGCTTTAAAGTTTGCGTACCGCGTAGACTTCAGGCTTACCTTCAAAGAAGGAAGAACTAGTTCCACTCTCCCCTCCAAAGCACCATGAACTGTGCTGCCGCATAATGTCATCTTGCATATGTCCCAGCGGGCAACTCAAGTTCATACAGACCATTACGCAGTGTCTTGACAACTCAATAAGGCCCGCGCACACCCGGGTCCCGCTTTCCTTGGGACTGGGCGTATACACACAAGGAAGGCGCTTGTTCTCGTTAATAACAGCATCTTGCTGCGCTTGATTCCTCGTCAATCGTTCGGCGACAACAATCAAACTTATAACTTAACCTTTTTACGCCTCGGCCGTACCTGATCATGACTAATAATTCAATACAAGTATTCGATTTCAGTCTAAAAAAGGAAACATTGTGAAATTAACCTCAAACACAATAAACAAATCGACCTTTATGTCAAATAGTCAAATTCAACCGGTAAGGTAAAATAGGAGGCACTTTCGACCTATTGGACTTCCCAGACTTTTTACTTCGCAAAACTATGGTTTTAACGTGTAACGCAAATCTTTCAAAAATGATAGCGACGCCAGCAAAGTGATCGAGCCACTTTCGATTAATCGATCAGGCACCACAACCTTACAAAAATGTATTGAAGTGATCATTGACAAGTTAAAACATCGACTTTGCACGTCGGTCGGCTATATTTACACCATTGCGGGTAGACAAATTTTAAAGACAACTTCAATTTTATTGCGCCAGATCTCGTTTTTGCAAAACATGTATTTTATGCATAGGTTGTTTACAGTTCGAACAAAGATAAGCTTGACTTGGCACAAAAAATACTTTTAGGTTTGTTTTGGTAGCAACTCAATGCACCCCAGAATGCTTTTTGACCTATTTATAGTGTCTGTTTATGCCCTGGAAGGCCAGAAGAAAACATCTACCCTCTTCAAATCTACGATTTTGGTGTAACTAATGAGATCGTGTTTAGCTTTATGTAAATTGAAAAGAACCGGACTAAATCATCAGGCAAAAGTTTTGTGTCCATGGCGGATGCTCGAATAATGTGATGTGGGTCAGTTATTCCGCGGATAACAATCGCAGATACAAGCTCGTCACTGACTTCCTGCACTATGCGTATACGAATTCGAAGCATTTGTTCAAAGACTTGGCATTATCTACTTCGACACACTAATTGTAAATGTTGTGCAAGCTAGGATCGTAACTCGAAATACAAAAATATTGATTCGGTCTTACCGCTGTCTGTGTTGATAGATTGGATCGCATCCACAATGCGATCTGTTACCGTTTTACTGCACCGCTAGCACACTCGCTTCCCCGGCGACGCGCTCCAGTCCAGGCTCCAGCGCCTGACTTGTGCAGGACTCGAGTGAAACAGGTGGAGGCACTTAAGGCGCTGACGGCAGAGGTATCAACACGCTACTGGCCGGCTTAGTCTACCGGTTGCGCTCGGCTCTCTAAAGCTTGTATACGAGACATAATAGTGTGCCAGTACTTACGATTGCGATGATCATGTCGTTGGCTGCGGCTCCGTTGACTGCGGTGACTGTGACGTTCACGGCTGCGGTGGTAACGTTTGTGACTACGGCTGCGGTCACGCCTACTTGTACTGCGACTAAAACTACGACTAC
This sequence comes from Philereme vetulata, assembly GCA_918857605.2. Classification (NCBI taxonomy): domain Eukaryota; kingdom Metazoa; phylum Arthropoda; class Insecta; order Lepidoptera; family Geometridae; genus Philereme; species Philereme vetulata. The sequence goes on along the minus strand of OU975430.1, from coordinate 13,599,465 downwards.
GATACCGTGTTTCGTTTCGCGGCGTACAGCCTCGAGATGAAGTGCGATCACCGTAAGTGCGGAGCCCTGCACCACGACCACCATGGCTAGAACAATCACTAGGATGCCGCGTATTGCACCGCGGAGTATGCCCTCGCAACAAACTGCGCGAACGCCGACCTTGCGAGTGCCTGCTGCGAAAACGCCGTCTCCGCGGGCTTCGTGAGCAATTCTCACGTGTTCGCGATTTAGATGATCTATCCATTTTACGAAGGTAAAACAGAAAATATTACAACAAACAAGCACAGAAAATTACAAAAAAAAGGTTATCTCAACACGTGCTTTGAGGAAGATGTCAGAACAATGAGGAAAAATACGATGGATTTTACATAAATAACCGAAAAATATTGCCTTTAGCGTGGGGGTGAAGATCTTTTATCCCACTTCTGGTTTTAGGAATAAAATGTAAAAACTATTTTGTTTTAAAAGGAAACTTCCATAAACACAAAGTGATGTATTTTAACAATTATTGCAAACAAATTAACTAGCGTTCGTATATTAATTAAACACCACGTGATCTCTAGAACACGTAATCAAGTAACCACGTAAAACACGTCCGCACAGCACAAGTCTCGAATAAGTGTGGGCGCGTGCTTTTTTTTTTCGAATGGTCTTATCTCGCTGTTGGCCTCTGAGGCCGTTGCAGCTTAACCGAGCTTTTGGCGAGCGCAGAAGGCGCTCAGCCCTATAATTTTATTTTTGATGAGGCAACTAGCGCAAGGGCACCACTTAGGTGTGTGGGCGCGCGCGGTCTGCGCAGCGCCTTATATATTCGGTTGGCCTCGGTCACTGTTATCAGCGCTGGAGTTGTCCAACAATATTATTTCACACCATAGGTCTAAAATACATTCAGAAAATAAAACAACAAGGAATTAACGCCCTAAAACTTATACACCTTTTAATAGGGGGTAACTAATTAAAGCTATCGATAACACATTCATCAGTATATTGGGGTCACATCCCTAATTGAATAGCTTAAGTTGAGGTTTAAGAGAAACGCGACCTTAAGGAGTATGATTCACAGTCTATTTTGTTTGACGATTTTGCATTTTAAACTAAACTAACAAAAAACAATAAAATAATACTTACCGGTGATAGGATATGCCTCCTTTTGTTGAAGTTTTGGTTCGGCTATAATATTTACACTCCAAAACGGCACAATATGGCTTTTTTTTATTTTTTGAAGTACGTTTACCCCACAGTAATTGAAACACGACTGAAGTGAGCGAAGCTTGTAGTGCGCGGAACTCCGCGTACTTGGTGTTATGCGGGCCCCGCCTACTTACGACTTCTATTGTTTTTTGTGTTCTGTGTTTTGACCGACTAGTCGGTCATAAACTAGCACGACTCACACCTACAGTGCGGCGTTACCAAACGTACATCAACTATCTCTTTTACTCGTAGCCACGCTCTGTGGGATAGACAAAGATACATTACTACTGTAGTACTATGTAGTACTGTGTTACACAGCTATAAGAGTGGCAACGCCCTAAGACTACGTCTATTTTGATTATTCGTCAGAGCCACAGGCCTTGTCACCTTGCTTGCAGTAGTTGCAGTGCTGCCAGCTCCGGCAGTAACTTTCGGACCGTAAATTGTCTGAAAATAAATAAAATAAAATAAAATAAAAATATTTTATTTCAGACAATTAGAGTCAACTAGAAAAGAGGCGGTTTTCAAACTTAGTGGACGGTTTTACAATAAATTGTAGTTAACTATATTGTTTAGCGGAATGCTAAAAAAAACTAAAAAAAAGACCTTTTATAGGATAGAGCACAAGTTCACTGCTACAAGTTCCTTGGTACTGCCTACCGACCACAGATCTATTTTCCAAGTAACTTGAAATAAAAAAACGAGTGTGCTATATAACACACGACTGAAGTGTTACTTCTTTTTCAAAATATATATTTATAAAACTGTTCAATTATAAAATTTTCCACACGTCTGTAGGTCGATCAGTCTGTTCATTCTGGACAGACGCAACTCGCACTCGTACACTACGTTTAAAAATATACGAAACCTAACTCTCTCTTTCTATCTTCACTAACTTATATCTCCCTCTCAGCCTCCGTTCGCACTTTTCCTAACGCATTCATCAGCTTACTCCCCAAGTCAAGCTTGCGTAAAAAAGTTTTACTTAAAAACAACCAATGTTTGTGGTTTCATGACAAAGTGAGATTGTTTTATACAAATTGATATGGTGTCTGAGTTTTTGTATTTAAATCATACTTTTTGGCAGCGCATCGCCAAACAGCTATTACGCTAGTTGGAACTAGTTTTTTTCTTGTTAAATCGAAAATAAAAAGGGCCCTCATTTTTAGTGTAGCCTTTGGCAGTGTCCATAAACAGAGGCTCAGATAAGCAAATAATCATGGCTAGTCCGTCCAGCATGCTGGGCGCGCATTTTCATTATATTTTTTTATACTGGTATCAATTTTTGACACAAATCTCTGACAAAGTTATACCGTTTTTTTTACCTCGCAACATTGACAGTCAGTGGCTTCATTTTGTAGGGTGAGGTGTGAGTTGGGTTTTTTATGATTATTTTGATACGATATCAATTTTACAATGGTGAAATAGTGCTTTGATCTAAGCCAGTGCTCAAATATGTGCCGTCATAGTGACTATTCCAATTATAATTCGTTTAGAGTGTAGTGTTCAACATGTTTCGATGTATACCTTTGTTCAAATGTAATCGCCAAGTGGAATGTGTAGACAAGCGGCATTGCTCGTTGCCAACAGTACCTGAAGAAATTTTACGATATTCCAGGAGTTTAGAAGAACTTTTCTTGGATGCCAATCACATACGAGATCTCCCAAAGGTAAACAATTACATGTAACCTATCTGTAAGTGATTATTATTGTTCGTGGGCGTTTACCTTATCTATCACTGAAGGTGTAAGTAAATAGTCAACACTGAATTATCTAATAGTAACGAGTAGTTATGTATTTCTATCACAAAGGCCTTGTTTATATCAGACCAATCTTTAATTAATGTTATAGATCATTGGTGGACCTACAGTGCTATAACAAAAGATGGCCATTGGAATCACATAGGGCTTCATCTCAGCATGGATCATTATATAAATTGGTGTAACTGGTAGTTTTTAGCAAATCTACCATAATAAGTGTTCGCAACCTTCATCGATTTGAGTGGCAAGTGACAAGTGTGTTTTTCTTTACTTTACAGCCCACATTAAGAGGTCCGTATCTGCTATTCTCTATCCTATGCACTAAGTCATATTTGAATTCTCAGACAGCTACACCACTACAGTTTGACAAATATTGAATTAATTCCACTAAATGACTACAAGAAATATCAAAACTCATAATAATGTTGCCCCACCCAAACCAGTAGTGTTGATAAAGGTCAGATTTTCAAATGAAGGATTGAATTTACTTCCACATTAGTAATACCTACTCATAGCTTAGTTATCTAAACTTTAGGACAGTCCAGAACAATTAAAGCATCTAAGTATATGATTTTTAAAAAACAACTGGGTACCTCGTTTAAAGATGATATGACTTGCACAATCAGCTAGTAAGTCGTCCATCAATTCAATTGTTAATTTTTTCACATTACCATTTATATTTCCTCACTGTGTGGTGATCCACTTAACACCAAAAACATGAATAAAATTAGAATTAGAATTGTTAAAGTATGGCTCAGAAGGGTACCTTTATGGGATAATCCTTCTAGGTATGTAAGTTGAGTAAATTTTACAATTTAATTTTTTATGCTTTAGATTAGACTTAGATTAGAGATAGATTTTTTTGATATGTCTAGTTCTATCTTAGGATTATCTAATTGTGTGAAGAGTACAGAACATAAGTTAATTATTATTACTATTGCGCAAGCCAAAGGGTTAAGTTAAAAACCTCATATCTATCTTTATTATTGGAGTGTGCTTGTGCAGGTAAACCTGTCAGGTGGGATCCTTGGCAGATATATCGAAACACCCTATAGCTTACAGATGTAACGGTTAAGCTGTTAGTCCAAGTTTCAGCCAAGGTATCAGCACATCACACTGGAACATGTTCATGATAAACTGTTCAGTTAGCTCTGGCAATACTTCCTTGTTGATAGCCAGAAACATCAAAGAAAGAAATACAGTGACATAACGTTAAACATGCTGAAATTCGAGCCTCTTGAGGCTCAGGTATGCAAATAATCATGGCTAGTCCGTCCAACATGCTGGGCGCGCATTTTCATTATATTTTTTTTAATTGGTATCAATTTTTGACACAAATCTCTAACAAAGATAAACTTTTTTTTTGCCTCGCAACATTGACAGTCAATGGCTTCATTTTCTATAGTCTAACTTTTTATTAGCTGCAGTAAAATGACTTTGTAAAATGAGTTAATAAATGATGATATTGTAGTTGGATTTGCATTCGAAAAATTGCGAGTTTAAGAATTTAAAAATCATTGGTCATTGGTCTAAAATATCGATTTTATTTTAAGTTCACCATACATTGTTTTTTACGTTGATGACAATAACAATATTGAATTTTGGTTTTTATTTATTTTCTGAATGCTTTTTTTTTGCTTTTGACTAAGTACAGTTAACAAAAAATATTATTTTCCATCGGTACCATATGGTACCATCGATGTAATGGAACGACGGCAAACAATAATTGCCACAGTACCATTGATGGTACTTACTATCTAATGGTACCATGGTGAAAAATGTTTAAAACTACTATCAGGTGAATGTCACAGACATAATATCATTGGACAAAAATATAAATTTTTAATTTTTTACAATAAAACACTGATTAGTGCGTGTTTAAAAAATCCTATACAAAAATTGGTTAGGTATTTTCTTACCACAGGTTAAACAGTTGTTTACATTTTTTGTGGTAAGTTACAAGGTTATTGTTATATTCAAGTTACCAGTACTCTAGGTATACATAACTGAGCAGTTTTATCACATACAAACCATACCTATTTCTGCCGCCAAGCAGTGTTGATGTATCGGTTTGAAGGGTATTGTTGCCGATGAAATTACAAGCACACATGAGGCTTTAACATCTGTTTGTTTCAAGTTGATGGACACATGCCAGTGCATCTTATGGCACGTCTCTAAGGTGCGTGACCTACGAGGCAATGTTTCGGCAGTGGTTATCAAACCACTTAACATCAGGTGGACCATTTGCTTGTTCATTTGCAACTGTTCATGTAGGTACTGGTAATCTGTTTAGTTAATCACAAACAATTTTATCTGTGGTATAAACAATTTTATTTGGGGTATTTGTATTTATTAGCTCATTATTTTGGTGATCATTTAGGTATTTAAACATTGCTTAATTAACCTGCCCAAGCAAGATCAAGCTTGCTTGCTCTTGCTTGCGCAGGTTAATTAGAGCCTAGACCCACATTCCATTTATCTATTTAATTTTGCTAAAATTTTTTTAGCGTCCAATAACAATAGGCCTCTTCTCTATTAGGTAGGTACCTAAATGAATTTATTTTATTCTGAGCAAGTCTAAAGATTGCAACATGATCAGTCCCGCACTAATACCCAAACATATTTTTCTACAGCATTACGGGTGTTAGTGTTAGTTATATATGTTTTAGTCAAACATCGAAGATCCGGCTCTCCTAGGTTTGGCTAGTCAAACCCAAAGACTTAGTCAAAGTCCAAACCAATAGCATGTTTCTACGTTTGACTACCGAATTTTTAACGAATCCTAGGAGAGACTTATTTGTACAGTCAAGTGCCGAAACTCAATTTGATGAAATCGCGGTTTGACCAGTCAGACCTAAATTAGTAAGTGTTACTTAGTTTGTTTTTGAACCTAACCTATTCAAGTCACGGTGTCGCGTTTAGATTCTGTCTATAGTTTTCTGAAATGGGCTCTCGCCAGAACTCTCGCGTGGCTGGCCCTGAGTGTCGCTTCAACCACTCAACCTTCACTCCACTACGGAAGTCAGCGGCTCGCTTTGATCGGCACCTGTCCACTTCGCTCCGTTCGGCTTCGCGGGCTTGCTCCGTTCGGCTTCGCGGGCTTGCTCCACTCAGGACCTTTCTCGCGAGCTTCTGGCTCCCAGCTTTTTTTTAACACTATAAGGGCGTCACTCACAATACTGCCTAGAATCGGAGTGTCCTGTGTTGATTTTCCTACTAATCTATACCTAACCTACTCAATTCGGGGTGCACTGAGTCAGTTCTGTACTGACTGTTGAGAACTGACTCACAAAACTGAACACTGGACACAGGTCTGACTGGTCAAACCTGAGTGAATATGTTTCTTCTAGGCAAGCGTGTACTATCGTAGACTGCATCGTCGCTTACCATCAGGCGAGATCGTGGTCAAACGCAAGCCTATAAAACATATATAAAAAAATAAAAAAAACACCCCAATTTTGTCAAATTGATTTCGGCGTTTAATTGTCCAAATAAGTCTCTCCTAGGATTAGACAAAAATTCGTTAGTCAAAGGCAGAATCATACTATTAGTTTTTACTTTTCACCAAGCCTTTATGTCAGACCTGAGGTTTGACTAGCCAAACCTAGGAATTCGGAGCTTTAATGTTTGACTGTACTATAGCATTATACAAGTTGAGTTTATCACTAGACTCGTTGTGTTTTTATTAGAGAAGAGAGATAAACCAAATCGATAATAATAAATAAATAAAATATTACGATAAAAAAAAAACAATTAACTTGACACTAATAACTTTGTTTCAGAATTTCTTCAGACTCCACAGGTTGAGAAGATTAGGCCTTAGCGACAATGAGATACATAAACTACCATCGGACATACAGAACTTCGAAAATTTAGTTGAACTAGATGTATCTCGCAATGGTAAGTCATTTTATTTTTAAAACAATAACTACTTACTGTATTTAGTTCACAAGAGAAGGCTAACAGAAAACTAGTCCTTTGTGGCCATAGTTTTCCTTTCACCTCTTCTCTCATGCATTTTGTGTCTGTCTAATTGCCAAAAAAGGGTTTTATTTAAAAACCATACTCTCATGTACCCAATAATTACCCATACATAAAACTAACTAGCGACGGGCTGGAAAAACAGAAAATCTCCACTTTGCTGATGACACTGTCCTCTTCGTGACAACAGCTCTCGCACTACAGTCTCAGGTCTTCGAGTATGCAATGCAAGCCTTGAGATTGAACTAAGGATGAAGATGTCAAAGACCAAGTTATGACCAACAACACCGCTTATCCTATAACAGTGAACGGTGAAACGATGCAATATGTCCATAGTTACGTCACAGGCAAGATAAAGAAGTTGCACGACTGACGCACCGAGAACGCTTGGAGGAGCTATTGGTCGATGAAGGTCATCCTTACAATGGTACTGAAGCGCAAACTCATGCACATGTCGATCCTTCCTGTTCTAACATATGACTCGCAGAATTGGTTTTTGATAAATATCCAAAAATCAAAACTAAATTGGAGTGCAGTATTCTTGGAGTTAAAGTAACTGATCGCGTCGGCTGCACCATAGATACTGCTCTCCAAAACCAGAATCGATGTAGGCCGCCTACTTCTGGTCTATGCCTGACAAGCTGTGGGCCAAAATCCTGAGACAATGCGGCGCGGCGCTACGACAGATCACGGGGTAGGTGATGTGATGGGACGATGTGGACGCCTTTGTAAGGGACTGGAAACGGTAGCACAAGACCGTAGGAAATAGAGGGAGGTCTTTACCCAGCAATGGGAGAATATGGACTAAACGTAATAGTATAAGATCACTGAGTCTCCTTGGATGAATCGGCTTTTGTATGTATGTGGGTTTATCTGAGGGAAACTTACGAATCATGGATCTAATCGCTTAACAGCACTTATAATCTAGGAAATGAAATGAAATTTATTTGCTTGAAGCATGGTAGGTATTATAAGTTGATAGGTAGATTTCAAATACTTCACCGAGTAACGGCGTGAAAATTATAGTTACATAAAATTAATTTAATTTACACAAAAATTTATGAATTTAATAAAAATCACTTAATAAAATAATACATCAAATACTTATCAATCATTGTAATACCTACATCAAATATTGTAAAGCCCATAAAATAATCAGTTCCCATGGGTGTCAAGTCAAGTTGCAAGAGCGAATTTAGCTTTATTTCTAGGTTACCTACACATTTAGTAGTGTAACGCGTACGAAGTCGCGGGCAACAGCTGGTCATTAATAAAAAGGCTGTAACTAGTCGGACAGGAAATTATAAGGGTTCCTAGTTCGCGTGTGGAATCCACAGTTAGTGACTCGCACAACGAAGTTTCCGTAATATATTCATTTAGTAGTTTCACGCGTACGAAGTCGCGGGCAACAGCTGGTCATTAATAAAACGGCTGTAACTAGTCGGACAGGAAATTATAAGGGCTCCTAGTTCGCGTGTGGAATCCACAGTTAGTGACTCGCACAACGAAGTTTCCGTAATATATTCATTTAGTAGTGTAATGCCTACGGAGTCGTGGGCAACAGCTGGTCATTAATAAAACGGCTGTAACTAGTCGGACAGGAAATTATAAGGGTTCCTAGTTCGCCTGTGGAACCCACAGTTAGTGACTCGCACAACGAAGTTTCCGTAATATATTCATTTAGTAGTGTAACGCGTACGAAGTCGCGGGCAACAGCTGGTCATTAATAAAACGGCTGTAACTAGTCGGACAAGAAATTACATGGGTTCCTAGTTTGCGTGTGGAATCCACAGTTAGTGACTCGCACAACGAAGTTTCCGTAATATATTCATTTAGTAGTGTAACGCGTACGAAGTCGCGGGCAACAGCTGGTCATTAATAAAACGGCTGTAACTAGTCGGACAGGAAATTATAAGGGCTCCTAGTTCGCGTGTGGAATCCACAATTAGTGACTCGCACAACGAAGTTTCCGTAATATATTCATTTAGTAGTGTAACGCGTACGGAGTCGCGGGCAACAGCTGGTCATTAATAAAACGGCTGTAACTAGTCGGACAGGAAATTACTTATAAGGGTTCCTAGTTCGCGTGTGGAATCCACAGTTAGTGACTCGCACAACGAAGTTTCCGTAATATATTTTTGAAATCCGAGTGGAGCCGGTGCGTGTCAGCTAGTTTAAATAATAACAACAATGTTTAATTCTATTACGATTTAGACGAGATAGACGAGTTACATTTGAATACACTCTCAACCCTACTTCATAATACCGTATTCAAGCTGGGGATCACCTAGGTATTACGGTACTGATACCGTTTTATTTCTTGTGGCAAGGTCTTAGCTCTCAAGTGAAGTTCGATGCACTGCACATTGTTTGAATATCATTAGCGGGTGCATTATGCGACGACGATATCTTGTTAAATTCACTGAAGTTCACGTCGCTTTCCACGTCTTCCATCATTTTGAACATTTTCTGTTTTAAAAAATCATGAACTTACATATACTTACTTAATACATATAATGAATGCCACAAAATCCCTTTTATTGTTGTTGTTTTATTTTCCTTTATTACTGTGTGGTTGTTGAATAAAATGTTTTTTTCTTTCTTTCTTTCCCACTAATACGTATTATAAACGCGTAAGTTTTTATGGATGTATGTGTGGGTGTTATTTACTCTTCACGTGGTAGGTAATGGCTGAACCGATTTCGATGAAATTTGATATGTACGTAGATTAACACATAGGCTACTTTTTTTGACAAACCACGCGTGCGAAGCCGCTGGTGGAAGCTAGTATAAAATAATAATGAAAAACCTCGTTAACATTATTTACGTCCGAGAATTGCAGAGGACACCATAATTCCATTTATGTTTATGTAAAGCTATGTGAACTTAGCACCCGCCGATTCATATTCAGAATTTGAGTTAAAAAGAAGAACAAAGCCGCCACAAAAATGGGACCAATTTTAAAACTGACAACTGATCACATGCTTTGACTAGTAATTATGGTTCACGCTGTACTGGAAACTCATTTACTTCTAAAAAGAGTTTTTTTATTCCGTTCTCTTTTCTATTCATTTGCACTGCTTAGTAGACAGCTTTCCTGGTTTGTTTATCTTCTTAAACAAATATTTATTCCGTACATTTTTGGGTATCACCTGTCCTGTCAGATGTTACTATAACAAATATATATCACTTTTGTACATACTTCAGTAGTATAAAAAGCAGGATATAATCAAAGGAGGCAATCATCATCATCATCATATTATTAGTCATAGGACGTTCACGCCTCCCCCTTATGCTGGGTACTCAGCTCACATATGGTCTTACTCTGACGAGCAAACACGTCGAGTAACAACTACGGTTCGGGCTCTACGATTAATCTTATCGAATGGCCGGCGCGGCGGGACGTTCAGTATTCACCGAACCGTTCCAGCCAAAATATGTCTGTTCAACAAAGGAGACAGTATTTTATAAAATCATCTCAAAAATTTCAAGCCTAGACCGGACTTGAACCCGCGACCTTCCTCTTGATACGAGGATTCACTACCATCTGTGCTACAAGGCAATTCACGTCTAGGTCGAAATTAGTGAGATCATTCAGAATTACGACTAAAGCGCCGTTAGCTCTATCTACAAGAAAACTTATATAGTTCTTTGTACCTGCTCAATGCCGAACGTTGCAGTTCAGTACATTGACAAGAGATGTCGCGTTGCTTATTTCAAATAGTATTTTTATTTATAGTGTTATCCGAACACATGCGGAAAATTCCAAGATTTTATAAAATCATCTCAAAAATTTCAAGCCTAGACAGGACTTGAACCCGCGACCTTCCTCTTGATACGAGGATGCACTACCGTCTGTGCTACAAGGCAATTCACGTCTAGGTCGAAATTAGTGAAATCATTCAGAATTACGACTAAAGCGCCGTTAGCTCCATCTACAAGAAAACTTATATAGTTCTTTGTACCTGCTCAATGCCGAACGTTGCAGTTCAGTACATTGACAAGAGATGTCGCGTTGCTTATTTAAAATAGTATTTTTATTTATAGTGTTATCCGAACACATGCGGAAAATTCCAAGATTTTATAAAATCATCTCAAAAATTTCAAGCCTAGACGGGACTTGAACCCGCGACCTTCCTCTTGATACGAGGATGCACTACCATTTGTGCTACAAGGCAATTCAAAGGAGACAGTGGCTGCATTTAGCAACGTCTCGCAATTCTTAATTAATTATCTTTTGACTTGACGTTCCATAAACAATCGCAATGTCTATATAAGTTTATAAATTCCTCCAATTCCAAGTTATTAAATTAATTTCTAAATAAACATATATTTTAACTACGCTCAACAATGGCGGACTGACGCTCGAGTCGCTCGACAAGTTCGGACACGTACACACGCCCGAGTCAAGATCGACGGCTTGCTTCGAGTAGGTGCGAAGAAAATTACATTTATTTAATTCCATCGAGCCGGCTCGATGCGAGCCTTTGAGTTGTGGGTTTTGTGGTCCACACGTTGATTTTTATTAGTTTTAGAGTAAAACTATCGAGTAATATCGAATGTGGGTACGGAGCTTTAGATTTCGAGAGCGACGGATCTTGTGCGGCCTGCACCCAACGGCTCCCAGCGACCTTTGTCAGGTCGTCTTTCCATCTAGTGCGTGGTCTCCACTCTAGAATATTTCTGTCCTGTCAGATATTCGAGCTATGTGCCTCCGCCCACTGCCACTCCAACTTGCTAATCCTCTTGGCTATGTCTGTGACCTTGGTTCGTCTACGGATCTCCTCATTTCTGATTCGATCTCGTAGAATAGCACTCTGAGCGGCCTTGATGCCTTTAAGATAGTCCCCATTGTTTCTGTGCCATATTTTCTCACTAGTAACACACACTAAATAAATACTTCAAGAAAGTAGCCAATAATTATGTATTATATATCCCTACATGATCCAGAACATTAACGATAAAATAAAACGAATGTAATTTAGTTTATTGTTTGTCCACGTTTTTCCAATGTCACGTTTGCTTCAGAAGAGATAGTTGAAGCTAAGTTTTCATTGTTCGTAGAATTCCCACGACATTCGAATCGAATCGAACATAATATTATCTCCTTATTCGATAATAATTCGCTGGTAAAATGATAAATGGGACATTAGAACGGATTTGGATAAAAGAAACGATACGAAATCTTGGGTTAGGCAGAACCTCGTTAGGTTTAACTTATATTAGGTTGGGGAAAAAGTTTCTTCGCATTTTTTAAGAAAATTCAAAACATTTTTTAATATAGTTTATTTACATTTAACTATAGTATGTAGGTACCATTTTGTTCGATAACTTTTGACCATCTTGTAGGTAGGGACATGATCCCATTGCTATAGAAATTCTGGGGCTTCTGATCAAAATACCGCGACAAGTAGTTTTGGCAGTCCTCTCGTGATGTTAACCTGACACTGCCTAAAGAATTCTGAAGAGACCGAAACAGGTGGAAATCTGAAGGTGCAAGGTCAGGACTATACGGCGGATGCATTAGCCCAGCCAAACTCTCCTAATTTTTGCTGAGTGGCTAAAGATGTGTGAGGTCTAGCGTTATCATGATGAAAAACCACACCCCTTCTGTTGATTAATTCCGGCCGCTTTCACTCAACTTCTTGCTTTAATCTCATCAGTTGTTTGCAGTAAAGTTCAGAATCGATCGTCCTGCCTGGTGGTGACCGGCCTTTGACCACGACCTTTTTCGCACGTTCTTGTCGTACGTGATCCACTTTTCATCACCAGTTATCAGCTTCTTCAAAAATGGCTCGGTTTCATTACGTCGTAATAAAGAATCACAAATGAGTACACGGTTCATTAGGTTTCTTTCAGTGAGCTCGTGGGGTACCCAAATATCGAGCTTTTTTGTGTACCCAGTTTTTTTCAAATGCGCCAAAACTGTTTTGTGGTAAATTCCCAGTTCTTCAGCTACGTCGTAACTACTGATATGCCGATCTTACTACACTTTTTCAAAAATGGCATCAATTTTATCCGTTATAGGGCGACCAGAGCGACGTGCATCTTTGACATCAAAATTTCCGGATTGAAAACGCTTAAACCAAATTTGTGCTACCTCTCACAGACACTGCACTAGGTCCATAAACATCGAAATTTTGTTCGTGGCTTGCGTTGCATTTTTATCTTTTTTGTAGTAAAATTCTAAAATGTATCGAATTTCTTCATTAGATTCACTCATTTTTAAAGTACGAAAAACAAATAAAAATCACACATTTTCCTATTTTGAATTTGGAATTATCTTCTTTAAAATTTAAACTTTGAATGATACCAAAACCAGCCAGATACAAATAGTATAGCCAAAGAGATTTTATTACAAGTTCATACATACTATAATGCGAAAAGACTTTTTCCCCAACCTATTAGTTATATTTGGCTACGTGGCTTTGTGAAATGGACAGGGTTATGCTTCGCTTAACAGATTTAAAAGGGGTCAAATTGACAAAGGGTTAAAATATCCTGAAATTGAAAACGCAGGAGAAACTACTACGAGGATAGATACCGGACAAGTAAAACCAACCTTATCTAAATAAAATTCATCAACGAGTAAATTTCCAAAACGAATAGAATAATCTAGAGTTTTTGTTCAAATAAAGACTGACAGAGACAAATCACAAAAATACCTGTATTTGGTTACCGATTAAAATCATTGTGGTGTTCTGTGATTGTGATCTCAGTATCTTAGGTCTCGGATTTGACTTTCAAAATTACTAGTCATTATTTACCTGTGGAAAGTTAATCGTACTCGTATTTCCGCAAGATAATCCGATTCTGTAATTTACCTTTTTGAAACACCCCAAAAAATCAGGTAAGTATTGAGTTGTTTAAATATTCAACTTTACCTTCCATTAATGGAATATATTATGCTGTGTACTTAATTCCGCAAGTTTCTGTAGAAACCTTAGAACAGTTCCTACCTGCTCGTTCTGTTTTGCATAAAATATGCTTTCCGGTGGTTGGGGCTCTATCGGTCCAGTAAATCTGGAAACCTGCGCATTCTAAAGAACGACTCTTGCGTTATAAAGTTGCACGTTATTTTCACCAACTCATTAAAACAATACGCTGTATTAAAATTGATGAGCTGTGATATTACCTAATTGAATATGTTAAATGCAATGCCATCCTGAGGCGCGCTTTCAGACTATATTTAATTTGTCTAGTACGTGTGCAGACACTGGCACGAAATCACCCGTCTCGGGAATTTGACGAGGTCGTCTGGGTCGTAGTGATGCACATTGCTCTAAGCTTCAATCGTTCATTCGGTTGTTGAACCGAGCTTTCGGCCATCGGCATTGTACTCTCCCACGCCTTGCGCAGCCCTTATTGGCTGTTGCTCTCATAAACGTAGATTTGATTTTAGAAGAGCTTTCTAAAATAGCGTTCATAGATTTTGCATTGCACATACTGATTTAGTTGAGACATTACTAAAAATATACCTGGTGTTGGTAAAGCTGTTGTATTTGGGCAGAAAGAACAGCTTCAAACTTACGCGCCGGTTTATTTTTAATCTGCAACCTGTATACCTACCATTGCGAAATCTTAAATTTTGGGAAGGTTTGGTATCACCATCACACACCAGACGTATGAGGTCATGCCTCGCAACGCAACCGGTTCCAGTATTATAAATGGTTCAATGCGTATTTATTGTACGCATAGCATTCACTCAATTTAAAATCATCCAAATAGAATTGTACATAATAAAGTAAATAGGTACAACAAAATGTCCTGTGTCGGTTATTTAAACAATTTCGAACTACGTAGTTACGTTTCAGTTTTGCGCAATAAACTGTCTACAAAATACTTTAGAATAAACTGCAGGGCAATAAAAGTGTAACGGCTCTGAATATCCGCGAGACGATAGCCCTACACTCCGAGCTGCATGCAGGTGTGACTAATCTTCACGTATCACCACGGGCTTTCTATGTACGTACCTACCCAGTAACAGTGGTTTAACCGTAAAACACTAAACACAAAATTGATTGCTACTTGTAAGTTAGCATGGTGTGGGCAATTTTACTACATTTATAGTAGTAACAGAACCATTGACTAGGTACGAATATTTTAATTTGTTTCAAAAGCCAAACATATGGAACACTATAATCACCGTTCACGATTGTATAATAGTTTATTAATGTTCGCTTGATGATAGTTTACATAAAGCACTGGTTCGCGCTGTCTTGCGAATCATCTTTCGTCGAGAGGTATTTGTTTATTATATTTAAATTGCTGCAAGTAAAACTCTTTTCATACTTTCTATCTGACAATATAGCAAACATTTTATGTACATATTTTAGAAGGTTACAGTACAGGTCAAATTCAGTTGATATTTTACAGCTAGACCACCTTATTTTATAAGGCTCGGACTATATGGCATCCGGGCTTATCAGCCTCCATTTTCCGTCGCACAACCAAATATTTGAATTTTTCCAAGCAATTTTCCCGGACATGCTTCGGATTCGCAGGATCGGGAAGACCCGGATGCCATAATTATAGTACGAGCATAAGGCTGCCTTTCCACGTTGCTAAGCTATGTGTTAAACCCACCAATAGGTAGAATCGCTTGATTTTCATAGCTTAGGTTTTTAAATACTCGTTGAAGCTAAGGATGCGAGCTAACATAGCTGGCATTGCACATCTTCATCGCAACATGACATAGCTTAGATTTGGTGAAAATAGACACATAATAGTCTCAATGAAGGTTCGCTGGTATATATTAAGTTTAGTTTGGTGCCGAACGAGCTAGCAGGGTTATCCAGATTAGGAAAACACTTCTAAATTGAAGGCTGCATCATGCCTAGAGTTGATCAGAAATAGGATGTTAACCTGCCCGCAGATGGTATTGTATGCCGTGTCCATCCGTCCGGTGCAGGCGGTGTAGTGTCATATCGGATACATACAGACTATAATTGGTCCGTTTGTATAAGGAACAACTCAATAGCGCTATAATGGGATTTGATCGGTGGCAAGCCACGCGAGACCGCCACCCGACGCGACGGGTCAGCACTATACCTAAGTAACTTTTACTGTTCATTTCATTTATCCATTGTTTATGCAGCTCGTGACCTATAAAACTTTCACAGCAACATCCTTGTATTTTGCATTTTACCTACACTAGTATTACTTTACCAATTCCTCAGAAACCATAACAATTAAGTAATCTTTTGAGCCAATGTTTTACAAAATATTTGTTCACTTTAATTTGATAAAATATACTGAAAACTCATACAGCCAACAGTTGTTCAATCGGATGCGAATTAGACCAACTTTGTCTACGGCATTACCATGACCTAATGAAAATCAGTAGTACTCTGGCGGCCATACGTTGCATCATCTCTTAAAAATGAATTGATGTTCAATAACGTCCATTATGATTATGACTGACCGTACCAATAGCATTTGTACCAAGAGATAGTTTTATAAATACGCTTGAATCGAACGTAAAATCGTAAGAAAATAAAATAAAATCATTGCTTTTTTTGTTTTAGTCCATTTTCTAAAAAGTTTACTTTGTTATCTAATTATTATTTAATGTTAAATATATTAATAATTACTTACCTACGTCTTGTTAAGTTTTCGAGATTTAATGAATGTAAAATAATTTAATGCCAGTGTAGGTAGGTAGGTACTAGTAGGTACGCGAAGGTGGTAGGTACCATACTATACTACACACATGGTCTCTCAAAAACCAGCTCACGCACATATAATTCACAATGCTGCTGATTCACCTGTTGAAATAAGTTACATTGATCTAAGTACGTGTTCATGTCTTCGGTATGCAATCATTTCTCAATAACACAATTTGTCAGAGTTGTAATTTAACATTATCTCCAGTATGTTTGGTTGAATTGAGGAGACGACGACGTCGAACACGGTTCAACACCTTATAATCGCAGTGACATAAACAAAAGCAGTTGGATTGCAAAACCGCAACCACATAACCGCCTCAAGATGAACATTCATTTCCTTTGATTCGACTGTTGTTGGTCCCCATACAATTTGCGGGGGGATTATGTCGGTTCTGCAGCGGATATTACATCCCTCATTTATATATCTACATGCCTATTCGCATCTTCTGGCATCTGAGGAAACACTTAGCTGAGATATCGATTCTATTCAGGAATGGCCGTAAAGCATACCTAAGTTTGAAACAAAAACTACATAAAAGAAATACGAGTTGTCGAAATTACTAGACGTCGACGTCTGACGGCTTGACTAATCGATTCTGTGTTCTCCCGTATAAAAGATTTTATTATGTCATCCGGTAAACAGTATAAAGCAGTTACATAAACTATAGTTCAATTAGAAAGTATAAAACTGCTATAGTTAAACTAATAATCCGGCTGGGTATTGTAGGCAACTCTAGGTATCTCATTCTTAATCTGATGACTGATGAGTTAGGAATGACTACTGTCTCCGCTCGGTCTATATGGAATTGAAGCTGATTGTTGCTTTTGATTTGAAAAAGGTTCAATTTTAACTGGATATGACTTAATTACCAACAGCAAAACATTTCGCTTGGGAGGTTTTGAATTTCCCTGACTGAAATGGTTACAGTCCCGATCGGAGTCGTCGCGTAAACAACTGCTTTTATAACATTTGTTTTGAGCTATGCACATTAATCTTTCTAAATATCTGAAGTACCTACTACTTTCATTGATACAAATCGTACAAACAAACCTTTGAATTTTTCAACGAATGCGATGCCAGAATATAACACAGCGGAAGCAATACGGACTTAAACCACTTGAACAGCTTAGATCCACCCTCCAGATAAACACGCTGCACTTGGTAACAAATCCAAGTATATCCATTTCCACAAATAGCATCACACGCGCGAAGCGTTCGCTAGCCTTTCTATTGGATTAGTTACCTTTAAAAACTTTTCAATGGTACGCAAACGCTTCTAGCCCGTGATTTGTTATTGTAAAACACCTGCGTTTTATGAAATTGATTGATTTATTGATCCTATCCGCTCTCAATTTAAAGCTGGGGCAGAAAATAGCCGTTTCTTACTTTACGTACTGTTTGACCTTATTTCGCTTAGATTCTAGCCGCTTTACGTTGTCCTTTATGGTTATGGTCCTCCGGCGTGGCTTGACAAATGAAATTAATGACGCCACACCCACTGGAATGCTCGTCTGCAAACCGGAAACCGGGGCGCACTACCGTTAACATCGTTAAATTAGAAAACCAGTTTTAAAGAACATCTAATAGCTTTGTAACTAAGTTGCAATATAAACTAAATAAAAGCATATTTAACTAAATAAAACGTGAGTATCATCAAAGGTCCCTCCCCCCGCCCCTCTCGCTATTATCAAAATCCAAAGCTTGTTTATAGTTTCAGATCGTTTTGCAGAAGGTAAAAAAATGATACCCGTCAAGGATATTTAGATATATTTCATACCAATATTATGCAATATAATGAAATAGTTAATAAATGAATACTGAAGATTAACGCCAATTTTTGTATGGTTGTGAAGCCGGAGCAATTACACAAGCAAAAAATTATTAAATATATTTTTGAACGTGTGCACAGGTTTGGTTAAGTTCAGTTTTACATGTAAAATAATAAACAGCGTCTTGACTAATGCATGCAATCAAGTTAATTTGTCACTGCACTGCACACTATGGCTCAGCTTCAATATGTATACACACCACTGTACGGTACCCAGTTTAAATGCTATAAAAACTGGATTTTTCACCGAGGTAGGCTAGGTATGCAGTATAAAATGATTGCATTAACGATGCTCTATTAAGAGGATGACGACATTCTAAGTGCGACCCTAAAGTACGGTAATGTTATAGATAACATTACCGTGCCTAAAGCGTGCGATTAGTATGCCTAGCGTAGAGTGTATGTGTGTAGCGGATAAATCAAAACATTCATTGTAGTGTATTCGTTGAATACTCTCCACAGTACGAACCAAGCATTTTACATTTTTGTTTATATGCTTCCAATTGAAACCAATAATTGGTAATTTTGAATGGTTTTAATATTATAGAGAAGAATCATTCAATCTGGCTCTTTCGTTTCCGTTTGGGATCCTAATCCTTATCTATATGTTATAAATAAAAAAAATGTGAAATGGTGTTCGTTGGTAACCGCATTACCTTAGATTGCCATTTTTTTAAACTTCTTAGTCTGAATAAGGTTTTTAAGGAAAAAAATATTGGAAAGATTGCTCGGAAAATTTTAATATTCTGGGAAAACTGACTGTGTTTTTCTATGAGATTTTTGTATGAACTTAAGAACTATATTTTAAGGCTCTAGTTTATTTAAATATGCGAAGTCGGGGCGAGTTACAAATATGTTCTGATTTATTGCTCCGGTTATTTTTTTCAATCCGATTAGAAAAAAAGAAAGAAAATAAAAGCGTTACCAACGCGAGTGAAGCCGCAGGGTAATTTTAGTTTATCTTGCACACAAACTCCACTAAAGTTAATGTGATATATGGCACGTTTATTGGGTAATAATCATGTCGAGGCGCTGTAATTTTTGTGTTTGGTATTTAAAATTGGTTTATTTGACCTTGCTCCCGTACCGCAGAAGAAATAATAGCAAATGGTACAATGTTTTGCTAAACTCCTCGAAAACGTTAACCGCATATTATTTTGAGGACCGCTGTTTATATGTCCATGTGCCAATTACTCTGGTTACGACCTTCGACGGCCCTTAGCTGGGTAATGCGATTGCGTTGCATAAATCCTTGCATGGAAACAGTGACGTGACGTAGGTACTTGTACCAAAACCACCTTCATATTCGGATGCAGTGTCGTAATGTATATCTGTAGCTGCTGCTTGAACAGTTGCGTTTGTTTGCAGACATTCCCGATATCCCGGAGGATATCAAGAAACTGCGGGCGTTGCAGATTGCAGACTTCAGCAGCAATCCGATCCCGCGACTCCCGGCAGGCTTCAGCCAGCTGCGGGCGCTGACCGTGCTCGGACTCAATGACATGTCCCTGACTAGCCTGCCCAGCGATTTCGGAAGGTATGTCTGATCATCGTGGAATATCTGATCATGAAACCATTACAATTACCCATTCATTACTAAAATGTATAGTAGAGCGCTAATAAAATAAAAGGAAAATGTTCCCTAGACAAATCTTTATGATTCATATAATGTTATGTACTGCGACAAAAAATGCAGGAGTTTCTTCTTTATTCGACACTTATTTTTTTTTAATATTTTTGTTCTTAATAACTTCCTTCAGCAATCATTAATAGATTTCAATGATTCTTCTTATTTTTATTCCATGGAAAGGGTACCTATATGGATAGAAAGGGGATCTGATAGAGTAAATGTGTGTTTATCATAATTATCATAATTTCTCAGTTTTCAGTGTAAATATTAGGTGGTGACCGGCCTTTGACCACGACCTTTTTCGCACGTTCTTGTCGTACGTGATCCACTTTTCATCACCAGTTATCAGCTTCTTCAAAAATGGCTCATTACGTCGTAATAAAGAATCACAAATGAGTACACGGTTCATTAGGTTTCTTTCAGTGAGCTCGTGGGGTACCCAAATATCGAGCTTTTTTGTGTACCCAGTTTTTTCAAATGCGCCAAAATGTTTTGTGGTCAATTCCCAGTTCTTCAGCTACGTCGTAACTACTGATACTGATATGCTCCACTTTTTCAAAAATGACATCAATTTTATCCGTAATAGGGCGACCAGAGCGACGTGCATCTTTGACATCAAAATTTCCGGATTGAAAACGCTTAAACCAAATTTGTGCTACTCTCACAGACACTGCACTGGGTCGCAATTTTTTTTCGCGGATTGCGTTGCATTTTTACCTTTTTTGTAGTAAAATTTTAAAATGTATCCAATTTCTTCATTAGATTCACTCATCTTTACAGTACGAAAAACAAATAAAAATCACAGATTTTCTTAATTTGAATTTGGAATTATATTCCTTAAAAGGTCATTGGGCATTTTGTTCGGACATATGACCCACGGCGCACAAAAACGAAACAGGGCTAGGTATGTAGTTAAATGTATATGTTACTTAATGGTATGGGTCGCATTATTGCAGGATATGGGAGAACCGCAAAAAAAATTTTTTTAATTAATATTATAGCATTTTTAAAATAATTATTATAGCATT
The DNA here is from genome assembly GCA_918857605.2 of Philereme vetulata. Classification (NCBI taxonomy): domain Eukaryota; kingdom Metazoa; phylum Arthropoda; class Insecta; order Lepidoptera; family Geometridae; genus Philereme; species Philereme vetulata. Next base: position 13,578,378 of record OU975430.1, on the reverse strand, counting down.
TTTAAATTATTATTATAGCATTTTTATAATGAACTAAGTAAAAACTATTGGCCTGACTGTAAAAATACTTTGTAAAACAGTTGTTTTGAACAATTTCCAGGAATACGAAAATAAAATCCATTTTGCGGTAATAATATTTTTATTCTGCATTATCAAAATCTATAGTTAATTCATCTAAAAAGGCTGCAGGCGCGTCTATCACGTCTTGATGCCTGGCCCATGACAGAAAGTATACGACGCTTACAACATGTGCACAGCTTCCGACAGTGCGACGGCCGTGTATACACGAGCAGTAATACTGTTGGATGCTATTTCTTCCAATATGGGTAGGATCTACTAAAATATAGGTGTAGTACTGCTTTGCACGGACGTGTCGTGACTGTATTCTGCCTCTTATCAATATCTTATTTTCAATCATTTCTTGGTGCCGGTATAGTTCGATAGTGTATACACCATCCTCACGCATGTGCTCGTGGCAATACGATCTTGCGATTCTCAAGTGGTATGATCCCAACGTAAACAATATTAATTCGTCAAATGTAAGCCGAGGAAAGTCATCAAAATCCGGATCATTGCCATCGAGTCGCACAAACGCTACTCTCTGCCTGTTTAAATTATGGTTAATCACATATTCTGCCATCTCATTGGGTTCATTCATTCGTTCATTTATAATTCTTATGAATTGTTCCGCATACATATGGTCCTCATATGGATGGCGAGTAGCATTAATTATGGCCGCAGTTATTTTGAAGTCGACCATCATGTTTCTCATGGCAACGTTAAAATATACATGGCGGAAGATTTTAAAATCTTTCTTGAATCTGCCGTTAATGGTTTCCACTACCCACCGGATCATTGTTATTAATCTAGATTTATTAGCATCTAGTGTCGTCAGTTGTTCTCCTCTTACTCTTGTAGGCGGCATGTGAGGATTATACCCGCATTCCTCAATTTTATCAATCGAATCCCGAAATCCACGATCCAATATAAAAACATCATTAACTCTCAAGAACCCATGAATCGGAGAATCTTCTTGCATCAGGTCACGCATAATGCTTGCGTCCGAAGTAGTCGCAGTGTAAGGCCCCGTAACATCTACTATGTAGCCGTCGGTACATACTATAAGGAAGGGTTTTACTAAGTTCCGAAACTTATGAAGACTGTAAGTTTTGCGCTGGAAAAGGAAATTCGAACTCTTTTGTAGATAAATATATGTTCCATCACATACGAGAATGGCCGCCGGTTCATTATAGTTACCACCAAAAAAATGGCTTGGAATTGCAAGATTCTTGGCCACCACATCTTCCCTAGTAATATGATTTAAGCCCAAATGCTGTGGAACAAAATCATTACTTAAGCATTCTCTTGCTATCGCCAACTTCCTTTCTAGGGTTCTCCTCGACATATTGAATTTAGTGGCTAATCGCTCATCTGGTTCACCGGTTCTTATTTTTGTTAAAAAAATTCCAAGAACTGTGGCAGGATGAACTGATCGATCACCCAGTGAAGGCGTTTGGTTCAAAATAACATTAAATTGATATTTTGTTAGTCCCGTCCAAAAGTGAAATTCATTGTCCTCTATTTCTTCAATATTTTCGAAATCAAGGTTGCTTCTTTGTTCGATACCCCATTTATATAAATTCATCATACCAACAACATGAGTACTGTCAAAGTTTTCGTGGGATGTAGTGTTGAGCAAGTCTACCCAATCATTCCTCATAAAATGAGCATTGCAAACCCGAGCTAATTCTGGTATATAAAAATTGTGATTGTGTAAGAGTTGGAACTTAGCATATAGTGGAACATTATGGGCCACTACATTTCTACAGTTTGTAAAAATACAATGTCTCGCTGTATTCGATGCTCGCTTATATCCTCTAGGCGTAACAAAACTAGGCTGCAATTGTACTTGATCTTGCACTGGTTGCTCTTCAACTGGCTGATCTTGTACTGGTATATTTTGTACTTGTTCATTTTGTACGGGTTGATTCCGTAAACGACGATCTAACCTTGACCAACAAGCATGGCACATGGCCCGTGAGCCATTAAAAGTAATCTGAAACAATTGAAAAAAAAAAATATATATTCCTCCATTTATCAAGAAGTAAAATGAGCCATTACATTGAGCAAAGCAACATTTGTACAATCAAGAGCACGCGACGAGTCATACACATACGATGACAGTGTAGTGTACTTACCTCACGTGGTATTATTTCTTGCAATAATAAATCTACAAGATCCCTTTGTCTTTCCAAAAAGAGAACTATCAATATGTGTTTTCGTCGACGTAAAACAGATCGATTACACGACACGCAACTATTTTGTCTTTCCATGTTAATGTAAACCAATCGTCAAGCAAAATCAGGGGTCCATAAAACACGCTCAAGTAATCAATAAAATGCAAAAATCGGAAACACGAGTTTAAACGCACAGATCGAAACGAAGGATGACGTACGACTGCGGGGCGGTCAGAGCGGGTGGGGCGCAGGCGGCGCGTCGCACGCGCACTTCGATACCTTACTGTTATTTTCTACCTGTCGAAAGTGCGAGCGAGAGAGACATACAATCTGTTATGCGATACAAACATTTTTCTTATGCTTGTACATACATTTTCACAATGCTGACAGTAAAATCTTTAGTTTTTAGTCTAATAGAATTATAGTTAGACTCTCATACATACTGTTACATAACATTTTTCCTCCAGCAGATACATAAAAAAAATTTACATATTTAGAAAAGTGGAATTGAATACTTTACTTTAAAAGTGATTTGAACACTGTGCGCGAAAAAAAAAAGTGGGTCAAAACCGCCCAATGATCTTTAAGCTTTGAAGGATACCAAAACCAGCCAGATACAAATAGAGATTTTATTACATGTTCATACATACTATAACGCGAAAAGACTTTTCCCCCAACCTATTATTCAGGGTAACAACAGTCGGTTTTATGTTTTTTGTCAAAAATAAAAATATTGCATACAACTCTTGCTTAGCTTTTATTCGTATACTCTATCTATTGGATAGGTACATTGTGTTATGTGATATCCTTTATCGCGAAGTAAAAGCAAAATGCACCTTTTAGCTCACTTGCCACGTCCCGCTATCTACGAGTATGCTTACAAGCATCAGACTTACACACTAATTTACCGTTAATATTTGACTAAAAGAAAACATACATTCAAAAGGGGACTATTTCGAACAAAACGTTTGGTTGTCTGTTGTTCCATTTACTGCTCCTTTACATATCTCCATAAGAATGTTGCGTGGAATTCGATACGGGTGCGAGGCGTGCCCGAAATCCCCTTATCACTAATGTTATCAGTTCTGCATCGGTAGTAAGTTAACAGTGTTGTTCTTCTTATGCAACTAAAACAGACTGAAACTTAAAACAAACTGAAACTTATCCTGCCTTTTAACTTCGCCTAAGCATCAAAGGTCAGGAAATGTACGAGCTACTCGTTTTTACTAATTTTATTATAGACTAATGATGCTAAGAGATGTTTCCTTAAGAATATCCTGTGCAGTTGGCATTTCCTGTAGAGTTACTTCGCAATTCAAATTACTTGTGTTGTGGTTTGCATAGTTTGTTGTAAAGTTTTAGTGTATTATCAAAAGTGTACTTAGACTTACTTTATTGTTATTTGGAATAGAAAAAAAACTGGCCAAGTGCGAGTCGGACTCGCGCATGAAGGGTTGCGTACCATTTTATCTATAAAAATGGCAAAAAAATCATGTCTGTTGTATGGGAGTCCCACTTAAATATTTATTTTATTCAATAGCACAATTTTATTTATTTACCTTATTTGAGGTTGGTGCCGATTAAGCTAGTTATCTAAATTGTATGAGTACCCATACAACTCAGAGGACTAACCTAATTGACCTCAACTTTGTATGTATGGGGACACCCTTTAATTTTCAACTTATATTATTTTTTGGATATTTTCCTTTATTTGTGCTGTAAGACCTTACTTTTTGCTAAATTTCGTGATTCTAGGTCAACGGGAACTACCATATAGGTTTTCGACCCAAAACCTATAGGGTACTTCCGGTTGACCTAGAATTGTCAATTTTGGTTAAAAGCAAGGTCTTACAGCTCAAGTAAAGGGAAAATTCCGAAAAATAAAATGGGTTGAAAATGAAAGTAAATTTTGGTACTTACAAGTTTTTACGAAAATCTAAATTTGCCCATATCTTTTTATCGTGTTGACTTGGACCTTGATTTTTATACTCGTACACATAATAAAGTCAAAATCTTTTATTCATGAAAATCACAAGGATCACTTTGAAACGTCAATTTTACTGCCCGTTCCATCGAGACCAAGTCAGGAAAGAAAGGCAAGAAAACAAGGCCGGTTGTTTTTTTAATGATCCTTTTAGAATACATAACAATACAGGTAATAAATTACGTCTAAATTGTAACATTTTAAACGAGTTGGAGCAATTTCAATCCCAAGCTTCTCGATCATCTAAATAATCAGATATTTTATAGTAGGCTTTTTTATAAAGATTTTGTTTAATTACGTTTTTAAATTTGTTAATTGTAAATTTTTGTACATCACTTGGGAGTTTGTTATAAAAGCGTACACCTTGCCCTTTAAACGATTTACTAACTTTATGAAGTCTACAAGTGGCAACAGCGTGTTTATCTTTATTTCTAGTATTAAAATTAGTATTATCGCTATTTTTCTTAAACAAATTAATATTTTTGTGAACATACATCAGATTTTCATAGATGTATTGACAAGGGAATGTCATAATATTTATTTCTTTAAACTTATTGCATAATGATTCTCTGGGGCCCATATTATAAATTGCACGAACAGCCCTCTTCTGCAGCACAAAAACGGTGTTTATATCTGCAGCACTCCCCCACAGCAGTATACCGTATGACATAATGCTGTGGAAGTAGCTGAAGTAAACTAATCTAGCTGTGTCTACGTCTGTAAAAAGACGGATCTTTTTGACTGCGTATGCCTCAGAACTAAGTCTCTTCGACAACTTATCAATGTGAGGGCCCCAATAAGCTTATTATCTAGGGTTATACCTAACAATATGGTGGTGTCCACAAGAGCCAACTCCTCGTCTTTGATTTTTACCACCTGCTTTAACTTGTGTAACATTAGGTAGTATAAATCTAATACACTTTGTTTTCTTTTCATTTAAAACTAGATTGTTTACATTGAACCATTTTACGACCTTAGAGATTGCATTGTTTACATCGTCAAAATCGGTTTGTCGTCGCTTTAATTTAAATAAAAGTGACGTGTTATCTGCAAACAGTACAACCTCATGATCGTCCCTTACAAGATGGGGAAGATCAATAATATATACTAAAAACAAAAATGGTCCCAGAATTGATCCCTGTGGTATACCCATTTTAACCAGAGACCCCGCAGAACGCTTCTCCTTCACGTCAACTCTTTGCACTCTGCCACTTAAATAAGAAGTGAGAAAGTCTAGAGCAACGTTCCTAATGCCATAATGGTGTAGTTTCCTGATCAATGTGTCATGGTCTACGCAATCAAATGCCTTGGATAATTCACAAAAAACACCTAAAGCGTCATTCATGATAATTCTTCCAGGCATCAAATACGTGCGATATTAACTCAATACCAGCATCAGTGGTTGAGCGACCCATGGTAAATCCGAATTGTTTATGATGCAGTAAATTATGAGAATTGAAATATATAAGCAGTTGATTCAAATTATTATTTATTTATTATTTATTTTTAACCTGTGTTTTCCCACTGCAGGGCAAAGGCCTCCCTCCCGTTTTAAAATTAGTTTTTCAAATATTTTACTAAATGTCGGAAGTACTGAGATTGGTCTAAAATTATCAGGATCAGAACTGTTCACTGTTTCATTAAATCAGGGAATACACCACAGTCGATACACTCGTTGAATATTATAGCTAGTTCGGGAGCAATTATGTTACTCAATGTTTTTACGACGCTAACAGAGATACCCCAGAGGTCCGTGGTTTTCTTAACATTTATCAGTTTGAAAGCTTTTATGATGTCATCACTATTTACATAATCAAATTTGAATTGTGTTTTGCATTCCTCTAAGTTTTCTTTTAACAATGACTCTGCGACTATGGGAGAGGAGTTTAAGGATTTTGTGGTAGAGACTGGAATATTGGTAAAAAAGTTCTCGAACGCATTAGCTACATCACCATCCTGATTGATCGTGGCATTCCCAATTTTCAAATTAAACTTATTGTTCTTAGTTGTGACTCTTCCAGTCTCGCTGTTGATTATTTTCCAAGTGGCATTTACTTTGTTTTGACTATTTTTAATTTAGAACTCAGATGACGCGCTTTTGCTTCACGACAAACATTTTTAAAAATCTTTGATAATTTTTTACATAATTTGAATATTTTATAAGAACTATAGACCTCAGTATATGGTATAAATTTCAACATGCTAGGTCCAAACGTTCCTGAGAAAATCGGTGGTGACACACGGACAGACGGACAAGAGAGTGATCTTATAAGGATTCCTTTTTTTTACCTTTTGAGGTACGAACCCTAAGAAGTTACACGACAAACAGGAATGTCAAATTGAAAAATTGAGATGAGTGTGGAGTCGTATTTGTATATACTGTTTAATGAGTTCCTGTTTAGCTGCAATAAACTTAATTATTTGTTAGCATATGATGCTTCCTATACGGATAACTCTATAGGAACCGGACACGGGCACAGAGCCACCGTTTCAACTTGGTTTTATTGCACGCCTCAATTATTATGCACCGTTCCGTTATAAACACGGTCGCCATTATAGTCAAGTTGCGCAGTTTTATTCTAATCAGAGTTTTTCTCTCGATTTAATCTGCACTAATAAACCTAATTTCATAGCACCATTAAACAGTTTTGTGTTTGTTGCGGTTTCACAAAGCGGGAATACAACTTTATTAATGCGCTATTTTGGGAAACGGGTCACGAACATACCTATTCATTACTGTGTATAGGTATGTAAGAATATGGATCAGTTAAGAGTTAAGATTTAAATAAATATGTACACAGTAAGTAAAGTATCTCAAATAGTAACTTAGATGTCTACAGAAATAATGTCCATAGTGAATCAGTACAATGAATGATGTTCGCATTCGAAGGAATCGGCGGTGTTAAGTACTTCGACATCGCGTAAGGAATGCGGCCTCGAGGTTCTTAACAAGTATGACGTATTTCCAATACTATTATCAGCAAATACTATTTAGTTTTTGACATCTCCCTTGCGAGTTTAAACAATACCTCATTTACTAAAGTTTTACATTTTTCTTGTCTCTTATTCTATGTATCACTAAATATAAGTCCTTTTATAGTTTGCATCATCATCATTAGCCGGGGCGCGTCCACTGCTGAACATAGGCCTCCCCCTTAGATCGGCACAACGAGCGGTTGGTAGCCGCGGTTTATACTTTTATTTTAAACTAATGTCTCTATGCTATGCACATACCCATTAAATCAGTTGAAAGAAAAGATACATCTCGCAGAGAAGCCTTTATAAGACCGCGAAGTAATACGCAAAGTTTCGACATTGAACATAAACTGTTATAGGTACTTACTGCAAGTTATTTGAACCGGTTAAATACATATTTAAAAACATGTATAGGTACTATCGTATAAGGTTTATGCAACATTCCTAACAGGATAATTATTGTTTTGTTGTGCGGGTGAAACTAGACTTGTAGTAAACAACAGTAGTTAGGGACATTTTTAATGCACTTCATGTCTAGCTTGAATCACGATTATGTTATTATATGACCATATTTACAAATTATGTTTTGACATTAAAACTGTGAGTCAATTTGACGATATTTTTTAGGGTTCCGTAGTCAAATGGCAAAGAACGGAATTCTTATGGATTCGTCATGTCTGTCTGTCTGTCCGTCCGTATGTCACAGCCACTTTTTTTCCGAAACTATAAGAACTATACTGTTGAAACTTGGTAAGTAGATGTATTCTGTGAACAGCATTAAGATTTTCACACAAAAATAGAAAAACACAATAAATTTTGGGGGTTCCCCATACTTAGAACTGAAACTCGAAATTTTTTTCATCATACCCATACGTGTCTATGGATAGGTCTTCAATAATGATATTTAGGTTTCTAATATTATTTTTTTCTAAACTGAATAGTTTGTGCGAGAGACACTTCCAAAGTGGTAAAATGTGTGCCCCCCCCCCCCCCGTAACTTCTAAAATAAGAGAATGATAAAACTTAAAAAAATATATGATGTACATTATCATGCAAACTTCCACCGAAAATTGGTTTGAACGAGATCTAGTAAGTAGTTTTTTTTAATACGTCATAAATCGTAAACCGCAATTTACCTTTCATTCAATCAACTAGCTAGATGGTACGGAACCCTTCGTGCGCGAGTCCGACCCGCACTTGGCCGGTTTTTTTCCATTGCGAAATAGGTACTCGGCAGGTTGTAACTTATAACTAGCCATGTATGAATGTAATTTTTGAGAATCTGAATAAGTTAGTAGCTTCACAAATAACCTTAATTAGATTTAGTCCATGATTAAAATTTTTCGACGATGTTGAACCATTAATGCGTGAATATCCTCTCTTTTACAATCACTGAAAATAAATCCGATGCGTCATAAACATAACTTTGTTGCTCGCATTTAAGTTGATACCTAAACATCCTGAATTAAATTCATTACCTTTTTATGAGATCAACTAAGAGATTTGGTATGAGAAATTTTAACGACGGCTTTCATGATATTTACGTAAGAGCTTGATTCGTATCTCCATAGCTAAGTACTTACATCGCGGGAACAAATATTATTCACACGCTCTGGTTTGAAGAACCTGGGTACTTGTTGATATCGTTGAAGCAAATAAGTAAGATCAGGATTGGATAATTCAAAGTTTTAAATGAACCTTGCAACTGCAGTAGGTGTTGCGTGTTGTCTTTGCTATAGTTGCTTCATTGTGTTTCCACCTCGTTGCGTTGCGTTGGCTTGTCTCATCAAATTGTTATGTCACACGCTTTTGTGAAGGTTACCGTTAGCTGAACAATAAGCCCGGCTTAAAAACTGTATTTGTCATCATAATCTCGTTTGAACATCATATAGATCATGCTACTAGTCTTCAATTGTTAGGTGTATGAAATATTACCACACATTACAGAACTAAGTTCACAAATTATAACACATTTTAGAGCTGTACGAAATCACGAGTAACTTCAGCTGTATCAACGTAAGCTATTATTATAGTTAAACTCACAGTATTTTCGTTGTTATTTCCAGTTTGATATCACTCGAGTCGTTGGAGTTGAGAGAAAACCTCCTGAAGTCACTTCCCGAATCCTTGAAAAACCTTACCAGGCTGAAAAGGCTAGACTTGGGCGATAACGAGATCGAAGAACTGGTAAGATATGTTCGGTAACTGTTAGCTGGGTACCTACCAACTGTGTACACTGTACAATACTAATTTACTTGTAATTATTTACAGCCTGGTTTTGTAGGGGAACTGCCTGCTTTAGAAGAATTATGGTTGGACCACAATAAACTGCAGTATCTGCCTCCAGAAATCGGAAATCTAAAGGCCCTGATATGTTTAGACGTCAGCGAAAACAAACTAGAAAAACTACCAGAACAAATTGGTGGACTTAGGTCTCTAACGGACCTGCATCTCTCCCAGAACATGCTAGAAACTATACCAGACGGTACAGGAGATTTAACCATGTTAGCTATACTGAAGTTGGACCAAAATAGATTAGATACGTTAAATGAAAATGTAGGAAGGTTAGTGTACAGTATGTTTAAGATATATTTCATTTTGTTAGTTTATCTTCGGCTATTTATAACGTTAATGATTTTGTATTTCGCTTTCAGGTGTACAAATCTACAAGAGCTTATATTAACTGAGAATTTTTTATTGGAGTTGCCTAAGTCGATAGGGAATCTCAAGGAGTTGACAGTACTGAATGTAGATAGGAATGCGTTGGGCGACATACCGGAAGAAATCGGCAATATGTCATTGTTGGGTGTACTGTGTTTGCGCGACAACAAGTTGACGAAACTACCAAACGAGCTGGGAAATTGTAAATCACTGCATGTGCTGGATGTAAGCGGAAATCGGTAAGACCACCATTTTAATAATCGGCTCTATTAAAAGTTATATATCCCTCCGCTCCATCTTACAAATTTAAAATGAAATAGAAATCGTTTCGCTTTATTCTCGGCTAAGCTCTTTGAAAGGCACTTAGCGTACAGATTAAGCTTAGCTCTGAACTTAATAGCGACTTTTTTATTTTTATTTCCTTTGATAACGGCTCTTCAGTATCACCGAGTCTTTCCGCGCTCGGAAAGACTCATGAAATGTTTCAACTAGAAATATTTAGATGAGATGATTCAGTTTCTTGGTTTATAATTTAGACTTTGATGGCGTTTGTGTTAAAATGTTTCAGATTACAATACTTACCATACACCCTCGTGAATTTGGAATTGAAAGCTGTTTGGCTGTCAGAGAACCAGGCGCAGCCACTTCTTACCTTCCAGACTGATAGAGATGAAACTACTGGAGAAAACGTCCTAACTTGCTTCCTATTGCCACAGCTCACATATACCCAACAACCTGGTATGAATGCAACATGTACTATCCAATTTTTAATTCATTGTCTTTTGTCCCGCTTTTGTTGTACTGCTCGTAGAATCACTCATGTATTCTAGTCTCATACTTTTACCATTTTCCTTGTAATGACATTGTTATTGAAGCCAATTGTTAGGATTTTGAATGAGTCTTGTCCCGATGAGGTTTTTATGAATTGTACCAAGTACAGACAGCGTCGATATATAATCGATAACTCCCTGCATGTTTCAACATTGAACTAACAAACTTGTAGAAGGATGATTAAAAAAGTTTGTTTATCTAATCACATTACATGTAATAAAAACCGACCAAGTGCGAGTCGGACTCGCGCACGAAGGGTTCCGCACCATTATCGATAAAAACGGCGATAAAAATTATCTATAAAATATCTTTTGTATGGGAGCCCCACTTAAATATTTAATCTGTTTTAATCTGTCTGTTTTTAGTAATTTGTTGTTATTAATGTGTTGTTAAAGCGGCAACAGAAATACATCATCTGTGAAAATTTCAACTGTCTAACTATCACGGTTCATGAGATACAGCCTGGTGACAGACTGACAGACAGCGGAGTCTTAGCGGGTCCCGTTTTACCGTTTGGGTAGGGAACCCTAAAAACATTTTGGAAATCACTCTTCTACAAGTATTTATTTTAATCTTTAAACATGCGAGGGGTTATCGGTTAGCGACGCTTTCTGTGCCTTAACAGTTTTCCAAACATTTGAAATTTGATCTATTTTTATGAATAGTAAGGTTTGATTATTAAATATAACTAGTTTTTATTTAAAATACTTATTTGGTGGTTGTTAATGGTATTATATTCGCACTTGAGTGTTGGTTTTTGCGTATGCTTTTTGGGCTTATTTTTTAATTATGCGACGAACTGTGATCAATTACTTATTAATTAATTCATTTAATAAATTAAAAATAAACATAACAGTCTTTACATAGTATAAAAAGAAAGTCGCTTCCGTTGTCTGTTCGCTTAGATCTTTTAAACCACTCAACGGATTTTAATGCAGTTTTCAGCAATATATAGAATGATTTAAGAGGAAGGTTTATAAGTATAAACATACATAGTAACTGCGAAAGTAACGGTTTGTTTGTTAGTTTGTTTGTTACCCTTTCATAACTAAACGGCTGAACGGATCGCAATGAAATTCGGCAAGGAGATAGATTATATCCTGCGAAAACACATAGGCTTCTTTTTACCCGAGCGCGGAAATAAGGGTAATGTTTTTTATTGAAATAGCACGCATGCGAAGCCGCGGGCGGGTCAGCTAGTAACCAATAAATTAGTTTTTAAATTTATTAGTCGATAGAGAAAAATAATACTTTTGACTCCTGCTGAAGATTTTATCAGAGCGTCCACGTGCGTCACGTACCAAAGACATACATAAATTTAAGTTATTCAAAAGAATGAAACAACGGACAGACTAACGGAACCAGTTTGTTGTGCTATTCGACACTTGACACACTTATAAATACCACACCAATTTGTAATGCAAATATGAAAATCCATATTATGAGTCATAATAAAATTCGCACGCGTGCTTTGCCAATAAAAACATTAGCCTCCTTCTGCTCAGTCGAGGAAAAAGTAGACTATGTAGGATATAGGCTACTTCTATAGTAGGTTATATATAATCTGTCAGTATATAAAAACATTAGCCTCCTTCTGCTCAGTCGAGGAAAACATTAGCCTCCTTCTGCTCAGTCGAGGAAAACATTAGCCTCCTTCTGCTCAGTCGAGGAAAAAGTAGACTATGTAGGATATAGGCTACTTCTATAGTAGGTTATATATAATCTGTCAGTATATAAAAACATTAGCCTCCTTCTGCTCAGTCGAGGAAAAAGTAGACTATGTAGGATATAGGCTACTTCTATAGTAGGTTATATATAATCTGTCAGTATATAAAAACATTAGCCTCCTTCTGCTCAGTCGAGGAAAACATTAGCCTCCTTCTGCTCAGTCGAGGAAAACATTAGCCTCCTTCTGCTCAGTCGAGGAAAAAGTAGACTATGTAGGATATAGGCTACTTCTATAGTAGGTTATATATAATCTGTCAGTATATAAAAACATTAGCCTCCTTCTGCTCAGTCGAGGAAAACATTAGCCTCCTTCTGCTCAGTCGAGGAAAACATTAGCCTCCTTCTGCTCAGTCGAGGAAAAAGTAGACTATGTAGGATATAGGCTACTTCTATAGTAGGTTATATATAATCTGTCAGTATATAAAAACATTAGCCTCCTTCTGCTCAGTCGAGGAAAACATTAGCCTCCTTCTGCTCAGTCGAGGAAAACATTAGCCTCCTTCTGCTCAGTCGAGGAAAAAGTAGACTATGTAGGATATAGGCTACTTCTATAGTAGGTTATATATAATCTGTCAGTATATAAAAACATTAGCCTCCTTCTGCTCAGTCGAGGAAAACATTAGCCTCCTTCTGCTCAGTCGAGGAAAAAGTAGACTATGTAGGATATAGGCTACTTCTATAGTAGGTTATATATAATCTGTCAGTATATAAAAACATTAGCCTCCTTCTGCTCAGTCGAGGAAAACATTAGCCTCCTTCTGCTCAGTCGAGGAAAACATTAGCCTCCTTCTGCTCAGTCGAGGAAAAAGTAGACTATGTAGGATATAGGCTACTTCTATAGTTGGTTATATATAATCTGTCAGTATATAAAAACATTAGCCTCCTTTTGCTCAGTCGAGGAAAACATTAGCCTCCTTCTGCTCAGTCGAGGAAAAAGTAGACTATGTAGGATATAGGCTACTTCTATAGTAGGTTATATATAATCTGTCAGTATATAAAAACATTAGCCTCCTTCTGCTCAGTCGAGGAAAACATTAGCCTCCTTCTGCTCAGTCGAGGAAAACATTAGCCTCCTTCTGCTCAGTCGAGGAAAAAGTAGACTATGTAGGATATAGGCTACTTCTATAGTAGGTTATATATAATCTGTCAGTATATAAAAACATTAGCCTCCTTCTGCTCAGTCGAGGAAAAAGTAGACTATGTAGGATATAGGCTACTTCTATAGTAGGTTATATATAATCTGTCAGTATATAAAAACATTAGCCTCCTTTTGCTCAGTCGAGGAAAACATTAGCCTCCTTCTGCTCAGTCGAGGAAAAAGTAGACTATGTAGGATATAGGCTACTTCTATAGTAGGTTATATATAATCTGTCAGTATATAAAAACATTAGCCTCCTTCTGCTCAGTCGAGGAAAACATTAGCCTCCTTCTGCTCAGTCGAGGAAAAAGTAGACTATGTAGGATATAGGCTACTTCTATAGTAGGTTATATATAATCTGTCAGTATATAAAAACATTAGCCTCCTTCTGCTCAGTCGAGGAAAAAGTAGACTATGTAGGATATAGGCTACTTCTATAGTAGGTTATATATAATCTGTCAGTATATAAAAACATTAGCCTCCTTTTGCTCAGTCGAGGAAAACATTAGCCTCCTGCTCAGTCGAGGAAAAAGTAGACTATGTAGGATATAGGCTACTTCTATAGTAGGTTATATATAATCTGTCAGTATATAAAAACATTAGCCTCCTTCTGCTCAGTCGAGGAAAACATTAGCCTCCTTCTGCTCAGTCGAGGAAAACATTAGCCTCCTTCTGCTCAGTCGAGGAAAAAGTAGACTATGTAGGATATAGGCTACTTCTATAGTAGGTTATATATAATCTGTCAGTATATAAAAACATTAGCCTCCTTCTGCTCAGTCGAGGAAAACATTAGCCTCCTTCTGCTCAGTCGAGGAAAACATTAGCCTCCTTCTGCTCAGTCGAGGAAAAAGTAGACTATGTAGGATATAGGCTACTTCTATAGTAGGTTATATATAATCTGTCAGTATATAAAAACATTAGCCTCCTTCTGCTCAGTCGAGGAAAACATTAGCCTCCTTCTGCTCAGTCGAGGAAAAAGTAGACTATGTAGGATATAGGCTACTTCTATAGTAGGTTATATATAATCTGTCAGTATATAAAAACATTAGCCTCCTTCTGCTCAGTCGAGGAAAAAGTAGACTATGTAGGATATAGGCTACTTCTATAGTAGGTTATATATAATCTGTCAGTATATAAAAATCAGTCCAGCCGGTGCCGGTGTGTCCAGACGTAACAAACCTACAGACAGAGAGACAGAGTTACTTCCGAATTCATAATATTAAAATGGATTACGAGAACTTCGAAGTAATACTTTGTTATAGGCGATAGTTACCACCGTCGTATAAAAAAGAACAAAAATGTATTTACCAAACAACGAAGATTAATTTTGAACTATAAGTAAATGGTCACAGATTTGTAATTGTTTTGTTTTTGCTGTGTAAATATACTAAATGCACTTGTCACATCACAAATAGAGCTGGATCACACGTCAGAGGTCGGCAGTGGTTACTGGTTCAGACAACAGAGAAACTTACAGGAGCTAGATAGACCGGCAGGTATGGTCAACAATTGTATATTTTTCGCACTTTTAACTAGCTAGATGTACGAGCAGGAATGTAGAAAGTTTGGTAGAGATGAATTTTTGAATTGTACTGCTGTAGTGTTGACGCACAGCAAGACATTTCAAAATGAGTCTTGTCATTACATTACACACATTTTGACGTAATGAAGTGGAGAGGCGTTCATTTTAAGAGTCGGATCTCTATCTAAATAGTGATTACATTCAAATATTCTTCTTAAATATTATGATTCAAATATTAAAACATTCGGTGCCTCCAAAGATCTCTTTCAAGATACTTTAATATTATCATTTTCAATTTATAGAGTTAGGTGATGCTAGAATTTTTATGAAACAGAACCAAATAATAGCATTTTATAAGTTAGGGTCTGCTCAACTAACTGTCAAAATCTACGACAGGTGTCATGCATTTAGAACGGACAGAGGCTTGTTAATATACAGGATGTCATAAATACTAGTGTCGAGCGAAAGTCCAGAGGTAGAGGACCGCTATGGCTACACGAATCACTCCTTGTATGTTCATTGTGCTAATCCAAACTCTTCATTATGAAAACTTGATTCTGCGTTATTTTACGTTCCTTAAGAACTAGTAAAATTTTTGCGCGAAAATAACCATAGATCCTAAACTATCCAAATTGGTAGAAATTGTAAGGTGGTGGTTCGGGTAGGCCAAGTGGTGGTCTATCTCTAGACTACCGTTCGACACTATTGTTTCGGACACCCTGCAAAATTGGACACTTACTTAAATAATAACTGCTCCAGGAAATGCTAAGTAATAGATGGTTGTAAGGTCTTCCGAAATGTAAAAGAGCAATTAGATAGGTAGTGCAGGAAAACAGTGGTCTAGCGTAGTTTCACTATCCGATGGACGCTTGTTTCAAGGTTAGCGTTTAACATATGTTATTACTGCGACAATTTGCACTATTATTTTCCAAGCACAAATAATGCCTTTACGCAAGCACTTCCTTTGTTTGTAGAGTTCAAAATGCCAGAGCACAGTTTTTAGGCACACGAACTATGTATTTTACACTGTTATTTGTATTGTGTCGTTCGTTACAATGTTTTGTATGAGTTGCTAGTTGTGGGTTGGAATCGTATTTATTCGTGAAACTTATGAAAATGTTTAACGATAAACAGTAAGTACAGTAGACTTATCAAAACTCTTATGTTTTGATAAGTTTACTGTGTTTGTCTTTATATTAAACTAGTGGTTCGCTCTGAACTGAGATCTCGCAAGTCTCCAATAAAAACTAAAAATATTATTCGTCATCTTCGACTATCAAAATAGTGCCACGAAATGCATAACTAGTTTTCTTGACCTACAGTTTCATTTAAATTACAGGTAACGGGAGTTCATGTTAATTGGTTGTATTTTTTTTAGGGTAGAAATTGCAGTTATTCTGGATTTCAGACTTGCCTATATTTGTGTCACTAAAGCTACACGCATACCAAATTTCAGCACTGTGGGGTCACTGGTGTACGCTGTGAATTTTGTCAAAGTTCAGTTTTTATTATGGCTAATGACTTAAAAACTAAAGGTTTAAACTAAAAACAAAAACTTGGTCGAAATGTACTTTTATTAGACGTGCCACTTGACCGGACAGTCCCATTTTGTTTTTTTTACCCCTCTTGAACCCCAATATCTCAACAACCCCCCAACATTTTTAGCTGATTTAGTCACATCAAATTTGGCACAATTTTGGTTATTCCGATCATCGTGAAATTTAGTATATAGATACTAAATTTCACGATGATCGGATCAACGCTTCGAAAGTTATCGCAAAATCTGCCATCACTATGAATGAATAAATGAATTTTCTTCATAATTTGTTTTTGCGTGATTTTTTCCGATATTTTAATAGTTATTCTGCTATTCGGGGCGGAGACAAATCCAACAAATCAAAGATCATCAAAATCGGTGGTGCCGTTCTCGAGTTATAAGTGTTCGAACAAACCCGACTTTGTTTTATATACTAAGATTAATTACGCCCGAGGCCGGGCGGAGATGGTGTTTGTATGTTATCTTTAAAACCATTTCGATCCCCAGTAACGTATTTTTAAATAGTTTTAAATAATCGGGAAGCCGTAGAGAGCGCTGCAAGAGATGACGAAATTTTCAATTTTACTACGTAATATATTTTCACAAAAACAGGGTTACTTACCATGATTTGTGAGTTTATGAGTGTATTTTTTATCCCAATAGTGAGTTCATTCCTAGCAAGATACAGAGAAAGAGGGTAGATCGATATATCTGCCAATAACCATCCACTCGCAGACTTGTTCATCTGTGATTATGGCGCATGCAACTCTGTCATCGGGACGCTAAAGAACTCACAAATCATGGCAAATATCCCGTTTTTAGTAAAAAATAACGTTCATAACCATGATAGTTTCAAAAGTTTATTACATATTGTAATGATCCTGCGAAACCTATATTTTTGAAGTGTCTAATATAAGATCTGATCAAACAGAGTCAAGCGTCAGTCGCGATCGCGATTCCGATGACGACTGGGAAGCTAAGGAAGCCTCGCGCACTCACTCCGTCAAATTCTTCGAAGAAATGCCAGAGACTAAAGAGGTGAGCCTATACTGTTGTTTTGGGAGAAGGGCTCACAAACACGCTTTTATAAATACACCTAAATACCTCGGGTATAAGTTACCTGTATGCTTCCTTCACGCTGGTGTTTCTATAAGAAGTAAGGGTAGAGATATTGGTGGTTGGTTCAGGACCGTTGGAAGACGATTCTCGGGGCACAGAGCTTACCTAGCAATGACAACTATACTTGTAGCTGTAGAATAAAATCTAGAATTCACAGAACTTGCTCAAAACAAAACAATTGCAACATGTTTGCACGCCGAATATTTCTAACAATAGAGCAATGTCTCAAATTTGATGTACATATTTATATTATTTTCGTTTATACTTTATTATGTTCAGTGCTTAATTTGTATTATTCAGATGACATCACGTTTTATTACTTTAATAAATTATTTCCTTGTATATTATGTACTTTTTATTTATTATGGTTATTCAGGTCTTAGTTATTCCGATTATGAATACTAGTTGGAGGGTTATTTTTAATACGTTTATGAACAATAAGATCAACATACTCAAATTAATATTAATATTATGATTAGAATATAAGGTTTTAGGCCAAGAGAGATATCTCGAGAGCGGACTACTTAAAAATAGATCTAAAGTAAATTTATCATCGAATCGGCGTTTGTGAAACCCAAGTGTAATTCTAACTCTGCGAAGAATTAACTAGATATGGGGCCGACTATGACTTCGGCCGAATCGAAGCGGATCGGCTGACTAGTCGGTTGAATAAACCGATCATTGCTTTCGTTGGAGTTTGCGTGGCATCGGCAATGTCCGTGGCGCTTCGTTGACGGCTGAGTCGGTCGCACCCGCCGGCCGCCGTGCGGTTACACTTTAAATTTTTTTCTAGTATTGTTTACGTACGGGCCGGTGTTACTGCAATGGGTGTTTTTAGCCAAATAAATATACAAATATACAATAAAGGTTACGGTTTCATTTCAATCTCTCTATTGTATGAATAGAAATATGAATAAATGAATGGGGTGAGGAGTCGGCGCCTCTTATCGACTCGTCGCACACTCAAATATGGCCGGCTAGTCGGTTTTCCCGACTAGTCTGTACAGTTGTAGAATCAACTAATGAGTCTAGTAACAAGGGTTGCCAGAGCGTGGGTGGATAGGATAAGTCAAAAACAAACGCAAATGAATAATTTATTGTACGTATTGTTTTAAAATTTATTTTTCATTTAAGCATATAAAAACTATGATACATTTTATCTGTGACCGTAGCCTGAAATCCTCTAAACGAAACCACCAAAACGTGAGTTAAAAACATGTTCCTAGATAAAGGTTTCAATTTTAAGGTCCCGTCGGTACACGAAGACAGTGACGAGGCGTCTGACTCGTTCTTCGCACTTCAGCTCAAGCGGCCTATTAGCGTAGTTCGCAAGCTAGTCACTACACCTCGCAGGAGTTCCCTGCAGCGACTCTCCTCTTTAACTAACCTGGCGGAGGTACGCGGCAGTCTCGCGGAGTGCATTCACAACTGGAACGTAGATGGCGCTTTAAACATAACTATGCCCTTTGACGTCACGATAGCGCTCAAATTAACACAGTCAATGCTCTATATTTGTTCATTGTAATGTAAAAAATATACAAAATTACAATTTCTTTTTTTTAAATTACCAACTAAATAAGAATTGATTTGTGAATGCACTACTATAGAGTCGAGTTTGTGCTGTCCGCCACTAAGCCTCATGCTCATGATCAGTACTTAGATTAGTTTTTGCTGCCGTAGACTTGCAACATTAGAAATTAATTTCATTTTTGAAGCTAATGTGTTTTGTCTAATCTTAAAATAGTATCAAAACCATTTGTGTAATTAAATACATATTTGTTGCCCATGACACTGAAGCACCCACACAAATCCTAGCATGGAGTCGACGTCATAGATTCCAGGCTAAAGAACGATAATTCCTCTTATATTTGTAACACGTATGCACTAGTTGTCAATTTTCTACAGCACGTTCACGAACTGAGCACAGTTTTACAAGATTTTATTTATTAATGTGACGCTTTGTTTAGATTGCACTTAGTAGATTAGTTTGATATCACAGACGTCGTATCATAACGACGGAGACGCTGGAAGTGATATCATATCCTGTGATTCACTGAGTAATACGGCATTTTCTTGTTAATAGGTTAAGTGACAGTACTTAATTAAGGCAGTTGTCTCACCGCCGGCGATGAGCGAGCAGCGAGCAGAGCTAGATACTAAAAACGAGTTGGTGAGCATCGAGAAGCGAGTGTGTAGTTCCTATAGTTGTCTCGCTGGGCTATAAAGCGAGTGAGCGAGTGCGGCGGGTGATACTCGACCCGCGACTGGCGCGTGCGTTACGTTCCGCTGGTTCATCTCACGGCGTGTGATCTGACCGCCAAGCGAGCATCGCTGAGCGGGTGTGTAGTCGCTGCTATAAAATAGTGGAGAGCGAGTTCTCGCCGGCAGTGGGAACGGCCAGCGATCACATATTAATATACGTGTTTCTTTTACTGACACGGAATCTATATCTTTTGTTCGTTTCTTGAGCGAGAAAATAGTTGATAGCTAATCGCTTACTCGCCGGCGGTGAGACAAGTGCCTAAGGCCTGAATAAAAGAAAATCTATATGTTCATACATAGGGCCATAAATATTTTGATAGATTAGAACTTTAGATGTATCTGTAAGCTACTTATATATATTATATATTTTATGATACTTGTAAAATTTGCTTATTCATGACATTTGCAATGAAATGGTTCAATGTTTGTTATATTTGTCGTAAGCAATGCGTGAGTATTGCATGAGCATTCAGCATGTTTAATTAGATTGCAATCACGCTTGTTTTATCTCCCTCCAATAAAAGTAGTAAATATTAATTACTAGTAAAGAAACTATAAAAATAGGAACCTTCAGTTTCAGACGAGGATAAAGTTGTAGCATTGCAAGTGTAACTGTTGCAAGAAACTAATTTGTATATGTTTTCAGACGCCGTTCGTTCGTCAGAACACACCTCATCCTAAAGACTTGAAAGCTAAGGCTCAGAGGCTGTTGGCGGGACGGTCGCCGGAAGTCGCCATCGTTCAGGCGAAACCGGAACCGCCCACGACTAACGGACTGCCGACATCACCTATAGAATCTGTTCCTGTGCCTCATCAAGTTGAGGTTAGTCGATGATGTCATACTACCAATTATCATAAATTATATAATCTTGAAAGAAAAGTATTTGTTTAGAGAAAGTCGATCTTTTTAAGTCGTCTTTACAAAACATAGATTGTTTAGAACGGTCGATTGGTGACATCAGCTGCCCCAGTTTGAGAAAAACCAACGGTTTAAGGCATATTGAGGCCTAAGAGGCTATGAGGCTAAGCATTTATTTCCTCTAACTCTCAAAACATCGTATGACCTTAACCTTCCAATACCCAATAATGGTAAAATAGTATTATTACCAAGAAGAATTTAATCATTATTTTAAATACGGGATTTATCACTTACCGTGTTATCTGTTTAAACGGTGCGTGATAAATCCCGTATTTATAATAACTATTGAAATAAATTCTGAAAGTTTTCTAAGTAAGAAGAATTTACTTGATAAACGAAATATTACAAGAAAACAAGTCCAGTCAAGTGCGTCTCTCCTGTCGAAGTTTTGTACCTTCCTAGATCACAACTTTAAAACTATACATCATAAAAAAACATCAAAAAATGATTTGTAATGTGCAAATTAAGTTCTTATATGTGATAATTCCCCATGTAACCTAAAAACCCTATTACTTCATCAAAACAATTATGCTTCTAGCATTTTTAAAACTTTCGTGATCACTGTACATAATTAATTACTGATGAAAACTCAACAGCCGTGGTCACGGGTGGATTCTCATCAGATCGTTTTAATTATTTTCATTTTCTCAGACTGTCTACATATCACCACCCGTCGACGTGTCAAAGGACGAGGAAAGTGATTTCCAAACAGTGCCCGATAGAGAGTATTCCGACGCTGAAAATGATGACAACGAAGATTCCGACGAGTTGGAGGTATTATTCAACTACAATTATACAATCTAATAGCCGTTTATCCTAATAGTAATAACCGGGATGTAGTTTCAAGAATGGGAAACCTTTGTAGCTTGTAAAAGTTAACTATGAAAATAACAGCCTGAAAGATTCTTTATTATGGAGAGCTAACAAAAAATGCCAATAACAGAACCTAACTGGTCCTTAGTTGATAATGTGTTTGATAATTGGGTGCTTATGAATGGGAGAACATGGAATAATAATTATTGATGTGAATCATCTTTCCACTCGGTTTGTGGGAGTGATTTTGGCAAAAGGGACGGAAATGTGTAACAGGAAACCGGGGAAGCGCGCGCTATTTGATTTGACCAATGAGCGCGCGCGGTAGTCAGATGTTACACATCATATGCGACCACTGTAAGGCTCGTAGTTTTTTTTGGTAAGTATGTGCAGAGTTGGGATATAGCTTAAAATTAACTATATTAGGCATTTGTCAAATTATAGTGAAGGAATCTCGAAATATGCGTGAGCCATGGACGAGATGATTGGTTGCAGCCGAAAAAATGTATAGGGTCGATGTACGATCAAACAAAGTCCTATAAATAACATTGGACATCAACAAGAACCCCGGCATGGCGGGCGCTATAGAAATGTACAACTGATTACAAACAAAATGCGATTTCGGTTTAAAAAAATACACAATCAGACTTTATTGAGGATTTGTTCACAAGGAAAAATATTCCTGTTGGACCAACCAGTTAGAACAATTTGACTGCGAATAGGAAGCTATCAAAATGTAACCAGTATTCTTGCCATCGGCGAACCTGACAGAGTAATTTAAAGGCGGGACTCTACTTAACTCAATTCAAACCATTAATGTGGACAGTCTTTATCAGCCTCTCTGCTTTCTCTGGTAAAGTCCCGGCATACGGCTTGGGAAAATATAACAGTGGCGCCACTCGAAAGAAAAAATCGTTTCTTGTACGATATTAAAAAGAAGATGGAAAGTAGAAGCAAAAGGGTCTAACTTGTTTGCTATCTCTTAATTGAAATATTATGGGGATCTCCAAAATGGGACTATGGGTTGTTTTAATTTATTAAACTGCGATTACTTTGTTGTTCCAAGTATCCTAACATTAGGTAATTGTTTAATTATTGCTTAAAACGGGTATTTATCGCGTATGCACATTTTATATTTGTTATCCCGACGTTGAACACACAGCCGTGTTGCAACAGTCATGGTCTCGGGCTGCCTACCCGAGACATGACAGCCCGAGACTATGACTGTTGCAACACAGCCGAAACGTCGGGATAACAAATAAAAAAGGTACATACGCGATAAATACCCGTTTTAATCAATAATTATGTGCAGTGATCGCGAAAGTTTGAAAAATACTATAGGTAATTGTTTAACATCAGGTTGGTCGTTTGCTTGTTTGCTACCTTAAGGGTATATAAAAAAACGTGTGAGATAGAAGGTATGATTGATGATATTTCCGAGAGTGGCGCCACTTTCGCATCGGGCCAAGTGTTATCGGATGTGTGTGGTGGCGGGTAGAGTGGCGCACGGCGCGTGGCGTGGCGCTCGAGCGTGGAGGAGCGCGCCGCGGCGGGCGGCGGCCGGCTGCATCGCCGCGACACGCCGCATCATCTGAAGAACAAGCGCGTGAACCAGATGGACGCGGGTCGCGCGCGAGATCTTATAGCGCAGGTGCTTATTCATTGCTAACCTGTTGTTGTATCTAAAACTCTTCACAATTTCCCTGCTTTTTCCCGTTTCTCGTATTATGTCGCCGTCCCTGTTTCATTAGATTTGTTTCTTGTACTCGTTTGTTATTTGAAGAATGAATGCATTAAGCATAGATGCTTCCATAACTGTTATTGACGTGTAAAATGTTTATCTTGCATTGTAGTAGTGGTTCGCCCCGAACTGAGATCTCACGAATCTCCACAAAAAAAATTGTAATCTTTGACTATCAAAATAGTGCCACGAAATGCACAAACAACTAACTTAACCTAAAGTTTCATTCAAATTACAGGTAACGGGAGTTCAAGTTAATTGATTATACTGTTTTGGGGTAGAAATTGCAGTTATTCTGGATTTCAGACTTTCCTATATTTGTGTCACTAAAACTATACGCATACCGTATTTCAGCACTGTGGGATCACTGGTGAATTTGGTCAAAGTTCAGTTTTTATACAAATAACTTAAAAACTACAAAATATAAACTAAAAATAAAAATGACTTCAAAAAGTACTCATAAAGACCTTTTATTCGACGTGCCACTTGACCGAATAGTCCCATTGTTTACCCCTCTTGAACCCCAATATTTCAACAACCCCCCCACAGTAACAGCTCATATAGTTACACCAAAATTGTGCCATCACTACCTAACCTACCTATATACCAAATTTCACGACGATCGGATTAACGCTTCGAAAGTTATCCTCGGACAAACAAACATACACACATAAATACAACGCCGATTTGCCCAAGTTGATTTGGAGATCTCGCTTCGCTCGATCAATTATGCTTTGAGCTCGATCCTTAATATGTTAATTTGAAGAATAAACTTGTCAACAAGTTAGCTCTGGCTGTGGTTTCGAATGTGTACCTCCCCATATTCCAGCTTTATAATTCATTACCCAATACTACATCGTCTCAATAACAAACGCATGCTTTGTGACATTTATCAAGTAAGAGAAATGAAAGTAATTGAATAAGAAGTAAAATTAAACGACAAAGAGTGGTGTGCGTTCTTGTTTAATCTTACTTGTTGTGCTAAATACTTGTAAATATGTATTCCTTTTCTGCGTTACTTCCTCTTAAGACTAGCGTCTTCTGTATTTCTGACATCTGTATAAAAAAAACTAATTATTCAGATGGATAGTTGTGTGATGATTTGTCATCTAACATATTTATATTAATAAACTCCACGTCCATTAATCTCTAAGATACTAATAGCGGTTAGTCTTTTAATATCCCAGGTAAACAGACGTCAAACATTGAGGAAAACGGCTCAGCCGGCAACAAATTATCTGTATTTATGTTCTAGTCTACTGTTTACAAATTCACCCTGTATGTACCTACTTATAAGGTGTCGCATGCTTGTAGAATTTATATAGATCTTAATTAGGTGGGAATGGAATTATTAACATTTTTAGGGTTCCGTAGTGGAACTATGAATCCTTACGGTTTCCGCCATATCCGTCTCTGTCTGTCTGTCCGACGAGTTTTTATTCGTAAATTATTAGAGCTGTAGCGCTGAAATTTGATATGATGATATATTTTAGTGACGCCTAGTAAGTTATCAAATAAAAACTAAAATATAAAGGTTTTTGGGGTAGCTCGCTCGCCTGTACGCCTGCGCCTCTACGGAAGTTGGGGGGGATGTAATGTTGAACAGGTCATCCAAAACATGTGGTTTCATTAACCCTTTTTTGATAGGATAGTCCGTACGTTTGTTTAATTTAGGAGCAGTAGTCGACTAGCTGGTCTGCAGTTAGATTTGTAAACAACTAATATAATGTTCATCCAAATCACCAAAATCAACTGCTATTTAACATAGTATTTTAAAATGACAAATATACACGGTCCGACACGCGCTTGATCAGTTATTGTATGAACTAAAACCATGATGTTACAATGATGCAAGTGTTTGGATTGTGCGATAAAACTGAATCTTTACATAGTATAAAATGAAGTCGCTTCCGCTGTCTGTTCGCTTAGATCTTTTAAATTACTCAACGAATTTTAATGCAGTTTTCAGCAATAAGTAGATATACTGATTCAAGAGGAAGTTTTATATGTTTATTACATACACAGTAACTGCGGAAGTATCTTATTTGTTTGTTACCTTTTCATAACTAAACGGCTCAACGGATCGTAATGAAATTTGGCAAGGAGATAGATTATATCCTGGGGAAGGACATAGGCTACTTTTTACCCGAGTGTGCAAAAGCAGGGTAATGTTTTTATTGAAATACCACGCATGCGAAGCCGCGGGTGGGTCAGCTAGTGTATTATAAACTATGGTCATAGCCATTTCGTATGTTATTTCAAGCCTTATTTTCATGTTTTTCTTAAAAAATATATTTGAATAATACGTGTTTCTGTGCTCTTTATTAACTTCAAGTTAAACCAACTAACAAGCCATAACCTGAGAAACTTTTCAATTGAGAAATCTCATGAACATTAATGGTATTTTACTTAGAAAACTTTCGTGATTGATTTCAATCATTATTATAAATACGAGATTTATCACGTACCGTCTTATCGGTGTTTCGACCGACAATGTTTCGGTTCAATTCGTGATCCTTCATCAGGGTAAATGCGATCCGCTCCGAATAACGTAAGTGCGAAGCGAGACGTTATTCGGAGCGGATCGCACTCACCCTAATGAAGGTTCACGAATTGAACCGAAACATCGTCGGTCGAAACACCGATAAGACGGTACGTGATAAATCCCGTATTTATAATAATTATTAATGGTTTTGTTTTAATTTTGTCAGTGTGAAAAAAATTAATTAAGTGCGTACTCAAAGCACTTATCAATTCTATTATCAGTTTCTGCAGCCGTCGATGTGTATCCGAGATAATTTCCTGCCTGCCTTATCAATATATGTACAGTTGACGTGCAATGATAACTATAAGACGTGAAAAGTAGTTTGCTAGTACCTATACATTTACAGGTATAACTTGCTACGGGAAATAGATCAATATGGAAGACCTTATAAAGAATTTCATTTGTATTTGGCATGATATCTGAATGAATGCAAAGTGGCTAGCTATAAGATATTGTATGGCCTATTAGCAAACACATTTGAGTTCAAGTTGTACCTGTAGGTGAATTGCATGTCGTATCGTTTATTTTCTAATAATATCACATGATGAGCCACAAACACTTCAGAGGAGTTCTCCTAAATTGCACAATGTAGTTATGACTCGAGTCAAGTTCATAAAGTGTTGTTCAAAATATAGCCGGTGTTTGTGATCATGCAATCACGCTACTTACCACGATGCCATATCTACACTGGCCTCCAAAAAAATCGACCCACCTACGTTTTTTCGCAAAAAAGTGTCCTATGGGTTTTTACTACAACCGATAGATATTTTTTATGTTGATAATGAAAAACTGCAATTATGGGGTTGTAAAAAACCTAAAAATGTCGCGTGGTCGCGCGGTGCGGGATATTTTACATAAAAATGTGATAAGATAATGAAACCATAACATTTGTCAAAATTAACGATTTTACTGTAAATGGCAAAATTTATGTTTTTTGACATTTAAACACATTTTCGCTTCACTTTAGTATGGGATGTTTCCTCCTCTTGCTTTAATGACTGCTGCCATACGCTTATTCAGCGAACGAATCAGCTTTTTGATGTCTTCTTGGGGTATCTGTTCCCATTCTTCCGTTAATGCGGCTTCCAGCTGATCTAACGTCTCTGGAACTGGATTTCGGGCTCTAACTTTCCTTTTTATCTGGTCCCAGAGATGTTCGATCGGATTTAGGTCCGGACTATTGGCTGGCCACTGCATAACTGGTATACCAACCTCCCTAAGATATCCGGTTACAATTCTGGCGACGTGTGGTCTTGCGTTATCATGCATGAGCTGGAAATTTTCGCCAATATATCCCGCGTATGGCATTACATGAGGTTCCAGAATATCCGTTATGTAATTTTCAGCATTAACCGCACGATTCCGAAAGAAAACCAGCTCCGTACGTCCGGTTAAAGAGATGCCTCCCCAAAACATTGTAGAGCCTCCTCCAAACCGGACTGTTTCTCTTATGCAGCACTGAGCATAACGTTCTCCTGGTCTTCTCATAACGTTACGACGTCCGTCAGAGCCTACAAGGGACATTCGGCTCTCATCACTGAACATAACTGTCTCCCATGGACCAAGATCCCATTGGATGTGTTGCCGAGCAAATTATAACCTTGCTTGCCGATGAGATGTAGTGAGTTTTGGTCCCGTGGCAGGCTTGTGTGGTTTCAGGTTTTGCTCCCGAAGTCTTCTCACCGTATTCTCACTTACAGCCACTCCACGAGTGTCCCTCAGCCTGCCCTGCACATCAACAGCAGAAAGATGCCGATTTCTCAAGGAAGTCAAGGCAATAAAACGGTCATCCGTCGTGTTTGTGACACGTCCTCTTCCAGATCCTGGTCTCCGGCGGTACTCTCCCGTCTCTAAGTATCGTTTATAAACTCGACGCACTGCTGATCGACTCAAATGTAATCTTCTTGCCACATTTCGCTGACTTAGCCCTTCACGAACGAGAGCTACCACTTGAGCGGTTTCTGCTTCAGTTGTATCCATATTTTATGGTTAAAAGCAACGAATATGATTGCTCTAACAAAAGATTAAATCACTACGATGCACGGTGAATATGCCGCGACAAAAGTTCGAAATAAACTAACCTTGCACTCTATGCAAAAGTCATTAATTTTTTATCAGTGCTTTTAAAATGTTACAAATACCCACAATAGCACTTGTATTCGTCTAAAACAATGTCAAGTGGGTATTCAGATGTTTATTTATAAAGCATAAGCAAAACATACCAATATGTCAACGCATACTCAAGATAACAACTTTGTTACTCAAAATTAGCGGGTGGGTCGATTTTTTTGGCGGCCAGTGTAAATTATAGACGATTCTTGGGCTACACGCGCATACCGCAGCGGTGTCGGAGCATACAAGAAACAATAGAGCCGTGTGATCTGATTCGCATCGCACCCGCTGTCTGCGAACATATTACCATAGCGCCAGCATCATTGCAAATATTCGCACAGTTCACATTAAATCCTTTTTCAACAGAAAGCAGTAGTGTCTTCGAAAAATAAATGTAGGTCGGATGTGTACCTAAATACATAGAAAATGTTAGTTCTGAATCGGTCCGTTTCCGCAAAGGCGACTGGGCTGCCGCACCGTGGGTAATTGTTGGAATACCGCGTCTGTTCCGGGCTGGTGCGCGCGGGCCCTCGAGCACGACGCTCTCGGTAGACCCTCCGCGAGGCTCGCACAAATGAACGCTTTCCAGAGTGACGGTCGTAACAATGCTTCGTGTACCGCGATTAATCGATAAGTGAAGTGCCGCTTTCTCAATACTAGTGTTGTGTTCTAATAAATGAGCAAGAAGCACCGGCCGATTCCCGAAGTGCTCCTTATCGGTACTTATTCAAATGAGGTGCTTGAAAGCTGCCGGAGGATGGCTCGCCCGGGTGAGATGCGTATGCAAGATAAAGCGACATCCAGTGCGAGATTACAATTTAGATTCGGCTGCATTTTGTTTGGCTTGGCTCGCTTGCGTTTTGTTGTATCACGATCATTCCATTTCACTGGCATGTAGTAACTTGACATTTCAAGAAACTTACTAAATGGCTGTTGTCGATGTGTCTTCCAGATGATCAAGTTTTATACCCTTGTTTAATGCCTGTTTCGCCTGCATGGTACCGGTTTACCTGTAATAAAACAGGTGGAAGTTACGTGATTATAATGGTAATTTCTTGCAGGCCATCAAGAAACGCGAACAGCAAGAGGACAGGAAGACTGATGATGAAGAAACTATCGGTGATGTTGCTGACGGTAAGTTTCACTATTTTCTAATTATTTTTAATTAACCATGTAGCGTTTCTATAGGAGGAGCAACTCCGTTCACGGAACGTGATTTGTCTATGAGATAAGTCGATCGATGGTTGCAACACTATTCGTGAGCATACTTGGTCGCCTTAAGATCACGAGCGTGAATCGAGCAGACGCGTCTGTCACACTGCCATCACCAAATACAAAGGCCACATTGCCTTCATTTTTATGTGAGAAATTCAGAGAGTTCGTGACTTTCCAACTCATTTCACTGCGAAATGTTTGTTCATACGAGTTGCATATATTGTTATCTTTGTAAAAATCTAGAGCACACGTCAGAGTCATTTAAGCCGTAGTTTAAACATGCAGTTATTTGTCTTTTTCGCAACGACAAGAATGCACTAAGGTTTATAAAGATTAATGAAACAGTCATGCCATACGCAATGTTAGTATAAAATCGTTATCGCTATTTTATCAGCTTATCTTCCGCACTTGGCGTGCCATTTCGGTCCGCTGGACGAAGCCTCGTAGTGTTTAAATCACCTGTGGCGAGTTTACGCCTTTCCAAATATCTGAAAATTGTAACTTTTTATTCCCGCCCGTGACAAAGTATCCTAGACGATACGTGATAATATCCACCTGTGTAAATAAGGACGTTGAATAACTCGGTCTCGGGCCTGCACATTCGATAAATCTTTTCGCGCAATTCTAGTGTGTTTTTCTTTAACTGAAACAAGATATGAAAATCAATACAGATAAAACCAATGTGTAAATCCATTTGACTAGTGTACAGGAGAATAACAAGTGTACTAAACAGTGGTGTAACGCTCATGTGACATGTAAATAATGTGATGTTAATGTGTTCGTATCATTTGTTTACTGATATTCTAGAAATATCATACTTACTCGAGCAATATGCGAAGGTCAGCCTGAGCTATTGTTATATTTCTTGTAGACATTATGTTATATGGTATTTAGTCCATGTATTTGTGATATATGAAATTTTACAATTGGCTACTTGCTCTATTTACTCTGAAATGGTTGGTTGCTTACCCTGCACTTAGTGCATACCTTTACTTTCTCTGTGTTCACCATTTTCCGTAGAATTGCTACCTAGAATTTTAAATGTAATTTAATTGTAAATGCTTCGTAACCTAGGATATTAAGCCACTTGGTTCACTCGCAGTCTCTCTCGCTAAGTTCCGAGACCCTGCACAGACAAACTGTTAAATTAAGTTAGGTAGTCCTGTTCAAACATACATTGGTAATTGTTCTGTTTGGTTCACAAGTTTCCTAATTCTGACTCGTTCTATGTCGAAACGTTTGCATTTCACGCTCATCTGATACGCGATAAATTCGTGTGGAGAGCTACTGTGCAACGTTACCTGCCCTGCTAGCAGATCATATTTTAACTCTTCATACTTCACCTCTTTAAGACAGCTTTATTGGCGTCACGATAATCTGGGTCAACTATTCAGTCCATAACTTCCGTTAATGATCGACGCTTCAGGCCTTCCGTTTAATTCTTCGTATCAATGTCATTTAATATTGTTTGACGCCACTTTAAATGATTTCTGAGTTAATCATTCTGTGATGTGTGTGATTGTGAATTTTTATTTTTATGTTTATTTGTTTTGTTGTGTACAATAAAGTTTAATTCATTAATTCTAACCATACAAGACTGGTACTTGATGTACATAATGCTATTGTTGCAATATTCGAAAAGGCTTCTGTTTGTTATGGCCTCGGCCTAGTAAATTTTCCCTAACAAATGCTGAAGGCTAATTCTGGTGTTGAGCGTTCTACGTAGCACGTGGTTTACATACCAACTTGTAATTGATAACAGGAATTAACACACAATAAATCCTCTACGGTTAATGTGACCCTCAACGCCACCAGGGATGTATGTACATTTTATTCAAGAAGTTATTGAACTGACTACCCTTATCTTATCGCCCTTTGTCATATTTCCAGTCAGTCGTGATCGAGCTCGCTACCTAGTGTATTGTGGAAGTGATAATTTATTCTCGTTTGAAATAATTGCTAGTAGCATGCATGCCTTATAGCAGTTGGTTACGTTTCGTTAGCGTTACATATTCGTGTACAAAAACTTATTTATGTACTTTTCGTTCATCATACTGCGAACTCGAAATTCCCCGGTTGTCGCGTGCTTAAGCTGTTGTTTATCGAATGGCATCACTGTATAACATACTAACATTGTCATTTTTATCTGGTTCATTAGTTTATACATGGTCGTTTAGTCTCAACAGTGGGTGAATTGCATCTTTAGTTCTAAGAGAACTATCAAATTCTTAAAATATTTTTTTGATCAAATCATCTGTTTCATCAAATCAAATCAAAAATCAAATCATCAAATCTCCCTGGTTTTTCCATCGTTTTAATTATAAGTAAACCCAACCAGGAATTGAAATGACTAATTGACTGTCTATGTAACATTTCTTGATTGATGGGTTGATTGTCGTTATCAGCGTGGTGCATGTTAGCTATGGGCTAATTGTGAAAGGCATCAAGAATTTTCTCCCGTCAATTTTTTTTATTGTTCGTGTACGTTCTCTGTGGGATTGACAGTACCTTTGTCTAAAAGTCTTGTCTATTCATTGTCCAAACTATATTAACCTCTATTAACTAGAACAACGGCGTTCTTGTTCACGATCTTGTGGTCATTTACTAATACATCAACGGTCATTACTCATCGCTCATGAACGGCGATAATAAACATCATTTACTTTCTATAGTCCGATGCATTACTTTGTTGTGGAATGATAAATATTACAAGTAATTAATGTTCGATGGTCTTCGTAAAGTTTCTAAAGTGTGCGAATAAAATACCGACTAAACATCTGTAAATTGTCCGAGGAAAGGATTTAATGAGTGTGTAAGTTATTAAGTAAAGAAATGAAAGACAAGAGATTAGAAGTGACGCTCAGTGTGCGGGGCGACGGGTCACTGACTCGGAACACCACTAGAAGCAGTACTCGGAGTAACCGCAGTAATGCGAGTAGCAACAGCGGACTGCCCCAGAGCGAGATATTTGCCACGGATCGCTACTCCACGCCCTACCACAGATCCTTCGATATCCTCGACAAGTACCGCAGGCAACCCAATCAACACGGATACCCAGCGCAGAGTCTTCAAGTGTTAAACCAGTATGAACAACAAGCCAAGGGCCAATTTAAAAACAATCCGTATAGCGATTATAATGAGCCACTCAGGACACAATATCCTATAGATCAAAGAAATGTACCATTGAGGATACAATATCCTATTGAGCAAATAAATGAACAACCCAGAACTTATTATCCCCAACAATATACTGTTGACCAAAGAGATGAACCCGGTACATATCAAACTCAATATCGTCGATTGGAACAAACAGGCTATCAGCCGGTGTACCACGATCCGTCGATTCGATTTCACGGGACCTTGCCTCGGTCAAGTAACCATCACGCTCAACAAAGGGACAGTCCTTACCTAACCAATCATTACACGCTTCCTGCAAGATCAGTACCGAGACGAGTGCTCTTCAGCGATCTTCAACCCACCATACACGGATACGGTATGTATCGGTTTATCTAATACCAAGAAACAGTTCATCTATACTATACCTATGAATTACACAACAGTACATACAATTCCAGAGAGAAATTCACTTCAGTAGAAAGTAGCTTTGAATATAAACTGATCTAGTCACCAACCTGCAATATATCACGTTGTTAGTAATATATAACCAGCATCAATATTCACTTCCAGTTCAATCCACTCAAGTCATTTTAATAGCAGAGCCTGCTCATTCAGGAACTACGTATTTCATTCATAGTTATCAAGCTCGTTGCAATTATAAAGTTTATTCCGCCGATCACTTCTACGCAATTTCCCAGATAATCTGCGTAGGAAATTCACTCGCCTTAATTACACTGCTTGGATTTAAAATGCTCAGTTTGTAGTCGCTCAGAAACAATATCAGGTTTCCCGAAGCGTCCAACCGGGGCAATACTATTAACAAAACCAGTAGCCGCTCGTTAAAAAGTAGGTACATAAATCTTAACTTGATCCGATGTCGTGTCAATCAAATGTTAGCAGATATTAGTGTAAGTAGCTCACAGAAATATCCGCTAACATTTGATTGGCATGGTGAGTTATGCGTGTGTGCGTATATAGGGCGACATCTGGGCCAACCCTCCCTAGGGACGGACAACAATAGCTGCAGCATGGCACTCTCCCCGCGTTAACTGGTGCGCTCTAATGAGCCAAGCCGGCCAGGTGCCTCATTCCGCAGTGCCTCATAAGCCTTTACGATACATACCCATCTTTTAATCTCTTTCATTTACGAAGCCTGTTGCTTTTTTGTTTCGCGTTAAAATGTCGGTAACAAAGTCTACAGTGCGCGGCATTATGTGTTCTATCATGGAGCTTACATTCAAAGCAAGTAAGACAATCTTGTGAATCTGAACCCTACAAAATGTCATCCTTTCTCTGTTGACTATCGGGTATTCAAATACAATAATATAATAGCTTCGTTAATTGTATTATTCTCGTAAACGTTACATCACCGACTGACGTTAAAAATTTATTTGATGGGAAAGCAAATTGATTTTCAATCTTTGATTACCGTGAATAATATAACGGGTACATTGGAGCTTCACGGGACTAAATCCCATTTATATATCCATTTACAAAAGAAAGTTTGCGAATTAATTTTATTATTGTTCGTGGCGTTGTAATTCTATTCAATTATTTTTATTTGGTATCCATCAGCTGCAAGCATTCTCGTGAAATAAAGGAGATGAACCGTTATGATTCGTTCCCTTTGATATTTTATGTAGAGCTTTATATGAATAAACTAGCGTTTGTAGTTTTAAGCAAATATTTACCATACGAGGGAAGACGGTGCCACAGACAAGGAGATTCCAGTTGACACCTAAAATTAAAAAAAAACTAAGGTGGACCCGGAAAATAAATGTAGCCTTTTTTTATTAACTCAATCTGCGTTTTTGAAATGAAAGTAAATAGTTACGAATAAGATTTTGATGTTTTGATTAGTTTTGATAAATTGTCGATTTTACGTAACAGACGCACAGTATTAAAATATTGTACAGTAATCTATATCTCGAAAATTGTGTAATAGTTTGCATTTATCTGATAGAAAGTAAAATGAATGCGGCTTTGTCCACCTCAGTCCACCTGCCAATGCCAAACTTAGTCCAGATAAGAGAATGGTGCCGATTCTTATTCACCATTCTCTAAAGACACATTTTTGAAGGATCTAAAATAACGATATCCTTTGCATTTTAACTAAAGTTGTGCCTGTCTGCAGTTAATTTGAGAGAAGGAGGACCACTTTGAAGTTAATGTGTTTTTTGTTTCTTTACATACTGCTTATAAATGTTAGTTATCCATTTAAATAAAAAAACTAGTGTGCTTTAGACCACACGACTGAAGTAAAACGTATTTTTAAAAATATTAATTTATAAAATTGTTCAAGAATGAAATGAAATTAAATTACAAAAAATAATCAAGAAATCACCGTTCGTATAACGCTAGCAAACTCGCAAACGAACTACTGACTGAGATATACTGACCGAGAGACGACCTCCGTGGTACAGTGGGCGACTAGCCGGCTGAGACGCAGGAGGTAGCGGGGGTTCGATTCCCGCTGCGGAACAAATGTTTGCATGATCTACAGATATTTTTTCCAGGTCTGGTTGTTTCTCTATATATTATAAGTATGTATTTACAAAAAAAAGTATATAAGTATTCTATCAGTTATCTGGTTCCCATAGTACAAGCTCTGCTTAGTTTGGGGCTAGATAGCGCTGTGTGAAATGTCCAAAAATATTTATTTATATACGAGGGGCGTTCAATGTATTCTCGATATCGGGGTAATATACTAATGACGAGGGTAATTAAATTATCTCATTAGTTTATGACACTCATTGAAGGTATAAATACAAAATTTTATTTGAATGTCGCCATTAGTATTCAAAATATCATTTCGGAAAGGCAACTAGGATGGCTGATACGATAATGTTGAAAAAAATCTAGCATCGCGCTGTGATAAAATTCCTTATAAAACAAGGAAAGACTCATAAAGTAACACACGAAGTAATGATGGCTGTTTACCAAGATTATGCCCCTTCATTATCTACAATTCAGAAGTGGGCAAGTGAATTTAAACGGGGTAGAGAGAGATTGAAGACGACCCTCGTGCCGGTGGGCCAGTTAGTGCCGCTACTGAAGAAAACGTAAAAATTGTTGAGAAACTTGTACACGAAAATGCCCGTGTGAGAGTGAAAATATTAGCAGAAAAAACCAAGCTATCCGTGGGTACCATTCACACTATCCTTCATGACCTTCTGAATTTGTCAAAGGTCAGTGCAAGATGGGTGCCGCGAATGCTCACAGCGCTTCGAAACAAGTGCGAGCTGATTGTTGCAAGGAGTTTTTGGAGCTCTGTGGTGAAAATCCGCAAAGTATTTATGATCGGATTGTTACTGGTGATGAAACGTGGGTTCATCACTATGATCCTGAGAGCAAGCAGAAGTCTATGCAGTGGCATAAAAAAGGAAAAGCCCCACCGAAGAAGTTCAAAGTCAGCCCATCCGCCGGAAAGCTCATGGCCACAGTGTTTTGGGATTCCAAGGGAATCTTATTAATTGAGTACACAAAAAAAGGTGAGAGTATTACTAGCGCAGCTTACGCTAACACCCTGCGCAATTTAAAGGAGACAATAAAAGAAAAAAGACGGGGAAAATTGACCGCAGGTGTACGCTTCTGCACGACAACGCGCCTGTTCACAAGGCGCGCATTGCCAATGCTGCTGTGCGGGATTGTGGATTTGAAGAAATCAATCATCTACCCTAGAGCCCGGACCTATCCCCTAGTGATTACTTTCTGTTTCCAAATCTCAAAAAAGAACTTCGAGGCAAGCATTTTTCCGACGATGAAGAGTTAAAGGCAGCAATTAACGATCATTTTCAGACCAGGAAGAAAAATATTTTTTGGAGGGAATTGAAAAGTTATTTTCCAGGACAAATAATGTGTTCAGATCCTAGGGGACTACATTGAAAAATAAATTTTATTCAGAATTTTCTGCTTATTCTTTCATGGCTATACCGAGAATACATTGAACGCCCCTCGTAAGTATTATTTCATGCACTGGCTATGAGAGGAAGAGAGAAAGAAAATGTGCGCGTGCACTGCTCTCTCTTGCTCCTACAGTATGATACTGACAATAGGCCTGCACTGAATCTTAGATATACGAAACGTAACTGGCTATGAGAGAAAAAAAATGTGTGCTCGCACCTTTTTCTCTTGCCCCTACAGTTACATACGAAACGTAACTTACTCTCTTTCTATCTTCACTAACTTATATCTCCCTCTCAACTTCCGTTCGCCGAGCCTGATCACACTTTTCGTAACACTCTCGTCACGCATTCACTAGCTTACTCCCCAAGTGAAGCGTGCGTAAAGAAGTTTTACTTGAAATATACATGCACATATCTTGAGGCCTATAATGGCTTTGTTATTTTTGATCAGTACAATTATTTATAACTTTTTTCTTTTGATAGACGCTTTTTACGGCACCTAGTTAGTTTTGATCGAAAAGTAATTTCTGCATGCACAAAAGCTTACTCAAAGCATTGAGACATGCAAGTTCAAGCTACACCTTTCAAGTTCGTGAGTGGATTCTCGATAGAAAAGGAGACGAGCACGATTGCCACTAGTGAACTCAGAACTTCACTCAAAATTTGAACTGGAATAAGGATTACTGTTAGTTTTGCCGAGCACATTGGAAAGCATCCTATGCAAGGAACTTTGGTATTTCAAGCTTAGAAAGATAAGGTTAAAGGTCACCGACGAGATTCACAGAATACCAAGTACTGTAATTACGGTCTTTATCAAATAAAGCAATAAACTTAAATGTTGAATGTCGCTAGGGATCCGTCCGTCCGTCAGTCACGTTATATGAACGTAAATTACTAGGTTTTACTTTCCAAACTCAATAAATAAATGTCATACTTTGTAATTTGGTACTGTTATTATAACGTTAGACACAAAACACCTTTCTCTGAAATAGTAATTACTGTAGGTAGTGTACTGCACTCTTTTTCTTTTGCAATCAATCTTCGTGCATCCGCGTGCTATTCAACATTGTGAAAGTCCTTGTTATTGTTGTACACGGTGGCCTCATGAGCCATTCATTAGTAGGTATACTTGCATTTTGAACCCATCCGTTTCTAATAGGAATCATTAATTATGTCTCACGTGCATGACACGGCAGAGATATCTTCAACATCAGACTCTGAGATTAGTAGCTATCTCGAGCGTGTAATCTAAATCGAGGCTCGCCATTACCTCGCATTCATTCCTTTCTGTAATTCATTTCAAGTGTCTAATTTGATGTGAGCGTAATAGGTTTAAGGTTCGCTTGTCTCCCTTTGCGCTGTGGAAAGACGGTTTGGCTTACCGCTCACCGCAGCCTTCCACTTCCACACATACAATCAGCATAGGAAAATGTGGATTGCGGTTTAGATCCGTGCTGCGGGCTTCGATCTCGAAAGTGAACCTGCGAAATGAATTACTGAAGCGAATCGACAACACGATACTTTGCAAACACGATCCCCTATTCATAATCATTTATTCTACTATCTTTATCTAGATGGCCATTAATTTATCCCCTGCTAGAGCCGGTCGTGCAAAAGCGATAGCTTTATTTTACAACTGATTTATAAAGCTTTTAAACGGCTAAAAGTGGCGTGGAGAGATGTAAATGGAAACGGACATAGATAGGTATGCTTGCTTGTTTAGCTTACAATCTCAGATCATTGTCATGTTTTAGTGTCATACACACCTACGAAAAAATTCAGATTCTCTGCGAGCTATGTCACCAGGAAGACCGTTATTTGAGTCGCAGAAATAAATATGCGCAGAGAAAATTGTCCTTTCGAGAACAAGTTTGTTTGTGTATTTCTCGTATATTAAGTGGGTCTTTTTGTCCATAACGCCAAGTTCTGACGCGTGCCGTATCTAATTGGCATCCTTGCATATTTTAATCACACCATGCATGTAGTAGGTACTCTTAGTATGTAGATCACCAGTTGGATTGCCTTTCGAAAGCTGAAACGCGTTCAAGTCCTGTTTAATAATCCACTGTTGAACTGAAAGCTATATCCCGGTAGACTTAGTAGTTTTCTCTTTTGGCGTTGGGCGGAAACAGTTCGGTGCGCTTGTAATCTGTAATCTGTCCTCTCAATTTGCCTTATCTAACTTGTATGCTATTTCTAATTTGTAGGATTGGCAGATTTAATTCTAATTTAATTTATGATCGATCTTATGTAACTGGTCTTAAATTACCTACCAGATTTTGGAACAACAAACTACTAAAAATACTGTTTCTAAACAACTACTTTTCACAGCAACATTCCTACGCATATTATAAGAGTATAATCAGAATGTGTTCGCAACAATTTACTCATCACGTTGTCAGTTAATCAGTACCTACAAAAAATGGAAAGTGTTTGTAATCGAACGAAGATCGGCGCAGATTAATAGGCAAGGGTAAAATAAAAGGAATAATGTGCATCAGGTTGAGACTTTCTATTTGTAGTCGGGTGGAGAGGTCGCGAGTCGCGGGCGCCGGCGCCGGCGCAGCCTCCGCCGCATCTCGTGGTGGTGGCGCATTCCGTCGACGAATGCGCCTCGGGCTGCGCGCGCGCACCGACCCGTTCTCGCTTGTTTGTTTTTATTTTGTTTCTACAACGCTTAGCCGTAAACAAGCTCTTTCTTATTCGAATCCTGTGACTGAATAATAATAAATGAGACAATGACCTACTCGGAATTTGGGAATGCATAGAAGCCGGCCGGTGCGGTGTAGACTCGATTGACGTCCGATACGAGCTCCATTTACGGAAATAACTGCCCCTATTCAGGAAATAGACGGCGACTAGTTTGGACTAGGAAATGGGCGTGATAAGGAGGAAAAAGCGTAAGTTGCTTTCCCTTATTTGATAGTTACGCTGATACCAATACGGGGGGGGGGGGGGGGGGGGTTACGGGGGTTGTTTGTTTATTTGTCTTGCTATCCATCGTTTATTCTATTTTGTTTTATTATGTAGTACTGCTTGATGAAATAAGGTATAATTATAATTACATATACATTTTATTTTATATTACATATATCTTTTATAAATTGTATAGTTTTAAAAATTTTATAATATCTATCTTACGCCGCCGTCCATATTTGTTCATATAAATCCTGTAGATCCAAAGGTTGCCTGGAAGAGATCGCTTTTAGCGATAAGGCCGCCCATTGTATCTATGATTTAAAAGTGTTTTTTTTCTTTTATATGTTTATATTTAATGGTGTGCAATAAAGAAATTATCTTATCTAATCTAAGACCATGACAATTTAATTTATTATGACATTTACGAAATAAATATTATCTTCAGTTATAATTAAAATAAATAATCATTATTAAAGAAAACAAAATTATTTGATTTCTATAAATCTATTTCCTCATAACGTTCTGTTATCATAAATGTACAAATACATGCATGTCTGATGCTATAAATCTATAATTGTGGTCTAAGGAAATAATAGCGTTAGAAAACGGATATCATGCTCTAGATTAGTTATAGAGTTTGTTATGTTATGGCAATAAAATCGATTGTTTCCTGTTTTATCAACAATTTTATATTTGCTTTCATTTTTATTGTTATGTAATAACTGAATATATAACGAGTAAAAAAATTTAATAACAAAACACGAAGTTAGTAACTTTTAGTTTTTTATCTATTTAGTCTGTTGAAAACTAATTCTAAAGAAATCATATTTTATACCTGTGTTCATAATATTTAAAATAACACTTTGAAACTTAATCGGTAATCAATGAATCACGTCTAATTAATTATCGCAATAAAATCATATAAACATCTGGTGATTGCTCACATTCATTATAGCTATAAATATTGTTAAGCATTATGCATCTGGTGAGTCGGAGCATCATACGGCCAATTGCTTCTCGATATTTAGTACGAGTAACAGGTACAAGCTCTCCACAGAAGCCTTACCTACATTAGTGTCATTCGGTACAAAACATCTTTATGTCTATTTGAATTGAAGCCAGTCCTCGCAAATCTCTAAACAATATGCATTATATTAGCGTTCAACACAATCACGGTATTTCTTTTCAATACGTCATAAGTAATGTTTATGTTCTTCAGAAACAAAACAAGTTTGAAGGTAAAATGTTAGTTTAGGTATGCGGTCATCGCTCACGTATTTGGGCGGATCGTAAGCAACACTTGTGTTTCACAACTGCGTAATGGTAAACAAGGTTCGGATATTACCAACAAAGAAGCCAGGCCCTAAGATCTCATAAGTATACGGCTGACCTTATCGATTGTGTCATCTATTAATATAGGTGGAGCTTGATATCGATTTGTTTGAGATAAAATAGCACTCTCAGACAAAGAGGGACATAATTTTAGTATACATAATCATACCTACATAACTAGTCATCATTTGTTTAAATTAAAATACTGATTATCACTTCTCTGACAAAGTGGCTATTTCCTTTAAAAAGAAGCACAGGAAACTTTGAGCTAACATTCTTAAAGTCATAAGATATACACCTTCCGCACGACTTAGACTAGTTTTAAAGGAAGAGTATAATAAATCACCTGTTAGGACAGAATTAACAATTATTTTTACACCTTCCTGCACATCATGATTTATATAACTAGGTCAAACAATTTGTATGATGTATGAAGTGATGTTTTATATGGATTTACGGAGGAGTGGTCACGAGGTCGCGCCGACGGACGCGGCGCCATAGCCCGGTTGAGACACACTTTACCGCTCAACATTAGCACTCATTACACTATATTACAGGCGACTGTCATTAAATGAAATTGTTTCTGTTAACGGCCCACCACTTAGCTGTTTCTTATCGCAGCTATTTCTCATGTTTCCACATTTTCTTCTATTTCATAGCCCGTATAACACAATATGTGCTTGATCTAACTAATTACCACAAAACCTCACATGATGCGCACTTGTGACGATACTGCTCTCTCTGCTCTCTGCATTATGACAGCGATAATTTGTCACACGTTGGTAGGTAGGTACTAGTTCTCCAGCTAAATTAATAAAATCCAGCGACTTTCACCTGTCTCTGTCCGTTACATTCGGTTTGAAACTAAATTACCATTATTCCATGGAAAGAGTATTTTCCAATAAGACTACTGTAAAATAAGAGTCACGAATCCCAATGTAAACTATCACGACTCGTTCTGGGGTACTTACTACAATGGTTGCTGTTATTCTATTAAGGTTATCCGGGGGTGAAAGTAAGGCGTCTGATTGGCTATTGTGGCGCACAACACAGGACGTGGTAGTCCATTCGGGATCATGATTTCTCTGTGATCCATTCTTTCATCTCGACATGTTGATTGTCGTGCGAACGCAACGAGTCTCGCGCGATCATTTGTTATTCAATTCACTTGTTGCATTGAAGAGCGCCGGGCCCGGAATTAGAAACCATGTTGCGTTGAAAAGAATCATCAATATGTTGGCACATTATTGCCTTTTGTTACGCTTCTATTACTGACATAATGCCTTAAATAATTGCAAATAAAACCATCTTCAAATTAAACGATTCAGCATGACAAAATAATGGGATCATTTCATTTCGACACAGTTTATTTGCATGATGCAGTTTCTCGAAATTCACGGTGGCGGCATTGCGATATACTTATTGCCAAAAATGTCATTGTGTCTTACCGAATCGTTAAGTTGTGAACGTTGCAAATCAGTTAAACAAAGTACGAATGTCACGTTAATGTTGTTATCGTAATGGTAGACTTACGAGTCTGTACCTAACTTGGTACTTTACCGACCTTGTCACATGCATGTGTAACGCATTCACTTCTAACAGAGCGGTGTTTCTAATCATCTCATCATAGATAACGTAAGCTTGCATAGTTACTATTTGATAGACTGTGGCACAGGGCCAGTAAATTAGCCTCTGCTTCTAGTACCGGGCACTTTTCAACGCCCACGATCAATTATCTCGAACAAAACCTTGCAAAGTACCGTAATCCGGAACGGGATGCATGCAGCTAGTCCGCGGCCTTTAAAATTAATGAAACCACTTGACCTATTTTTTGTATGTCGTTGGGTCCTTTTTACTAAATGGGAGATGAAACTGCGATCGAAGTTTATAAACGTGCATTTTTATAAAACCCACATAACCTGTATTTATTTACCCCGACCTTACACTTGGCAGTCAATCTATATTTATTGCGCAACGGAGCTCATTAGTACGGAACAATGCGCATTATTATCTTGTTATATCATGTACCTACACTTTAATAAATAAACCGTGTTTAATTATGATAGTCTAGTTAGATTTATCGGATATTTGATTTGGCCTTAAACCTCGCAAGGAACGCGAGAATACGACTTTGAAGTTGTAGTTAACATTGAAGTACGTGATTGTTTATCTTATGGCTCGCCTTAAAATTGATAATTCCTAGTACTGAACGGGACCAAGGGAAACCTAACTGTTATATAATATTAATGTACGCAATAGTAGGTACTACCCGTACAGAGTGTAGATTGCCTCTGGCGGATAGGGTAACGGTAGCAGGTCGTGCGTTGTTTCATTTTCTTTATTACATTTTGCGTTTTCCGACGTAGGTACTTTGTATGGAAATATGTATAAGGTTAATTTTAAGAGTCATGCTAATACGTATCGCTTTTATCATTTTGTGAAAAGGAATGCGTTTTGTACATCAGTTTACGATATTTCTGATATAGCATTTTATTAATTTATTGTACAAGCATAAGTTTACGTCGAACCCAGAAGGAATCAGACATCAGGATTGGCCTATTCCTCTTCCTTTTAATGATCCTTAGATGAAAAACTCGTGTGTATAGAAAAAGATATTATCATCAAAGGACAAGCAGACGCATGGCTCAGTACTATCTATGTATGCAACACTTACCCGTCGTCTGTTTTTCCTGTTGACTACAATCCGGGTCTTTTAAGATAAGAGAGAATAGGTGGCTTGTAGATCTTCGCGCTTCATCTTAGACCACATCATCGCTTACCTTACATCGATTGTGGTCAAACAAAGATCTAGTAACGCTGTCTTTGTCTGTATATCTAACCGGCCAACGTCCTTTTTCCTCATAATCAAGAATGTAATTTGTCCACAGGTGAGTCGGTATCGGAGAGACCGGAAAGCGAAGCGAGAGTAGTGAGCGATCAGCGATGCATCGAAGTGCGGATTGCGCGCGCGGCTGGCGGCTTAGGGCTAAGCATCGCAGGAGGTCGCGGCTCTACTCCCTACATCGGGTCGGATGATGGCATATTCATATCGCGGGTGACTTGTAATGGGCCCGCTTATCTGGCTGGACTTAGGGTAACTATTGCCACAAACTTTATGCCCTTTTAATGTTTATATAATAATAAAAGCTTTCAATTTTATGCCATTTACAATTATGTTGATGTGATATTCATTACTTTGACCATTTAATTTGAGTTTAGTTCTGGAAATTGTGTTATAAAAACAATTTCTTAGAACCGTCGTTTACTTTTGGAGATTAACACGAAGGAAAAGACTTCAGACGCATACAGGGACTTTTCTTTGATGAAGCCTTTGCTTTGTACTACTCTAAAATAGTTTATTATATGTATTGCATATTCACATTATCGCGTTGACTCGTATGTTTCGGTATAGGTATGTTATTTATTATTTCAGGTCTTAAAAATTATTATTGTAGTAACTTAACAAACTCATAGCTTTTCTTTCTGTTTCTCAACCCACACACTTCTTTATAATAAACACAACAATTAATGTTTATATTTGGTAGTTTGATATTTACGATCAATTAGTTTGATAGTAAAACGCGTATCGAAACGCGGCGTGGTGTAATGTAATGTGATGGCAACAACCTTTGAATAACAATTACATTGTCTATTACACTACAACATGTTCGTTATCTTACATCAGGTTGGCGACAAGGTGCTCTCTGTGAACGGTACCTCAGTGGTAGAGGTTGATCATTACTATGCGGTGGAGGTACTGAAGGCGAGCGGGCAAACGCTCCATCTGGTGGTGAC
The DNA here is from genome assembly GCA_918857605.2 of Philereme vetulata. NCBI lineage: Eukaryota > Metazoa > Arthropoda > Insecta > Lepidoptera > Geometridae > Philereme > Philereme vetulata. Next base: position 13,533,970 of record OU975430.1, on the reverse strand, counting down.
CAGGGACTCGCCGAATTCTACCAGGTAATGCTGAGTTTCATCACGTGATACATCTTAGTATAGGTACATGTGCTTAAACCTTGAAGAATACATCTTGAGGAAAAGCCTACTATATTTACAAACCTGTAACCAGCTGCGTTCTGGGTGCGCGGCAGTACCTTCTTTATTCTTTACTAGCTTACCCGCCCCGGCTTCGAATGGATTACAAAATAAAATAGATAATCATCATCATATCAGTCACAGGACGTCCACTGCTGAACATATGCCACCTCCATAGATTTCCAGAGCCATTTGGCGGGTTTGCCCGCACTCATCACGCTGGACATGTGGGTTGGCGAGCGCAGTTGTGCTGTTGATGTTAAAGTGTGGGACGCTGCTGCCCATACCCCAGATTCAATACAGCTTGGTGGTGTTGAGTTCATACAAAAGTCCCATAGATAAACTGTTACACTTTTAGTTTTCCTCATTTTAAATTTTTCCTGTCAACTTTTCAAAATTTTCTTTCATTTCCTAGACCTGAAAATTACAAGCAAAACAAAAAAACTGCCTAATCGCACGAGATTTTTATATAATATAGATTGTACACGAAAAGTTACAATAACAGGTGAATTTACAAAAAGGACATGTATAAAGGCGAGCGTCTACCCAGCCGCAAATCTGCAATACAAGTTACTTTTTGTCAAAAGTATAACCGGCTTCAAATAACAGAAAATCGAAAAATAAATCGGAAGGAACTATAAAATGAAAAATTGTTAATATAACGTCCACTTCTTTTTTAAAGAGCTTTCCAACAATACCACACACACTGGGATGCAAGCAAATTTTTTTTTCATCCCGCTTTACCCTAACAGAAATTAACTGCAAAATTGTGGCCTTAATTAAACTTAAATGGAACCATGTTGGAACTATACTGAATCGAACAAAATAATCATTCAAATTGGTACATAAACAAAGAAGCTAAGCCTAAACACACAATTAAACAAAACCGAGGAACTGAATTCTCCTTTTAACACGCTTTTATTAGCTTGGTATGTATTAGATTAGATTAGACAATTCTTTATTGCACTAATAAAATAATACATAGGCGAACTTAATGCTAATTAGCATTTTCTTCCAGCTAACCTTTGTGTAGTGTGGAGAAAGTGGTAGTGCCAGAAAAAGGAAATTTAATCAAACTTTAGCTTAGAAATAAACTTACAAAAATTTAAAATAATAGTAATACACATACCATACATAAACGAAATACACAAATATATCTACATAAAGTGCTCAATTTTGTTAGGTACATATCTTGCAGAGAGATGAAGTATTTAAAGAGTTTGGATTTGAAGATTCCCATAGAGTATGTATGTATATAACGGAATTCTTACAACTTGATTTTCAACCACTTCAAAACGTTGAATTAAATTAAAATTTTGCACACTTATCAAGGACCGATCACAATTACATATATAAAAAAAAACTAGCGTTTTTGTAGTTAGCCGATTATCTATAGCGTGTATATTATAATAGCGATATTACAATAACCTGCTTTTTTAGCTTTTTACACTATTATTTTGAAGTCAGTACGCCGCCACGTTCATGGCAGCGTCGGAGCAGGTCATCAGTTGCCCCATCGTGCAGGTGGTAGGGCAGGATGGGCATGCAAGGACGTGTGCCATTGTTTGGAGCTGGGCACCGCATTGGCTTGATTGAAGTCAGTTAAAAATCATCTTCACTTGATAGATGTTATGGTCTCGTACGATGATGACGTTCCACGCGTCAAAGATGATGTGTGCTTTGAAGCAGCACAGTGCGACCTTGGAATCTGCGCTACGTGAATTACTACTTCGACGATCGGTTTCCTACGCGACCGACATTAACTAACAGGAATTTGGGTCTTAGTCACAGTTAAACTGAACTGGCTTTAAGGTATTTTGAGACTAAAAAGTATGTGTTATTCCAGATTTATACATCTTCAATTATAATTTTCAGATTTAAACAAATCGGTTTAGCTGTATTTGTAATATTAGTAGGATTTGTTTGTCGTCGCAAGTCGTGACCACCGGGCGTGGTTACTTTGTGCATTTGACCAGTAACATGACGTTCGTCTGAACGAACTGTTCGAAAATCGAGTCTCAAATCACCGCACAAACTAAGTACTTAACTATAACCACTAGTAAGTGAGTGAGGTCATGAATGAGGTCATAATACATGACGGGAATAGAATAACAGCTTACTTTCTGCTAAGAATAAATTAATGGGCACAAAATAGCTAAAGCTATGAACGTTTGGTTTTTACCTTGTTATATCGTATTGTTTATCCCCATAGGTTATTTAGGTCGAGATAATAGATTTTGACGCAGAATACCTTAGATAAGTGTTGAGATAAGTAAGACTTCATCTTTTTACAAGATTATTACAGAATGCACGTGTTTTATAAAATGATCGAAGTCCGGAATCGAAAACAAGATGTTTATTTGCATAAATACGAGTAGAATAAGGTCTTATAAGCATTTTAGACTTTTCTGGGTTCTGAATACTGCAGCTACTTGATAATTTTTGACAAACAATAACTTTTCAATTTAAAAATATAAATAAATATAAATATTGCTGGACATTTAACACAGTGCTATATAACCCCAAAATAAGCAGAGCTTGTTCTATAGGAACCAGATAAATGATAGATTACGTATGTATGTACCTAGTCAGGTCATAAATTCTGCCACATGTTTAATATAAAATCATTGAAACAAGTTTATTCATTATGTAACCATTTATATACCAAAATGAACTTAACAAAACATAGATTCTTATGACACTAAAGTTTATTCAAACTGACCTCCGTGATTTTGAATACAGGCCTTCAATCTGCGCGGCCAGTCGTCTATCGCAGCACGAACGAGGTCCATGTCAATATCGGCGGCTGCCTTAATCAAGGATGTCTTGAGTGACTCCAAATTGGGATGAGGCTTTGAGCACGCCTTTTCCTCCAAGTGTTGCCATATCTTGTAATCTAACGGATTCAAATCTGGACTGGAGGAGGACCAGTCTTCGTGCCGGATGAAGTCGATTTCACGCGCCGCCAGCCAGTCTTGTGTGCTCTTCGCTCTATGAGCTGGCGCCGAATCTTGTTGGAATACCCAGTGCCTGTTATTGAACATGGTATGAGAAACAGGTTCCACAAGGATCGTCAGGACTGTATTTTGATACACAACTGCATTCGTTTTTACACCTTTCTTACAAAAATGTACCTCGGTTAAGCCCCAAAAAGAAACTCCCAACCATACCATGAGCGAGGATGGAAAATGACCTCGTTGGACACGCGGAATACGGTTGCTCGCTTCTTCACTACTGTGTGCACCTTATCATTTTGTTTGTTGTAGCTCTCTTCTACGGTAAAAAATTTTTCATCCGAAAAAAGAATTTCCCGATATTTTTTTCCCGCGTACCGCTTCAACAAAGCGCGGCATCTCTTCAGTCTCAGGTCCATTAGACGAGCATTCAAACGATGTCCTGTTTTTCTTCGATATGCCCGAAACCCTAAGTCTTCATTTAACACCCTTTTCACCGTGGTTCTGCTTAACCCCATCCGAAGGGCCAACAGTTTCTGCTTACGTTTGGGATTTCTTTGAATTCGCGCCTTCACAGCTTTTAGCACTGATGGAGTCCTAACAGACCGAGGGCGACCACTTCTTGACCTGTCATCTACACTATAGTATTCATTGTATCGTTTGATGGTGCGATAAACGAATCTTTTGGTTAAATTCAAATTTTTCAGTATGTCAAAAATGTTAATTGGCGCGTAACCGCAACGATGCAACGCAATAACTGCAACACGGTATCCTTTAAGCGTCCACTCCATATTTAAAAATGAGTAAAATTCTAAAAAGTATACATTTTTATTTTCATGAACTATTCGAAATTCGAATTCTATAAACTTTTTTGTGGCCAGCATTCTAAAAGAAAAGTTTTTACTGTGTGACAATACTTATGACCTGACTAGGTACTTTTTATTTTGTAAATACAAACTTATAATATATAGAAAAACAACCAGATCTAGAACAAATATCTGTAGATCATGCAAGCATTTGTTCAGGGGCGGGAATCAATCCACCTACCTCCTGTGCCTCAGCCGCCTATCTAAAATCTAACCCTTGCCAGCGGCTTGGCTTGCCATTAATTATTTACGCCCTTGAGATGATAGTTTCATTGTTATACAAATAAAACAAAAGACTTATATAAACACATATAGTACATATTTATAACATGACTGAAGATAAACCACTGTCAAACCCATTAACATATGCACCAAAGAAATCCATTACAATCTGACCAGATTCATCTGACCAAAAACATAGCCCTTAATTGATCATCCCCTTGTTTGGATCTCTCTTTTTTTTTGGGTGGCATAAACGCATGTGCCTCGAAAGCCTTTTCAATAAGTTAAAAATAAAACTTAAAAATGCTTAGAATGTTTTTCTTAACTTTCAGGACGCACAGCCGTGCGCCGAGCGGAGCGAGTCACCACTCCGTATCCAGTACCACGGACACAGTTTCTACTTTGGAAAATGGACAGGTATGTTTTTAATTGGTGGTTATGCTCTAGCTTAGTCAAGAAGCCTTTCCCTCTACTTTTACTGCGTTCATTTAACCAACTATAGCGGCAAACTTGCTTCCAGTCGCCGTGTAAATTATCTCTAATATAAATTACAAACGCTCAAAACTTTCACCTAAAACCACTAGATGGAAATTCGACCTGATAAAGGTTGCTGGGAGCCGTTGGGTGCAGCCCGCACACGATCGATCGCTCCAGAAATCTATGGGGGAGGCCTATCTTCATCAGTGTATGTTATTTGGCAGATACGATGATGAAACTGTCACCTAAGATCTTGACCCCACACTCAGACACACTTACACAGGATTCTCAGTGGTCTGGGTATCATAATAGTTCTATAACAGTCAGACCCGGAAAAAATATTATAAAAAATATCCTACAGCGGGAATTGAACTCGCAACCTCTTGCGTTGTAGTCGGCCCACCGTGCCACAATGCCGTCAACAGCTATGTTCTATACCTATGTGCCTAAGTTCGTATCGTAGTGGCAGCTAACAGTAACCTGGCGTATGGAAGAAGCCCTTGGTTTCAAAAGTCACTAAAAGTCATCCACTAATCGTCGATCTTAATCACCACGTATTTTTTGCTTAATGCACGTCATAACAACCCCCAACAAAATGTTTAGCTCCTGATTACAGAAACTGTGAAGCAGTTTACACACTATTTAGTACATAGCACACTTTTTTGCCTTTCTTTCAGTGTTTTTAAAAACTTAATACATACCAAAAAATACAGGCTTAGTACTGAACACTTTTGAAACGTACAGCTGAATGTCAAACAAATACTTTTTTGCGACAGATTGGTACAGGGCGCGGCATAGCATCTGCGATTTCAGCAAGACCACTAATCATCGGCAACCAGTACGCGCAAGAGTTTGAGCCGGAGTTGAAGGATCCAGTCGTACCCGCCGTGCCGAACTTCAGTCCGTCGCCCACTCAACTCCCCGAGGACTATCAGAGACTGCAAGCTTCGCCACCGCCCGCTACCACCCCCTATATCCCGCCAGGTAACATTCACAAACACTACTTTTTTATTAATAACCTAAACTGTCCCACTGCTGGACAAAGGTAACCCCCATTTCCTCCTAAGATAAAACTTAAAAAACATGATTTGAAACATGATACAACTTGAAAATATAATTAGGTAACACATAAGGTAGAAGAGTAGTACATTAATTTAGGAGTAGTAGAGATTCTTGTGAAAGAGCTCGTCCGGGGAAGTACTACCACCATACCTATTTTTACCGCCAAACAGCATTGCTGTGTTTCGGTTTGAAGGGTATGGTTGCCGGTGAAATTTCAGGCATGGAGAAGAGAGAATTGCTTGAGGCGTGACCTACGAGGCAATACTTTGTTATAAGCGATATTTACCACTTAACATCAGGTGGGCCATGTGCTTAATCCATCTCGAGATCTTATTAAAACCATAAAGCAATTAAATAGGAATAAAGTGAGTATATGTGATGCAATTGACCCTCTTATCGCTAAATAGCGATCTCTACCTAATCATACTAATATTATAAATTTGAAAGTGAATTTGTTTAGTTATTTGTTTGTTACGATTTCACGTCGTAACGGCTAAACTGATTTTGAAGAAATTTCGTACAAAGCTAGGTTATGATCTGAATTGAGACCTATTATCTCAATCCAGGTTATAATCTATCTGCCTATGCTTGAAAGCCGCGGGTGGAAGCTAGTATATTTTAGGTATCTGCTTTAATATAAGTATGTTTTTACAATAACAATGTTCGTTTATGTACGTGTATTATTGCTTTTAATATTTTTTGTAAGTTTATTTCACGTTAAAGTTAACTTAGTTAAAGTATGTTTATCTATTTTCCGGCATTACCACTTAATCTACACTTCAAAAAGATCAGCTTGATGAAAATGCTAATAAGCATTAAGTTCGCCTATGTGTATTATTTTAAAAGTGCATTAATAATTTTCTAATCTAATCTATTAGGTACTAGTTATTTAGTTACCATAGTAAAAGCTCTGCTTAATTTAGGGCAAGATAGGGCTGTGTGAAATGTCCAGCATTGATTTATTATTTATTTATATTCCAGTGTATCAACAAAAAGTCCTAGTTCACACGACACTGATCCGCGACGGCGCCGGCCTGGGCTTCAGTATAGCTGGAGGGAAGGGTTCGCCACCGTACCGAGAAGATAGCGATGCGATATACATTTCCCGTATATCGCCCCAGGGCGCCGCGGCTAAGGACGGGAAGATGGTGGTTGGCGATAAAGTAGTCTCGGTAAGTGTGGCAACTCAACTGCAATACTACGAGTGCTGCAGGAGTTTATAGGCGGTGGTGATCATTTAACATCAGGAGACTCTTCAGCTTGCGTCTCAAGAATAATTACGTAATTACTGAATTAAACGGGTATTTATCGGGTATGTAACTTTTTTTACTTGTTGTCCCGGCGTTTCTACTGTTTTACAACAGCCGTGGTCGCGGGCAGACTGAAGTACTTGGAGCTACCGTCGAGAATATACTACGTGTTTTGTAATGTACGACATTAGATGAACACACGGGAATTTTGAAACAATCTAGCCTATCAAGACCTAAAATATCAATGAAACAGCCTGTATAAAAATACCTTACAAATTCTATTTATTGATCATGTAAGTAGGTACCTGTTAAACGGACTAAGCGGCATCGTCGCAAAGGCACCGCCGATTTACGTTAAAAATTATTAATTGGAAATGTAACGATTACTGGATAAATTTTCAAGCTACCGATATTAAACCCACCTCTAAAATCAGTTAATACGATTCCGGATGTGTGTTTCAAATTAATGTCGTACCATAACAAAACAGGTTGCTGAAAACAAAATACGAACATTAGGCCAAGACTATAGAAGATCTATAGACAATTTGAATAGTATTAGACGCCATTTAAAAGTAAAAATCGACCACGTGTCACGTTACCGCATTTTAATTAACGGACGGCAGGAGTAGAGAGAGTCCTGTCTGTAAATTATGCGCCCCACTCATTTCTCACATCAAAGCAAAATAGCCTGTATTATTTGCTATCCTAGGGATCATTATGTTTTGGTTAAATGTTTTACTGTAAGTAAACTTCGTGGCTCCCCACTAGAGGGAAAGACGACCTGGTAAAGGTCGCTGGGAGCCTTTGGGTGTAGGCCGCACAAGATCCCTCGCTCTGGAAATCAGGGGCAGGCCTATGTTCAGCAGTGGACGTCGATGATGATGAAACGTTACGTAGAAGATGTGGGGGCGCAAGTGTTGTCTGAAATAATAGGTTGGGGAAAAAGTCTTTTCGCATTATAGTATCTATGAATTTGTAATAAAATCTCTTTGGCTATACTATTTGTATGTGGCTGGTTTTGGTATCATTCAAAGTTTAAATTTTAAAGAATATAATTCCAAATTCAAATTAGGAAAATGTGTGATTTTTATTTGTTTTTCGTACTGTAAAGATGAGTGAATCTAATGAAGAAATTCGATACATTTTAAAATTTTACTACAACAAAGGTAAAAATGGAACGCAAGCCGCGAAAAAAAATTGCGATGTTTATGTACCTAGTGCAGTATCTGTCAGAGTAGCACAAATTTGGTTTAAACGTTTTCAATCCGGAAATTTTGATGTCAAAGATACACGTCGCTCTGGTCCCCTATTACGGATAAAATTTATGCCATTTTTGAAAAAGGGGAGCAAGATCGGCATGTCAGTAGTTACGACGTAGCTGAAGAACTGGGAATTGACCACAAAACAGTTTTGGCGCATTTGAAAAAAAGCTCGATATTTGGGTACCTACCTCACGAGCTCACTGAAAGAAACCTCATGAACCGTGTACTCATTTGTGATTCTTTATTACGACGTAATGAAACCGAACCATTTTTGAAGAAGCTGATGAAAAGTGGATCACGTACGACAAGAACGTGCGAAAAAGGTCGTGGTCAAAGGCCGGTCAGGCTTCACAGACTGTGGCGAAACCCGGGTTAACTCGCAACAGGATGATGCTGTGTGTGTGGTGGGATTGGAAGGGCATTATTCATTATGAGCTGTTACCACCAGGCAGGACCATCGATTCTGAACTCTAAAGTGAACAACTGATGAGATTAAAGCAAGAAGTTGAGAAAGCGGCCGGAATTAATCAACAGAAGGGGTGTGGTTTTTCATCATGATAACGCTAGACCTCACACATCTTTAGCCACTCAGCAAAAATTAAGAGAGTTTGGCTGGGAGGTGTTAATGCATCCGTCGTATAGTCCTGACCTTGCACCTTCAGATTTCCACCTGTTTCGGTCTCTTCAGAATTATTTAGGCAGTGTCAGGTTAACATCACGAGAGGACTGCCAAAACTACTTGTCGCGGTATTTTGATCAGAAGCCCCAAAAATTTCTATAGCAATGGGATCATGTCCCGACGTACAAGATGGCAAAAAGTTATCGAACAAAATGGTACCTACATACTTTAGTTAAACGTAAATAAACTATATTAAAAAATGTTTTGAATTTTCTTAAAAAATGCGAAGAAACTTTTTTCCCAACGTAATATATAGAAATTTGACAATTCGCTTGATGCACTCTTGCCTCATTCCGATAGATATAACGTTGTAATATTGGCCAACTCCGTGGCGCAGTGGGCGCGTCTGAGACGCAGAAGGTTGCGGGTTTGATTCCCACCGCGGAACAAATTTTTGCATGACCTACAGATATTTGTTCCGGGTCTGGTTGTTTCTCTTTATATTATAAAGTAGGTACTTACGAGTATGTATTAAAAAAAATTTATAAATATTCTATCAGTTATCTGGTTCGCATAGTACAAGCTTTGCTTAGTTTGTGACTAGATGGCGCTGTGCGAAATGTCCAGCATTATTTATTAATGAATTAATTATATACATCATAATATACATAGCCGGATGAGACGCAGGAGGTCGGGGCTTATATTCCCGTCCAGGAACAAATGTTTGCATTATCTACAGATATTTGTTTCGTGTCTGGTTGTTTTTCTATATATTATAAGAATGTATTTACAAAACAAAATGTTTATAAGTATTCTATCAGTTATCTGGTTCCCATAGTACAAGTTCTGCTTAGTTTGGGGCTAGATAGCGCTATGTGAAATGTCCAGCAATATCTATTATATCGACATACGATGTTCAATAAATAAACTTCTTTAGTGAATAATATCGCACTACAAGGAAAAATCTCTGTATATTTTGTTTGTCAGTAAGTTCTAGTACCATAGTGCCACAAACCCTCTCACGTAAAGCACCTATTGGGGCGACTCGCCACTAATATTTCTGTAACTAGTTTTTTAGCTATCATTTATCATCATTTTTTTTATTTGTGATATTCCGTCTTATTGTAACTCCTAGAAATCTGATTCACCATCTGTCGACATAATTACACAGGTTTTCCTTCTAATGTTATCCATTCATCAAGTTGTATATCAGTGCAGTTTAAATGTGTCTACTCATAACGGTTGTTCAAGTCAAGTGCAATTCTAAGTTCATGCAGTACTTATACGTTTATGAAAACAGCTATTCCGTTCTAGATTTCTTGCTTATTATTCCTGGTCATTGAAAAAGCTGCAAAAATACTTGCTTTAGTGATATCTTCAAGGTATGTAAGTCAAGTGCACGATGAAAGTTTTTAAACAAACTCATAACAAGCAAATGTCATCACCGTTTCTTGATTAGGTACAGACAGCGTCGCTAACTGGTAACTGGTGTTTAGAGAACTAAAAACAAGAAGGATGATTCCCACCACCTTGACGTAATCACCCTTCTACAAGTTTTTATTAAGAATAGAATAGATTCAAATCAACTTGGACGAATCGGTGTAGTATGTATGTATGCTTGTTTGTCCAAGGATAACTTTCGTAGCGTTGATCCGATCATCGTGAAATTTGGTATATAGGTAGGTAGTGATGGCACAATCCTGGTGCCTCAATCCTAACTAAATAAGCTAAAAATGTTAAGAGGGGTTGTTAAGATATTGGGGTTCAAGAGGGGTAAAAAATCTATGGGACGTCTAATGAAAGGTCTAATGACGTCTTCACCAGTACAATTCATCCACGTTTTTATTTTTGTCGTTGTCTGTATTATTTATTGTCCCATTTTTTCTGCGATCGCAAAGAAGAGGTGAATTGTCGATTCAAATTATTTTAAATGATCTTAAAGATTTCTCTGCCATATAATAAGATTCAATTTGAGAATCAAGTTTGTTATCACGTCTTATTGGGGTGCGATGTAATTACAGACCGAAACTGAATAGTTTTAGTAAATATTGATGGATACGCGATTTTTTTTAGGATAAAAATTAATAAATAAAAAATGCTGGACATTTCACACTGCGCTATCTAGCTCCAAACTAAGCAAAGGTAACTTATAGAATACTTAAGTACAAAAAAAACATCCTGGTACGGATTTGTCCCGCTTTAGAAATCCAACCCCAACCTCTTGCGGCTTAGCTACTCATCCACCGTTCCACAGAGGTTGTAACAGTTTTCCTTTCCCAGATAAACGGAGTTGATATGGAGCAGGCGCCGCACGAAACGGCCGTTTCTCTCCTGACGGGTCACGAGAGATTTGTACGACTGGTACTACAACGGACCATCACGAGTGATCAGGGTAACTGATATACTTTCTTATACTGCTAAATGTGTTTATACTAATCGGTTTATACTTCGAATACGTTATAAGAGTGTTTAGATAAATCGAGCTGCCCTAGATTTTAGATAACTATATACGAGTATAAACCATTTTCGCACTATTTGTTTTATACCATGGTTCCCTCTTATAGCAGATGGTCTCCGCGCTTTTCCCGCTATGAATTATATCTCCGTCCAGTCGTTACAAACTTTATCAGCCGTAAACATCTATACGAAATTCGCATCTACAAAATTATCAAGATACAATACAAAGTAAACCTAGAACAGTTTACCTATTACCAAAATAAGCACTTTCATTGTTACTGTTAGCCCATATTGTCATTATGTTGGGATTATCAAGATACAATACAAAGTAAACCTAGAACAGTTTACCTATTACCAAAATAAGCACTTTCATTGTTACTGTTAGCCCATATTGTCATTATGTTGGGATTATCAAGATACAATACAAAGTAAACCTAGAACAGTTTACCTATTACCAAAATAAGCACTTTCATTGTTACTGTTAGCCCATATTGTCATTATGTTGGGATTATCAAGATACAATACAAAGTAAACCTAGAACAGTTTACCTATTACCAAAATAAGCACTTTCATTGTTACTGTTAGCCCATATTGTCATTATGTTGGGATTATCAAGATACAATACAAAGTAAACCTAGAACAGTTTACCTATTACCAAAATAAGCACTTTCATTGTTACTGTTAGCCCATATTGTCATTATGTTGGGATTATCAAGATACAATACAAAGTAAACCTAGAACAGTTTACCTATTACCAAAATAAGCACTTTCATTGTTACTGTTAGCCCATATTGTCATTATGTTGGGATTATCAAGATACAATACAAAGTAAACCTAGAACAGTTTACCTACTACCAAAATAAGCACTTTCATTGTTACTGTTAGCCCATATTGTCATTATGTTGGGATTATCAAGATACAATACAAAGTAAACCTAGAACAGTTTACCTATTACCAAAATAAGCACTTTCATTGTTACTGTTAGCCCATATTGTCATTATGTTGGGATTATCAAGATACAATACAAAGTAAACCTAGAACAGTTTACCTATTACCAAAATAAGCACTTTCATTGTTACTGTTAGCCCATATTGTCATTATGTTGGGATTATCAAGATACAATACAAAGTAAACCTAGAACAGTTTACCTATTACCAAAATAAGCACTTTCATTGTTACTGTTAGCCCATATTGTCATTATGTTGGGATTATCAAGATACAATACAAAGTAAACCTAGAACAGTTTACCTATTACCAAAATAAGCACTTTCATTGTTACTGTTAGCCCATATTGTCATTATGTTGGGATTATCAAGATACAATACAAAGTAAACCTAGAACAGTTTACCTATTACCAAAATAAGCACTTTCATTGTTACTGTTAGCCCATATTGTCATTATGTTGGGATTATCAAGATACAATACAAAGTAAACCTAGAACAGTTTACCTATTACCAAAATAAGCACTTTCATTGTTACTGTTAGCCCATATTGTCATTATGTTGGGATTATCAAGATACAATACAAAGTAAACCTAGAACAGTTTACCTATTACCAAAATAAGCACTTTCATTGTTACTGTTAGCCCATATTGTCATTATGTTGGGATTATCAAGATACAATACAAAGTAAACCTAGAACAGTTTACCTATTACCAAAATAAGCACTTTCATTGTTACTGTTAGCCCATATTGTCATTATGTTGGGATTATCAAGATACAATACAAAGTAAACCTAGAACAGTTTACCTACTACCAAAATAAGCACTTTCATTGTTACTGTTAGCCCATATTGTCATTATGTTGGGATTATCAAGATACAATACAAAGTAAACCTAGAACAGTTTACCTATTACCAAAATAAGCACTTTCATTGTTACTGTTAGCCCATATTGTCATTATGTTGGGATTATCAAGATACAATACAAAGTAAACCTAGAACAGTTTACCTATTACCAAAATAAGCACTTTCATTGTTACTGTTAGCCCATATTGTCATTATGTTGGGATTATCAAGATACAATACAAAGTAAACCTAGAACAGTTTACCTATTACCAAAATAAGCACTTTCATTGTTACTGTTAGCCCATATTGTCATTATGTTGGGATTATCAAGATACAATACAAAGTAAACCTAGAACAGTTTACCTATTACCAAAATAAGCACTTTCATTGTTACTGCTAGCCCATATTGTCATTATGTTGGGATTATCAAGATACAATACAAAGTAAACCTAGAACAGTTTACCTATTACCAAAATAAGCACTTTCATTGTTACTGCTAGCCCATATTGTCATTATGTTGGGATTATCAAGATACAATACAAAGTAAACCTAGAACAGTTTACCTACTACCAAAATAAGCACTTTCATTGTTACTGCTAGCCCATATTGTCATTATGTTGGGATTATCAAGATACAATACAAAGTAAACCTAGAACAGTTTACCTACTACCAAAATAAGCACTTTCATTGTTACTGCTAGCCCATATTGTCATTATGTTGGGATTATCAAGATACAATACAAAGTAAACCTAGAACAGTTTACCTACTACCAAAATAAGCACTTTCATTGTTACTGTTAGCCCATATTGTCATTATGTTGGGATTATCAAGATACAATACAAAGTAAACCTAGAACAGTTTACCTACTACCAAAATAAGCACTTTCATTGTTACTGTTAGCCCATATTGTCATTATGTTGGGATTATCAAGATACAATACAAAGTAAACCTAGAACAGTTTACCTATTACCAAAATAAGCACTTTCATTGTTACTGTTAGCCCATATTGTCATTATGTTGGGATTATCAAGATACAATACAAAGTAAACCTAGAACAGTTTACCTATTACCAAAATAAGCACTTTCATTGTTACTGTTAGCCCATATTGTCATTATGTTGGGATTATCAAGATACAATACAAAGTAAACCTAGAACAGTTTACCTATTACCAAAATAAGCACTTTCATTGTTACTGTTAGCCCATATTGTCATTATGTTGGGATTATCAAGATACAATACAAAGTAAACCTAGAACAGTTTACCTATTACCAAAATAAGCACTTTCATTGTTACTGTTAGCCCATATTGTCATTATGTTGGGATTATCAAGATACAATACAAAGTAAACCTAGAACAGTTTACCTACTACCAAAATAAGCACTTTCATTGTTACTGTTAGCCCATATTGTCATTATGTTGGGATTATCAAGATACAATACAAAGTAAACCTAGAACAGTTTACCTATTACCAAAATAAGCACTTTCATTGTTACTGTTAGCCCATATTGTCATTATGTTGGGATTATCAAGATACAATACAAAGTAAACCTAGAACAGTTTACCTATTACCAAAATATGCACTTTCATTGTTACTGTTAGCCCATATTGTCATTATGTTGGGATTATCAAGATACAATACAAAGTAAACCTAGAACAGTTTACCTACTACCAAAATAAGCACTTTCATTGTTACTGTTAGCCCATATTGTCATTATGTTGGGATTATCAAGATACAATACAAAGTAAACCTAGAACAGTTTACCTACTACCAAAATAAGCACTTTCATTGTTACTGTTAGCCCATATTGTCATTATGTTGGGATTATCAAGATACAATACAAAGTAAACCTAGAACAGTTTACCTACTACCAAAATAAGCACTTTCATTGTTACTGTTAGCCCATATTGTCATTATGTTGGGCAAGACCTCTCCCTCCCTCCCACCCCACCCCCCCATTTATTACTATTAGATATATTAATAATATAAAAATACAGTAACAAAGGAATATACAATAAATAACGGTACAATGGGTGTTGTTATGGCTAAAAGCTATCTCTTCCAAACAACCTTTGGATGGGCAGGATAAACGAAAAGCAAAAGACGGCGCTGTACGATGTTGTGCCACCACTTTTTTGGTACTTATAAACTACAGTAATATTGCCTTTTTCGTTTCAGCAAGCGAGATACTACCCCGGCCGAAATCAACGTCCGAAGAAGTGAGAGAACACAAGACGAGCCTGCAAAACGTCAATACACTACCTAAACCGGTCACTAAACCGGTCACTAATCACGTCACTAACACTTTACCGACTCGCGTTGCACCTACCGAAAACTCGACCGATACGAACGAGCGGGTTAGAATGAACGCACCCACTGTATTGAGCACGCATGCGGTCCCCCCGCAACCCGCACCGAGGAAACTCAGTCAGACAAATGGACAGGTGGGTTTGGCTGTGGTGGGTGATTGCCGCTTATTGGGGATCATTTTTCTTCTCTGTTTATTTTAAACGGTGTTGCCACCTTGCCCCTTTTCGGGCTAGATCTCTTTTTTAGCGGTTTTACCCCATTTTGAATATATAGACCGATACGGGCGATCTAACCCCATTTTGACATTATATGTCAGACAGAGAATGACAACGAATATACAGTCTGGAGGACTGTCAGGCAGTTTCCGGAAGCTTCCGGCGCGTACCTACGCAAAGAAACTAACGCCGTGATCGCATACGGCAGCGAGTAGCGGAAACTCATTCAGATAGCGTTTAGTTAGGCACCCTGATACACCTGTCAGGTCGAAGGGCAGTGAGACGCGCTATAATAAATATTTTCTTTTAAGCCTGATTTTTAATAAATGTTTTATTGATTTTTTAGCCTTTTTAAGCTCTTTTTTTAAAATATGATTTAGGCGAATCTATCCCTTTATCGTGTGACTCGTGTGACCCATGGTAGCCCCTTATTAAAAAAGTAAGGTGATTACATAGTACATACAATACATACATATAAGTGTACAAGTGGCAACGCTGATTTAAAATATTCAGGGAAGTTATCAATAAATAAATAAATAAATAAAAGCATTTATTAAGGAACAACAAATATACAGTCATGTGTACAGTTTAAAACGATGATGCCTGTATTAGTATGAAAACTGTGTTACAGACACCAACGCCCTCCTCCTATATATCTATGAGTTCCAATCAGGTAAATGGTACATTATCATAAAACTAAACTAAAAATTCTAGTTATTCTCCAACAGACCAGAAGGATCTGTGTGGGTGGATGTATTTGTGAGTGTGTGTGTGTGTGTGTGTGCGTGTTTGAGGGTGTATGTGTATGTATGTGTGTAATGGAGTGTGTGTTTTTGTGTGTTGGCACTATTTGGGAATCTTTAGGAGGTCCTCAGTATCTTCGTAATTTGTTTTAGCAATGTGTTTTATTCGATACTGTTTTTACTTTCTTGATTAATAATTTTCTGTGCGAACGTTTCTCCTTATTGGTTAAACATTTTCAGGGAAATCACCAATGTGTGTTACTAGATTTTTGTTATTGCTTCCGTAGATTTGGGGTGTTTACTTAATGATATTAAAACAAACTGGTTCTTGGATTTCGTTAGGATTTTATGTTTATAATGTTTACTGGTTTTTGTATGTGTTTATTTATTATTTATTTGTGTATTGAGTTGCCATTTCTAGAGGAATCATTAAGTTATGTAGAGTAGTGGATTAGTGGTTGCACTCGTTAGGTTAGGTTAGGTTAGGTTATCTGATGCACAACTATTTTCAAGGTAATGATCTAGTTGTGTTTTTTGACTAAAATAAAAATTAGTGTTGTTTTATTACCTTTATACACATATACTTTGCTCTTGTCTATTTTTAGAAGATGTTCGTAGCACACTGTTATATAATAAATTATTGCATTTGCTTGATGACCATTCTTCCAAAGCATTTTGCGACCTGAAATATTGAATTCGGAACACATTTTACAAATCTATGATTCATACCATTGTATGTGCCATATCGTACAAGCTTGCTCGTGGGATCGCATCGCACGCTGGCTAGTTGCAAACTAAATTATCAAATCATTTACTACAGGCGAACACAAAACCGAGTAACAGTACGAGCACGCCCCTAACTCCCGGCGGTAATAACACGCACGGCTCCACCGACGACGTTTTCGAAGACATACAGGTAAGCATAGCACGTAACTTGAGGCCCGAACGATTCGCAGGTGATGGTACCGGATTAACACGTTCACATCCGTGCTTTAGTCTCAGCTTCTACACATGTGTGCATTCTCACTATCCGTAGTTTAGCCGAAGGTCGGGAATGACATGCTGTTCGCAATCACGCGAAAGGTACCCAGCTATTCCGTTCCGAAATAAAGAGCTCATATCTCGGAACGTCAGGTTGAGGTATCGTTCACTGTTGTTGCTCAAAGAATAGTATGCGTTCTTTCTGCTTTCGCTTAAATTAGCTACACTGTTGCGCTTTTGTATCGGTCCATATTAGATGTATCATCTCATTGCAAACCCGTGTCTTCATTTTTAAATTCAACTCCTATAATTTTGTTATTGCAGGTAATCGGCTGTTTGCCTAAATTACAGTTCGATCAATTCAAAATAACGTCTTAATAAAGCTTAAATGCTACGATAAAAAAATGTCATAAACTGGCTTCCAATTTTAATTTAATTCTTTAGTTTGAGCGTTGCTTCTTACAAAATCACTATATTTCATTTTGAGAACCAATGTTATATCCATAGTTAAAACCGTCACGTTCGCTTATAATTTTCTTGTGCCTGGATGCAAAGTTTGATAAAATATAAGCACAAACGATAAGTCACAGCAATTATATCTAAGTATAAGTAAACATTGGTAATGCATGTATCAAAGTAACATTGATACAATTGTTGCATTTAAATCGCATTGAAAAATAAGTACAGTTGATTGCGTCACCACATTATCATATTTGTTGCTTATCCATGCGCCATAAATAACAAAGTGAATTTTATTGGGAAATTACTTTATCATACGGGCTGTAAAAATAACTTTTTCTTAATCATATTATTTTAAATTAGTTGGTCCTTGTAATCTTAGTTTAGTTTAGTTTCGGCAATATTAAAAGTAATAAATATTATACTCTGAAATAATGATGTATTGCTGTTTGAAGGAGCAGACAGTTTGCGTATGAACTAAAAAAGTCTTATTTTAGGAAATTTTGCCCTAAGATTATATCAGACTCACGCTCACAAAATATCAATTTCTACTTGTAGTATAGCTTTCAAATCAATCTCACACAATATTTCATTTCCCCACGACTACTTAAAATTATCCACAACTTCAAACTATTAACTATACTATTGTTACATCTGTTATACCCTATTCATTATGTTGGTAAGTATAGGTGTCTGGAGCAGAACGTAATTCGATATTTATCCAAATATTCTGAATAAATTATTAGAATTTCGTTATTGAATTCTAAAGATATAATTTAGATCTATCTAGACCACGTTTATGGTGAATCAATTTTAATTTAAAATATGTCTAAATAATCGAGATGGGTGTGTCTAGATAAGTTTTAGCGCAAATGTGACCAACCCACTAATTGTAAATGACTAGCAAGCATACCAACAGCAGTTGACATATCAGATGTACCAACCGTATACCTATACATTACCAATCACTGATGCGATGTGAACGTGTTAACCGCGCAGCCGTCTCATCCGATCACGAACGAGGAATTCCAAGCGATGATCCCCGCGCACTTCCTCGGCGGTGCCCGTCCGCCGACCGAGCCGCCGGAACGGGGAGTGCGGGTCACGGTGGAACGACCATCTACCCACGGAGTCGTGCTTCCCCCGCCGCCGTCAGCCCTCGGCCGAGTCACAGAAACCATCACCAAATCCACCTTCACTGAGACGACGGTTACGAGGATAACTGATAATCATCTTGCGGAGCCGCTTATTGTTGAAGTGAGTATTTGACGCTATTTGGGTCATCTAGCGCGTTCGAGAAAACTTTAGATATGCGATCACCCATCACCTTAAAAACAAAGTAAGATATGCACTCAGATCTGTCTCAGTCGTTTATCCGTGGCTATTGTAAGTCACTGTGGCCTTCGACCTATGTACGCAATGCGTCGATGCAATGGTTTGAAGCAACGGGAGAAGGGAGTTCGTGTCGCTATAAAACGGCCACGACTTTGGAGTTTGATAACCATTTTATTATTTAAGTGAGTATTTGATTGTTAGCTGTTAGATAGCTCCATCAACTTAAAAAAGAAAACTAGATATGTACCTACCTGCTCAGATTTACTCAGTTATTTCCGTATGGCTATCACTGTGACCCACGTAGAGATGTACTAAGTCATAATTGCGCGTCCATCCACCGCGTCTGCTTGAACCTTATTATAAGTTAAACATAGCAGAATTATCCTTAAATTGCTTTGAATAAAGATGGTTTTACTGTAACGCAATGAGTAAAGCGCCCAATTTAAGAAGCCGGCGAACTCCGAGCGCAACTTCAATTCGGCCTCGTCAAAAAATTCGGCCTGAATATCGCATTCCATGTTTAGTGACAAAGTTTAGCCACGCAGGGCGACAGTGATAGCAAATGATCGATTCTAAATTTGATTAGATTTTGACCGAGTTCCGTAATACCAAAAATGATGGCTGAAAACTTGTTGTATTTTTCTCATTGTGTTGTTATTCTGTAACTAGACGATATAATCTATGTTCCCATGAATAGGATACGTAAGATGTTGTTGTTTTTAATACGAAACAATTAGGTTGAAAACAGGTCTTTTATGACGTAAAAACATGCAGAATGCGATACGCTTCTATTTCATTTTAGGTAAGTATTTTGATCTAATATATGGTTGGGAACCTAGGTAAATACTATTAAAATTAAAATAATACCTTATAAAGGTAGAAATATGCTCCAATTGGGCAACAAGGGCGATTCCCCTCCTGTCTACGTCCTATCTATGTATTTTGTCCTCTATCGAGGATATGGTTTCGACGCCGCGGTAGGTACTACGGAGGGAATAACCCAGTCAAATGGTTGCGAATTCGCTGCCGTCCGTCCTCTGTGTGACTCATCACTGAAATCATCATCGAAGTAAGTATATAAGGTTAAATTTCAGCATCGAAGATACTATAACAATTCTGTCACTTTCGAGAAATGCTCATAAAGATGCGATCTCCCGTCACCTGATAACTGATAATCACCTTCCCACGTCGGTTATTATTACAGTAAGTATTTTAGTACTTTGTAGGTCGCCTACCGCTACCGTGATCATCATCTAAGGGTCTACTCGACAAAACGATAAACGATATAATTATCGCGACAATAATCGCATCGAACCCTTCTCCTAAATTACATCGTTTCGACTAAGTATTGTTTGATCGAAGGAACGAATAATATTACTTGACAGACTATTCCGTAACTCTACTCTCACAATAAACGATACGATACGAAGTAAATGTCAAAGCGAATAATTCGGCGCAATGTCGAATAGTTCCAAATATAACGAAATCATTTGCAGAGTAGAACTACTGAATTAATATGGAGACGTTTACTACTAGGTACTAGTTGAGAAACTAAATACAATACAGTTCGATTTAAGTTAGACGCCTCGGTAACGTTCTTGTTTCCGAATTCGTACGATTATGCGAACAATGTCTGGCTCAGCGAGCTTCAAGCGTTTCCAATACATAAACTACTCAAAACAAAATAGGGCCCACCCAATAAAATATGATTTAAATTAAAATAAAAAAAATACGTACTATTAGTTTCAAGTTTAATTTTAGAAATAGGTTAACACATTCAGAATCATTAAAAAACATTACAATGCCTTATTTTTGCCACAAAAATCGTGAAGAAATGCACGTTTTACACATTAACTTAAAATTACACGGTTTTCCAAAACATTTTTTGAAACATGTTCTTAGGGTTGCTTCAATGCCTTATGTTTAGTAACGCGTAGGTCCTCCCCTATTGCGCACACACGCTCTGAGTCAGTTCGGAACACTCTCTATAAGGTGGATGACGTTTTCATCTGGAATTTGCTCCCAACGCACTTTTAAAGCAGTTATCAACTCCTGTCGGCTATGAATTTCAGTGTGGCTGTCTTTAAGGCTTCTTTTCAACTGGTCCCAGATATGCTCGATCGGATTCAGGTCCGGACTCATGGCAGGCCAGGGTAGAACTGCGATACCAGCTTCGGAGATTGCACTTTGGGTCACTCTGGCAGTATGAGGGCGAGCGTTGTCTTGCATCAGAATAAAGTTAGGGCGCTGTGAATATGGGATCACGTGAGGTCGGATGACATGCTGAACATAGCTGGCGGCCGTTACATTGCCCTCATCCAAAATCACTAGCTCGGTTTTGCCCATTATGCTAATCCCACCCCATACCATAATACTGGGTCCACCAAAACGTTCAGTTTCACGAATACATGGTTCTGTAAAACGTTCTCCAGGTCGTCGCCAAACTCGTACGCGTCTGTCATCATTAAAAAACTACTTTAGATTCATCTGTAAAAAGCATTGTCCTCCAATTATTCATGGTCCATTCGAGGTGATCACGTGCACACCTTAATCGCGCTGCACGGTGGGCTCTGGTCAATTTGAGCCGAATAACTGGCATTCTGGAGCGTTGTTGGTCTTCATGAAGTCTGTTGCGAACAGTTTGGTCACTCACTCGCGGTCCAGTGGCGTCACGTAAGCGGTTTCTCATTATACGTGCAGTTACAGTTCGCTCTCTACGTGCAGAGAGTCGGTTGTATCGGTCTTCTTGGGAGGTTGTCGCTCGGGTTCTACCTGAATCGTGCCTCCTACTCACACTACCTGTCTCTTGAAAGCGTTCCCACACATTTCGAATAGCTCGTCTTGACACACCTAAGCATGAAGCTACCGATCTTTGCGAATTTCCCTGCTGAAGCAAAACAATGGCTCTAGTCGCGGATTCCGTGTCCATGTGATGTCGAGAACCAGGCATTGTTTATGCAAACAGTAATGTAATCGATAATTAAAGGTAAGGTTACGATAACTTCTTCGTTTGACACAACAAACCCCACTGAGCAACAATGTAATGGCACTCACAGATTCTGCGGTATATCGTAAGATTTTGTTTCTTGTCTACCCACTTAAGAACTACCCTAAACTTGGCGTTAATTTATTAAGTGTTAATTTATGATCAATAAATATGCCTACTTAACATTTCCATACATCAGTATGCCATCAACTCGCAAAAAAAAATGTGTCGGGCTAAATATCGAAATATTTCAAGTGGGCCCTATTTTGTTTTGAGTAGTTTATTTGGAAGTATATATAGGTTTTAACACTCCCAGTTGTCACATTTCATAGCAGTATTTCGTCTGATTAATAATTACTTACCTTTTTGAAGTAAAACTTCTTTACGCACGCTTAGCTCGGGGAGTATGCTGGTGAATGCGTTACGAAAAGTGCGAACGGAAGTTGAGAGGGAGATATAACTTAGTGAAGATAGAAAGAGAGAGAGTTACGTTTCGTATATTTTTAAACGTTAATGTGCGAGTGCGAATTGCGTCTGTCCAGAATGGACATAGACTGATCGACCTACAGACGTGTGGATAATTTTGTATTTGAACAATTTTATAAATTAATATTTTGAAAAATAAGTTTTACTCAGTCATGTGATCTAAAGTGCACTCGTTTTTTTGTTTCTTTGTTCCTGTTAGCGACGCGCTCAGTCTCCGTAGGTAGTTTTTAAATTAAGTTTTTTATATTTATATAGTCAATGTAGGGTAGGCGAGTCCGTCCGCCTCGACTTTCGCGAGCGGGTGCGCTGCCACGCACTGCGCTATATATTTTATATTTATAAAGTCAATGTAGGATAGGCGAGTCCGTCCGCCACGACTTTCGCGAGCGGGTGCGCTGCCACGCACTGCGCTATATATTTTATATTTATAAAGTCAATGTAGGGTAGGCGAGTCCGTCCGCCTCGACTTTCGCGAGCGGGTGCGCTGCCACGCACTGCGCTATATATTTTATATTTATAAAGTCAATGTAGGGTAGGCGAGTCCGTCCGGCTCGACTTTCGTGAGCGGGTGCGCTGCCACGCACTGCGCTATATATTTTATATTTATAAAGTCAATGTAGGGTAGGCGAGTCCGTCCGCCACGACTTTCGCGAGCGGGTGCGCTGCCACGCACTGCGCTATATATTTTGTATTTATAAAGTCAATGTAGGGTAGGCGAGTCCGTCCGCCACGACTTTCGCGAGCGGGTGCGCTGCCACGCACTGCGCTATATATTTTATATTTATAAAGTCAATGTAGGGTAGGCGAGTCCGTCCGCCACGACTTTCGCGAGCGGGTGCACTGCCACGCACTGCGCTATATATTTTATATTTAAAAAGTCAATGTAGGGTAGGCGAGTCCGTCCGCCTCGAATTTCGTGAGCGGGTGCGCTGCCACGCACTGCGCTATATATTTTATATTTATAAAGTCAATGTAGGGTAGGCGAGTCCGTCCGCCTCGACTTTCGCGAGCGGGTGCGCTGCCACGCACTGCGCTATATATTTTATATTTATAAAGTCAATGTAGGGTAGGCGAGTCCGTCCGCCTCGACTTTCGCGAGCGGGTGCGCTGCCACGCACTGCGCTATATATTTTATATTTATAAAGTCAATGTAGGGTAGGCGAGTCCGTCCGCCTCGACTTTCGCGAGCGGGTGCGCTGCCACGCACTGCGCTATATATTTTATATTTATAAAGTCTAATGTAGGGTAGGCGAGTCCGTCCGCCACGACTTTCGCGAGCGGGTGCGCTGCCACGCACTGCGCTATATATTTTATATTTATAAAGTCAATGTAGGGTAGACGAGTCAGTCCGCCTCGATTTTCGCGAGCGGGTGCGCTGCCACGCACTGCGCTATATATTTTATATTTATAAAGTCAATGTAGGGTAGGCGAGTCCGTCCGCTTCGACTTTCGCGAGCGGGTGCGCTGCCACGCACTGCGCTGTATATTTTATATTTATAAAGTCAATGTAGGATAGGCGAGTCCGTCCGCCACGACTTTCGCGAGCGGGTGCGCTGCCACGCACTGCGCTATATATTTTATATTTATAAAGTCAATGTAGGGTAGGCGAGTCCGTCCGCCACGACTTTCGCGAGCGGGTGCGCTGCCAGGCACTGCGCTATATATTTTATATTTATAAAGTCAATGTAGGGTAGGCGAGTCCGTCCGCCTCGACTTTCGCGAGCGGGTGCGCTGCCACGCACTGCGCTATATATTTTGTATTTATAAAGTCAATGTAGGGTAGGCGAGTCCGTCCGCCACGACTTTCGCGAGCGGGTGCGCTGCCACGCACTGCGCTATATATTTTATATTTATAAAGTCAATGTAGGGTAGGCGAGTCCGTCCGCCACGACTTTCGCGAGCGGGTGCGCTGCCACGCACTGCGCTATATATTTTATATTTAAAAAGTCAATGTAGGGTAGGCGAGTACGTCCGCCTCGACTTTCGCGAGCGGGTGCGCTGCCACGCACTGCGCTATATATTTTATATTTATAAAGTCAATGTAGGGTAGGCGAGTCCGTCCGCCTCGACTTTCGCGAGCGGGTGCGCTGCCACGCACTGCGCTATATATTTTATATTTATAAAGTCAATGTAGGGTAGGCGAGTCCGTCCGCCACGACTTTCGCGAGCGGGTGCGCTGCCACGCACTGCGCTATATATTTTATATTTATAAAGTCAATATAGGGTAGGCGAGTCCGTCCGCCTCGACTTTCGCGAGCGGGTGCGCTGCCACCCACTGCGCTATATATTTTGTATTTATAAAGTCAATGTAGGGTAGGCGAGTCCGTCCGCCTCGACTTTCGCGAGCGGGTGCGCTGCCACGCACTGCGCTATATATTTTGTATTTATAAAGTCAATGTAGGGTAGGCGAGTCCGTCCGCCTCGACTTTCGCGAGCGGGTGCGCTGCCACGCACTGCGCTATATATTTTATATTTATAAAGTCAATGTAGGGTAGGCGAGTCCGTCCGCCTCGACTTTCGCGAGCGGGTGCGCTGCCACGCACTGCGCTATATATTTTATATTTATAAAGTCAATGTAGGGTAGGCGAGTCCGTCCGCCACGACTTTCGCGAGCGGGTGCGCTGCCACGCACTGCGCTATATATTTTATATTTATAAAGTCAATGTAGGGTAGGCGAGTCCGTCCGCCTCGACTTTCGCGAGCGGGTGCGCTGCCACGCACTGCGCTATATATTTTGTATTTATAAAGTCAATGTAGGGTAGGCGAGTCCGTCCGCCTCGACTTTCGCGAGCGGGTGCGCTGCCACGCACTGCGCTATATATTTTGTATTTATAAAGTCAATGTAGGGTAGGCGAGTCCGTCCGCCTCGACTTTCGCGAGCGGGTGCGCTGCCACGCACTGCGCTATATATTTTATATTTATAAAGTCAATGTAGGGTAGGCGAGTTCGTCCGCCTCGACTTTAGTGAGCGGGTGCACTGCCACGCACTGCGCTATATATTTTATATTTAAAATGTCAATGTAGGGTAGGCGAGTCCGTCCGCCTCGAATTTCGTGAGCGGGTGCGCTGCCACGCACTGCGCTATATATTTTATATTTATAAAGTCAATGTAGGGTAGGCGAGTCCGTCCGCCTCGACTTTCGCGAGCGGGTGCGCTGCCACGCACTGCGCTATATATTTTATATTTATAAAGTCAATGTAGGGTAGGCGAGTCCGTCCGCCTCGACTTTCGCGAGTGCGCTGCCACGCAATGCACATATATTTTGTCAAAAACTCATTAAAATGTTGTATTTTCGGCCTAGTTACGTCCAATAAACGCTAAACAAGTGCTGTGCTGTGTTATTGTGTCCTAAAAAGACACAAAAACACAGCACAGCACTTAGACTTAGACGCTTAGAAAACTAAATTACTAAACAATTTGGAAAAAAATAATTTATTTTACGAATCACACTAATATAATAAATGTGAAAGTTTGGAATTATGTTTATTTATTTGTTTGTTTGTTATTCAATCACGTCGTAAAGGCTGAATTGATTTCGATGGAATTTGGTATATAGGATTATACATACATACGTAGATTATAACCTGGATTAACACATAGGCTACCTTTTATCCAATAAATCAGTTCCCATGGGATAAAAGTGGGGTGTCAAGTCAAGTTGCAACAGCGAGATTAGCTTTCTTTCTAGACATTTAGTAGTGTAATGCGTACGAAGTCGCGGGCAATAGATAGTTATTCCTAATTTCATGATAACACAATAGAAACTTATAATACGATGACAGATAAAATTAGCCAAGGCGTCTAACTTAAATCGTAGTACTGTACACGTAGTGCGTCTTAACATCTTCGGCCGCACTTGAAACCATCACGAAGTCTATGCTTCGATACCTAGACTTGCTTATTTTACTGATAGAGAGCTACTATCCGTAAAATACTATTACTTTTATACATGTCGCACTAAGAAAAAGATCTTATATGTATTTCTTGAGAATTCCACACGACTCAGTGCTATAAAAACCAAAGGACCATCCTATAAAACAACATAGGATTTGCTTAGCTCCAAATTTACGCAATTTATTTTGAGTTACATCTTTTAAATATTCAATTTAAGGCATCAATTAGGATTTCACCTTACTGCGGCTCCTACTGGTTAGTTTTGTTAAGGGTGCCTGTTTTAAAAATAGTATTTGATTGTTCTAGGAGGTAGTGCTGCATAAAGAAGGCGGATCACTGGGTTTCAGCATCATCGGTGGTACGGACCACTCGTGCGTGCCTTTCGGTGGAAAGGAACCGGGAATTTTTGTGTCACATGTAAGTTATTAACAGACTTCAAAAAAAGACATATAAAAATTAAAAATAAATGAACCTTATGTCGATGCTTTGTAGAGCGAATAATGCTCGCACACTGTCTATAAAAGTAAACAGACCGAGCCGCTAGGATCTAGGTTATGACACCAAATAGTACATTGTTATACAAAGGCTTTAAACGATCTATTTTACACCCGTGATAATCCGAGGAGGTTATTTATCATGATATCTTGGTTTAACACATAACTTTTCATCAAAAATGCGAGGAAATTAAAAAAGAATATAAATTATAAGCAAAGTGGACTGGAAAGAAATCGTCGCGAAAGGGCAAAGGAGCCTCAACTGCAACATTTGACATTTGTGGCAATTTATTATGTCAGTAAAATTTTGTCAATTCGGAGGTCTACAGCCAACTTATTATTATGATACAATCAATAATATTCAAAGGTTGTTCCTGGCGGAGTAGCCGCTCGCTCCGGGAATCTTCGCATGGGCGATCGTCTGATCAAGGTGAATGGAAACGAGTTGGTCGGAGCGACGCATAGAGACGCGGTCCAACTGTTACTGATGCCCGGACCGACCTTGTCGCTGACAGTCCGACACGACCCTTTGCCGCTTGGATTCCAGGTCAGTCCCACGAAACTAACAAGGGTAGTGGATAGACACAGGATTGCAAACATCTCATGTTCTCTTTTCGTACAATCACGGAACTAAATGTAAGTACAGCAGTTTGGACGTCACCTTAAATTTACCGGATTATACTATTACACCGGTGGTGCATAAATCTGGTTTACATTTGGATTACGTGATAAGACAAACAGTGATATTAATCCATTTACTTTTTGTCACTTGCACTGAACAGGCAAGCAGCTAGTTAAAGAACTTATAGCAATATATTATGCCATTAATATCAATTTGCTTCATTTTTCACAAAATATATATTGTTGTATTTGTATTTTAATTTGCAATCCTGTGTCACTTAAGCTTATAATTTAAATACATACATAATCTAAAGTTAAGTAACCAACTAGCCATAATCAGTAATTTGAAACGTTGATTTGTTGTGATTTGAAATGTTTGTGACACAAACACATCCGTAAGGAAAGAGATGTTTGCATGTAATGCAAGTTACCGAGTTTTGTGGAAATGATGGTGAGAGATTGAAATCGTCATGTGAACTGATGAGTAGAGTTTGATTTGTCGCTTCAAAGTAGTAATTTGGCGGTATACTCGTACATGACAATGCGCATAACGCTTCAGCACATGAAATATTTAATGGTAACGGCAATCTAGTCTCTGCTGCGATGTCTGTCGCTTTCTGCAACTACAGTGCATTTCAATAGTCACTACTGATATTAATTGTATTCACACGCCACAAACTTAATTCTTATATAAAGTAAAGACATTAAAATCTATCTCTGTCAAATTAAAAAAAAAATCAGGTATGTGTCGAAATAGATAAAAATCTTATTAATTTTAAATATTAGTTTTCTGAATTCCTAAAATAATGAATGAATGCGTTGGAACTTAGAAGCGGCGCTAACTCCGACCCAAAGATAGGTTTATTTATACAGTCTGTAAGAACAAAAGTTTGTTACGTGTGGATTCTAACTTTAAAACTCTGAAAATTCAGGCCCTAAGTCAGGACAATTTACACGTTCTGATATCTTAAAAAGAAAATAAAGAGCTACGATATATCTTAGTTTATAAATATACGTTGTTTGTTCCACTCACACACGTGCGACGCCCAACACCCGACACGTTCAGGGTCTCATACAAGTTGAGATTGTTGACGCAACTGTAAGTGTGATCGTCGCCCCACGCTCTCGAATATGTGTGTTACTTTACTAAACTGTCAGACAATCCCATCCAGTCAGTCCGTGTGCCCAGCTATCGTCGTATGGTTATTCCGTAAATCAAGCTTCTTTTACTCCGTAGATACCGCGAACCTGGCTATAGCTTCTTATAGCTTTCTTTTTTATTGCAAATCCAAACCTACTGTTTTAATCTGAATACGACCTTTTTGCTAGGAATTTATTTAAGAGCATTTCTGTATTCCTTAGAGTGAGAGCTTACTGAGTGCATGAAACGAGCTTTGCATGTTAATGTTGTTAGTGTTCTGTGATGTCTCGTGTTACAGCGCAATATATTTGTATTCCCTTTGAAATATTACTTGATATATATTTGATTTTGATCTCAATCGTTTAGTATAATTTGCTAAAAAAATGTTCACAGGATCTAACTATTGTGAAGCAAGAGGGGGAGAAACTGGGAATGCATATAAAGGGAGGTTTGAATGGACAACGCGGGAATCCAAACGATCCTAATGATGAAGGAGTCTTCATATCGAAAATCAACAGCGGAGGCGCTGCAAGGAGAGACGGTAGACTGAAGGTAAATTCATAATAATCTTAACCTTTTGTTTTTAATTCTTTGATTCTTCATACAATACTAGGACCTACATATTGCGATGCCGTACAGAACCTATTAGGGGTAGAAATGTTCTCGAGTGGAGACCGCGCACTGGAAAGCGCAGCGTAGAACCCACTCCCACTAGATGGAATTCTGACCGGATAAAGGTTGCTGGGAGCTGTTGGGTGCACGCCGCACAAGATCCCTCGCTCTGGAAATCTATAGAGGAGCCTTATGTTCCGCAGTGGACGTCCTACGGGTGATATGATGATGATAATGTCAATTAAACAACAATCTTTATCAACTTCCAGGTCGGCATGCGCCTACTGGAAGTTAACGGTGTCTCGCTCCTGGGCGCGACTCACAACGAAGCCGTGAACGCACTCCGATCGGCCACGAACGCACCTCTCCATCTAATCGTATGCTGCGGATACACCAGGCCGGAGAAGTATACTGTAAGTTCACCTGATGACCTCACAATTCTAGACTATGTGCCTTTTGACTTATTTTTGCTCTGGTAACCAACTGGACTGGATCTCAGAATTGCTTTTGTTATTTTCACTCTCAGAGGTTCTACCCGTCTATAGTGGCCGCTGGCCGCTAAATTCGTGTGAATTTTGAATTGTGAAATATATCCTAAGGGCGTTATCTCACTGGTGATTTGCGAACGTGTTACCTACGAGACAATTTTTAAACGTGCTCGCAGCGACATCGCAACTCAGACGCCGCGTTCGCTCAATAGGTAACACCTCTCCACTTTGTCAGTCGTATTGTAGGAACAACTGTCAAATAAGTTTTTTTATTAAAAATTACTTTTGCAAAATAAACTTTTATAAATTTCATAATCGGATCCGCAAGCAGATTCAAAAGAGCCCAAACACTAGTAGCTTACTATAATCCATTCAGAAGTTCCGTTGTCTAGCATCCGTCTCCATCATGAGACAACCATAGAGACCATATTATTGCATTGTCACCAAAGTTACATATGAATTCCAACCGGTAGGGGAGAACTGGTTTAAAATTCAGTTGTAAAATTTGACCTTGACTAACAAACATTGCATCAACTGCGACCCTAGTATTTAGAAGTTTTTATTTAAACTTCTAAATACGAGGGTCGCAGTTGATCGCATGACAGGTAGCGAGCTCATTACGCACGCACAGCGACCGCGTTGTCTGAAAACACGCTCGCAAATCACCAGTGTGATAACGTCCTAAGAATTGTGTGCCAGGCTGCAAATGTGTAGGAGCCCTGAGTTGTTAATACCACCATCCAACTAAGCTTAATTACTACTACATCTAGACATAGGTTTTGTTGGCAGTAGACAATATTGGCAAGGCTGAGATGGCGATAAACACAGAGTTAGCTTTGTCCATTATCGGAAGACAATGTAGACCAGAGATATACCTTTGGAAGATTAGAAGCGCCTTGTTGTACTTGCTGGACACAGCACTCAGAATACTCGCATGCTTCTTTACTTTTAAAAGCAAACTGGTTTAACCATAAGTCATTTCACATAGGCATTTCCATCGCATACTCAAACATATGCGAACGGCATCGTGTCCGGAATACGCGTTTGGGGTTAAAGGTTGTTTGTCAGTTTGTCTGCTAACATTAAATTAAAGTCGGGTACCATTATATCCCTATTGTAAAACGGTTATTTACAAATATTTATTAAATAACCGTTTGTCAGTTGACAATACGAGGCGCCACCACTTGCACAAATGTGTTTATGTGATTAGAGATAAAGCTGAAAATACGCTTACTGCAAAAAAACGTGCATGAAAACAAATGCAACGCACGCTCTTGATATACTTATCACTTTTCGATTTCATTCTGGCACGCTTGCCTCGTACATTCGATACGTGTGCGAGACATTCTAGCGCTAGAAAGAGATAGACACAGCCCATGTTTGCACAGACTGGTAGCGAGAGCGGGACAGCGGAAACCGGCGGCTCTCTGTCGCACTCAACGTCAAGCCTGGACCGAGATGAACCATTGCATCAGCAACAGGTGGGTGTCTTTCTTCTAATTTTAATCTTAGAACGTATAAAAAGTTACAAAATCCAATCCTACTTATTTTTAAACTATGTTTAATGTTTATCGTTTAAAGCTCGGCATCAAGCTGATAGACCGAGTTCCAAATGTCGAAATCCGAAGGCGTACTAAGGTCTAACACGTCGGAAAACAGATTATGGAACTAAATGGAGCTAGATGGGGAGATTAGCAGGACGTGGTGTTGATAGGTGGAGTTATAGTAGTAGAGTTCTTTATACAAGGACTTGCCCGGGGAAGTACTACCGTCATATCTATTTTTCCGTAAGCAGCATTGCTGTGTTTAGGTTTTAAGGTTACACGTGAAATTACAGGCACATGAGGCTTTACACCTGTATGCCGTATGGCACGTTTCTAAGATGCCTGACCTACGAAGCAATACTTTGTTATATGCGATGGTTACCACTTAACATCAGGTGGGCCATGCTTGTTCCATCTTCAGATCGTATAAAAAATAAACAGCGTTATAGAAAAAATGTCCACTTTAAAACTATCTTTGACTGGACACTAGGTTCGACCGACCGACGTTCCGTTATCCACTGTTGTAAACTATCGAGGCTGCGTGAAAGGTAGATTCAGGGCCTTGTTGTACTTAAAATGTATGTCACCATACAAACACTACGTTTGTATGTTAACCTTCACGACAATGTTCGATTATTTCATACCCTTGATTGGTTTTAATATTTTTAGGAACAACACGTCCAACAGGATCTAGTTGAGTATGAACACGAGAAACAAGTCGCGGAACTAAGGGAGAAGTCTACTCCGGAAAAGGTAAGCAAATGGTCCATCAGTAAACGTTGTCAATATAATATTGAAGTCGATGGAGTATTAATGTATAAATACGAGCGTTTGTACAGATTAGTCAATTTTCTGAATAAGAAAAGGTCGTGAGAAGTCGATCGATGAACGCGTAAAAAATGTATGGGATGGACTATGTTCGGTAATGGGCGTCTATCGGCTGATGATCATGCTGATAAAAAATACATAAGTTGAAGAATGTTCTGGTAGTTTCTCAAAATGAAATTAATTGTTGAATTGAAACAAATGATTTGAAGCAAATGAAATTTATGAACTGATTTCAACTTTATTAAATAAAGGGGTTTGAAAACTTTTGACATGGTTCCCAAATGAAAAAATGAAATTAATTAAGGCTTTGCTTCAAATTTTCTTGTTAGCACAAGTAAAGAGTGAAACTTACTACCGGCGTATGTTTTCCGAACCAGTCTCGGAGTCTTCAAGTCTAGAGTGAATAGGTTCTTTCTAGGCAAGCATGCTCCATCCTCGATCACACCATTACTTACCACCAGGTGAGGTAGTGGGCAAGCGCTTGACTACCATCAATAAAAAAAAGGCTAATGTTAAAAAGTTCTGTAGTTCTGTTGTTTTTTTGCTGTAATAAACTTTTCATATAAAAGAACTGTTAATATATGAATTTTATTAAATAAGTGTAGAAAGTATTTTGTTACATAAACCTTTACCGAAATGAATAAACGGTGACAAACCGTTGGAAGTGTTCCCGGGTGCTGCATAAATAAAACATTTTCAATGTAAATATTCGTTGACTACTTTAGGTGCTAGACATAGTCCACGCCGTCGAGCACATGGCAATGGAACCAGCTCCCACCTCGCCCGAGCTGCAGCATAAGACCACTACCGTCGTCATGTCCAAACACACGCTCCAACCTCAGGTAAAGTGACTGCTAGTGATATTGAACTCGAATTAAACTGTTGTGGGGAGAATAGTGCAGTAGAGTTCGATAGAGCCTACGAATTAACTAATTCTAAAGTTAGCTACTAAATATGTTCAGGCTCAATATGTTAGGTAGTTCCAAGCAGTGCCGTGCAGTGCCGTGCCGCTAGACAGCGCTGATCTTTTAATAAAAAAACACGACTTTCTGGAAGCGCTTTCCTCTTTTTTCTACTGTAAGCTTCGACTGATCGACACCTATAGCTGCTTTTTTTCTTTGGGCGTCCTACACAAATTTATAGCCTATAATAGCTAGATAATGCCGGACATTTCATACAGCGCTATCTAGCCCCCAATTAAACAGAGCTTGTACTATGGGAACGAGGTACCTGATTAATTATAATATACCTACGGAGAAACACTCAGACCGACAGAATATTGCCTAGGGAACTAGTACATTCCTACACTAGCCAAACTAAATACCTAGTTGAAATGAACTCTGCACTATTTTCTTCGTAAACAGGACGTCGCCTAAATTAAAGTACTTTTTCTGTAAATAATTCAAATAGATTGATTAGAATTTGGCTTAAAAACTTTATGAAAAATATAAAATTAATCATAGATATCCTATTAATCTACTTCAAAATTAATTTCAAATTATCTGCTTTCGGGCCAGTTTCCACCAAAGCGGAAAGGAGAGGATGTGACATGTGTAAATTCAGCCAATAGAATCACGTTTAAATCGTATTACGTCATCTACGTGGCGTTACTATTGGTTGATTTCACCCATCTCTCTCCGCTCTTCTCTGTTTTGATGGAAGCCGGCCATTTATCTAAAATATAATTATAACTAGTATGAGTGCATGAACTCAAAAACTTGATAAACCTGAATTATAAATTACAGCATGAAATAAAATGTAGCTTTATATTCTAAGTAAAGGCCGAAACAATTTTGGAATTGTATTCTTGCACGTTATAACTTTTCCTGCGTAAAGGCAGCATGCACTGTGTATATTTGTAGATTTAATAAAACTATTGCTTGCATGAAAATATACCTTTATAGGTGTACCTTTAAACTACTTATTATAAGTATGATATAACTATATCTTATCTTCCAAAATAAATGTTGTTTAGCATATTTACTCTCAAGCCTTTTATGTAGATGATTTGTTATATGTATGGATGGGTGGCACCGTACTGAACCCTTTCAAACACCTTTATATTCGTTGTAATTTCTGTTTAGCCATACTGCGAGCAGTTATGACATTAAATAATTGTTATGCATGAACCCTACGTGTAAGTTAAACCCTGTAACACTGAGAATAAAACTGATAAAGAATGTCCAGCCTGAAATCATAGCATAAAAACTCTGTTTAAGTAGTTTAGTTCGATGATGTCGTCGTGTGCTAGTCGGTCCGGTACATTGTCTAGAGCAACCCAAATCGTTATTTCCCAAACAAGCTATTGACACAGAGAATTAAATCCCTTGCAGAAAGCATACCAAGAAGAAATGGAAGGAAACACATAGTACGACTGTTGTAACATCGGTCGAATGATCTTGTAAATAATAGATTAATACAAAGTCCATTCGTAATTGTGTTAAAATTAACAACGGTTCATTTTTTATTTCACACATTGTAATGTAGTTGTAATTAGTTAATACAGTATGTCGTTTATGAAAAAGGATGCCAATTGATCACACGAATCACACTTGTTATATACGTACGTAGATTATAACCTGGATTACCATATAGGCAACCTTTTATTCCATAAATCAGTTCCCAGTTCCCCTAAAAAGGGGTGCCAAGTCAAGTTGCAATAGCGAGTTTAGTTTTATTTCTAGGTTACCTACACATTTAGTAGTTTAACGCGTACGAAATCGCGGGTAATAGCTAGTATTAAAGAAAGTATATAGTATTAGTGAAAGTTTAGATGTTCGTTGGTTATTCAATCACGTCGTAATTGCTGAACCGATTTCGATGAAATTTAGTGTGTTGATAGATTATGACCTGCATTAAATCATAGGCTACTTGTTGTTGACAAACAAAGCGTGCAAAGCCGCTTGCGGAAGCTAGTTTATTATATTACACAAAGACCGAGTACAGGCACGCGCAGTGAGGCCAGTCAACATTTTGGCTCGTCAGGTGAAGGTGAAGCTATTCTACAAACATCTTTGACAGTTTAAATTACACTTGGCGTGCAACATTACACTAGATACGAATTAAGGAATTAAACTTACCCTCTACTATGGTATGGCATTCGCGATACAAGGCGTCTATCACATCTCTATTCAATTGAAAATTAACGCTAGTTACATCGACTAATAGGTACATCCAGGTTTTGTTGGACACGGTCAGTCGGGAATGATCCTTGAATCGTTTACTACTTATTTAAAATATCTATTCATCTTTTCAAAATAAACTTTAAACAAAAAATATATTAATTTTGCTCAATGTTTAGTGATTTGATCTTGATTTGTATTAGAAATCTCTATAAAATGGATGTTATGAATATGTATGTATGTACTCTAGTTAGATTAATGAATGTAACATTTTCCGTTCATGTCATGTATAAAACATTTAATAATAATAATATACTTACTGTAACAATTGCGAAAACTAAACCGAAACCAATTGGGGCTAGTTACACTGAGGACGGATCATGAAATCAAATAATTGGGTTGAAATGGGCTGGTTTTTAAAGTCTATCTGACCGGTCAGTCAATCAGTACTGTCCTTCAGCTTTAAAAGTTAGCCATAGCTGCCTTGTTGCAACTGACTCCTTATTGATCTCACAGGGCAAGCTATTGCCGGATAGTGACTGTCCTTTTCTGACTGGTCAGTTATAGGGTCTTAGAAAACGAGGCTTTGCGGATCATGTTTAATGTACGAGATGACTGCATTGTTCGCGTAACTATAACTAGCCCCAATGTACTTCGGCTGATTAAATTGTAGCAATCTATATCATATATAGATATCCAGGCCAATGTTACCATGTACTAAAAATAGAGCTCGTTTACATAATTCAATAATCTGCCATTTACTGACCAATGTAACACCATTTATAACCTCTATTAATGGAATACAATTTTGTACTTAGTAGTGTTTGTATCCAAAAGACCAATTTTTATATCCATTTACCTGTACACGTAAGGTTTCATGTCAGATTACTCTTGCTTATAATTTCGCCTTAGCATTTACCTTAATCATTATATATTACATTATATTTGTTTAAATTATCTTTGAATCTTTAAATGGTGGCTCAAACATAAACGTATATTAAATTGCGCGCCTCTCCATCAAAAAAGTTTAACTGTACTACAATCTTTATAAACCAGTAGTGTTTGTATGGGTTTAAATATAGTTGAACTATGCTTCTGAAGATATTATATTATTAGATCTGGAAATTAGGGGATAAATCTTAAAAGGTTAATTTCAATTCAATTTCCTCTTCCAAGTCATTCCGGTGATTAGTCACGCGGAACTGGCTTAAATTTACTATTCAAACTTGTTTAAAAGATTTCATTGAATTAATAAGTTTTGAGTATCTGACTAAACTTTGAGTAGACGCCTTCTCAAAGTTTGACTTCGTAAATATTGTTTAGTTTTAAAGTATTACATTAGTGCGCTGCACAATTTCAGACAGAAAGAAAAACATCTCAAGAGTCTTTGAGTTTCGATTCAGTTTTAAATTTATTTTTGGCATACGAGCACGGCAAAGCTTTAAGAGTAAACAAATACTATAAAACCGCTGATACGCACTTTGTTGTTTGAGCATACCGATATTTATTTACCCGCATCAATGCATTTGATGCAATAAGTTAGCTCTTATTTAGATTTAGTGCTAATTTATTGAGTTGAGTGTTGGGTGTAACTGTTCTGTTATAATGTATTGTCTGAGGTTTTGAATTTATAATAATTCCTATTATTATTGAGTAATTGTCGTTTCCTTGAATTGAATCAGTTCAATTTTATTTTAATAATTAAGAGGTGTGGCCAAATGTTACTGCCAATTATTTTACAATGTATTCCATCATTTACTGTTCCATCTACAAAATAGATATAATCGACGTTATGTTTTAGTGTTGCGTTAGGTAAATACACGTTGTTTAAAAACATAGTTCGTTTACTTTTTATTAGCATTTTCTATAACATTTATTTTGGAAGATTTTTCGTTCCTCGCTATCCAATAACGATAAGCTTTCTAATAAGTTTGTGCTAAATAATGTCTACCTTCTCGTGTTATTTTCGTTTTCTATGTTTTCGTGCAAGTAGCTTGATATAATTTAACGCGCGTATTTGGCTAGATATTTAAGTATTGCCCCCAGTTTAGCAGTTTGTTTTGGTCTTTAGTTTAGCCGAAAGCTAAATTGATGAGTTGCGTATGATAGGTGCTGTATATTGTTGTTGGTTTGGTTAGTCGTCTAGTTCGCAAGTGGCGCCCCTCTCCCCGCTCGCGGTGTTCACCCAGCAGAAAGCCAAGCCTTCCGCCCAGACCCCTACCACCCCGCCGTCCACGCCCTCAGCCGACCAGCCGCCGTCACCGAAGCGACCGCTACATCCGCCGCCGCCTCCGCCCGTCAAACAGAAACCTCAAGTGCCACGAAAACCGCAAACGAAGCGAGTTAGTTTCACCACTGACGAAACATCATCGAGCGAAGCGAACGCTACCCGATACGAACCCCATTACCTGCATGACGGCGATGCGAAGGAACCCCGGACTAACGATGCATGCGAGGGAGTCGGTTCCTTACTAATCCGAAATCGAACACCGAAACCGGACCTGGAGATGTCGCGGCCAGTCATCAAAGCGAGTCGAGTACTCCCCGCCGACCTCATCATCCCCCCTCCGCCTCTGTTCGACAACTACGTAAGTGACGCTCCGTTCCTTGACGAAGGACAGAGCGGGATCATTATGTCAACAATCACGATCGTCCCCGAACGGATTGTGCTGCCCGAGCCCGTAGTGGCCGAAACATCCATGCAGTCCACCGACTCGACCGATTCCGAACTCCCCCCTCTTGTCAATTACGAAGCTTATCCGGAGTTGGTCGACCGGCCTGTCATCATTCACACTCCTCCCAGTTCGGCCATCATTTCCGAAGTGCCTCCACGTCAAGTCTTCCGAACGGAACTTCCTTCCATTACCGATGAATACATGCACGAACTCTCTGTAAGCCCCAGCGGGCAACCCGACCCGCCAGCACTTTTACACGCTCAATATGGAGTGTTGCCTTCCGTCTCCCACGTCCCTAACTCACCGTGCCATCTACACCCTGACCAGACCTACCTAGAGGATGGTTACCAGCCATTACACAATTCATTGCGAGATTTAAGAACTCACAATATTTCGCCGGGCATGGTACATTCCAAGACTTATCCGCCTGTTAACCCGTACCCAGCTCTGACTACAGTAGCAGGGACATATAATCCTTATACATGCACCGTGCCGGTGAGCGCTTCTAATCCTAATTATCATAGTCACAAAACACCGTCTCCTATTCTAGTCAGCACGGTAGAGAGGGACATTAACGCCAACGTCGCACAAATTGTTTCCATTTCAAATAATAATGATACTCCGCCTACAAGTGTTCAGTCAGAGAGAAGAGTTCGTTTCGGCGAGGTGACGATGGCGCCTGAATCCGATATGTTGTCGAACAGTTCGGAAGTGAGGGAAGGGAGTGAAGAGAGACCCGCCTGGAGCAGCAAACTCAAATCCTTCGCCATCGGCGAGGTAAACATCAGTGTACGAAAACTCACCCTCGCACACACACTCCGCTTCTTTTGATTGTGTTCGTCGACAACAACCCCAACAAAACTCGACTAATAAAAACAAATACAGTCAGTCCGTCCGTCATCCCTTCATAAATCCTGATCCTATTTCTGTTTCTCACCCTCAAATTACGATTTTAACTTGCAGTTTATTATATTTTGCATGTTCAATTTACTTACCGCATTAATTTTTATTTACATTTATCAGTGTTTATTAACAACCACATTGACTGCATGGGTGTTCAGCCTGGAGAAGGGTAATATTATGGCTTGTAAATATCATAAGCTTTTTAACTCATTACTTAACTGTTCATCAGATGGGGTGATGACGGCGGGAAATTATATTGATCCGTATGTCCTCAGGCTTCCCCACCTCATTCTGGTAATTTTGTGAAGGCGTCTGTCAGTGATAAGAAAAAGTTCTTCGAGAATGCTATGGAAGAAAGT
Organism: Philereme vetulata; assembly: GCA_918857605.2. NCBI lineage: Eukaryota > Metazoa > Arthropoda > Insecta > Lepidoptera > Geometridae > Philereme > Philereme vetulata. The sequence continues at coordinate 13,494,721 of OU975430.1, read as the reverse complement.
CACAAACCGTCACCCAAGCCAGGTAATCCACCATTTTAGAAACACTCCAGGAAAAATAAATAGGAAAATAATATAAGGGTTGATTTTGTAGCTGATACATTACATGTAATAGTGTAATCAACATGTTCACAGAGAAAGTATTCACATTCCTATCAGCGGATGAAGTGGAGAAATTGAAGCAAGAAGAGGAAAGGAAAATGGCGTCGTTGTCCCGCTCTGAGCTGTCGTGGTCGCCGGAGGACAACAGCGGATACAGCTCTCATTCGGATGAAGAGCCTTATGAAAATGGACATAGGTAAACACATACCCTTATTCTGACTTTAATTGCAGACTTTCTTCTGTTTACTAGAAGGGAAAGGACTAAAGACGCTCAGCAGTCGGAACATCGAATCGGAATTTCGAAGGCAGCAAATCCATACAACATCTAGAAAAAACTCGGGACGGAAAATTTTATGTACCTACGTGTGTGATAAGGTCCTTGATTTTGTATGAATTTGCCGTTTTCGAAATTCCGATTTAATATCCCGAAAAGAAATTCAACAGACAAATATAGTGTCTTAAATGTATTTATCTGATCAGTTGACAGCATCAGTAATGTCTACTGAACAGCGCCTCGTTCATTAATTCAATGAACGAGGCGATTATTAACCTGACTGCACCCTTTTTTTGCAAACAAACTAAGTGTGTCTAGTTGGCGAAAACATAAAGGTTATTTAATTTAATTTTCACTATATGTGCACGCGTAATATTAAATATTGGCGTGTCCAGTTGACGAAATAATAAGTGATACTAATTTTAAGTTGCACCAACACAAGTGTGTCCGGTCTCCTAAGTCGAGTTAGTGTACCCATATCCTCTTTTGTCCAGTGCTTAGTTTTAATGTTGTCTGACAAAATAGATAAGTTGCCCGCTTAAGTTTTTGACATTCAAAATAAGTTAGAAAGTGTACGGGGTGGCTGCTACCCTTATACAATACAATTGATAGTTGATGGGACCGGGTTTGTTAGATTAAAACGACCGCACGCGACCGATGTGAGTTTGCAACTGTCTTTATTAATCAACTTAAAAATACCTGCTAAACAATAATATTGCTGAATGTACGGTTTGGCCCGTACATGCTCCCCGCGAGAGAAAGTCAAAAAATAGAAACAAATTAAATGCTAAAAATTATAAATGATATCCTAGTCCTAAATTATATAAAACTAAAACTTGCAAGGCTGAGCAAGGCATTGAATGCTAACGAGTTAATATAATTTTGATATCTTATTAGAAATAAACGTAGTCTTATTCGCTAGTACGCGCACTGAAATCACACCGTTTAACTATAGGCGATGTTGCCTTATTAACTCGCGCACTATACGATCACACGATCACTGATATACTGCTCAGGCAGGGGGAGGGGGCGCTGCGCGGGCGTGAGCGCTGTGGTCTGGGCTGCTGTTGCCGGCGCCGGTGCTCGGAGAGACCACGCGCTGCGCCCGCGGCGCCACCACCACACAGCGCCTCCCAAGACACTCAAGCCGATGATCGCGTAGATCACCGCATAATGATGGATGTCATGATATGATATGCTCGATGCTATCGGTGCATTCTCTTTGACAACCTCGATTTGCTCGTCTATCTCTCGCAGTTCTTTATGTTCTCGATCAGTGCTAGGTTCTTCCATTACCTCTCTTGGTATGGAGACATTGATGATATTATTTATAAGGGCATATATATTTGATTTGATATACAACTCACTTGATAGAGAGTCGTGTGATATGATTTCAAACTAATTTGTTTTGATTATGCAACCACTATCTAAAGTAATTATACCAGCGCGAGTCAGCTGATGAACGGTAACCTGATCTCGACACATTGTTCGCAGCTGACATTGATCACAGCATAAATAAATATAATTGTTTAAGGAATTGCTTTCCAACCAAATATTCTTGCAAGGATTGATAGTTGTTTCACATGCTGCTGCCTTCGTTTGAAAGAAGTCCTTATCACCTTTAATTTCATATATAGGTTTGCTTATATGACACAGATATATACTTCCATCTGCTACTAGACATGACCTGATTCCATTTTCTGACATTGTTATGTAAGTGTCTTTTTTCAAGTTGATTGCTGCGTAGTTTGATATAGGGTTGATGTTTATCATGTTGTCTTGCTTTTGCTCAGGGATTGATATGATTTTGAATATTTCGAAGGAGTCCCGACTGATTAATGGGATTCGTAGTTCGAAGATAAGATAGTCAGTGATCATTCTTGCTTTAGTTGTCATAAGTTTGAATATTCTAGCTATATTAACATGAATGTTGTAGACTGGTAACACGACGTCATTTGAAAGGTGGCTTGAAAAATGCTCAGCTGATCTTGCAGCTGATTAAGTAGGGATTTAATCGTCCATGGTACGTGTCGGTGATGGTGTCTAATAACATGCCTTGCAGGTGTTTTAAATTCTGTAATAAATTGCTTGATATTATCACTCCCACGTTAAACTCATTTGCTAGTTGTATTTCAGTTTTCAGAAGTCCCTCCACTTTTTCAGATTTGATAAATTGTTGATGAATGATTCTGTACTGTTGAGACGTCGTATTTTCAATTCGTTTCAGAACATTAAACTCCGCTTCTATGATGGATGTTTGATTTTTTGAGAGAGTTGAAGCATGCTGTTGATTATGTCGTAAGAGTGTGATATCTCTCTGATATTGTTCCGCGAATCTACTGTCGAGTACGCCGAATAGCGAGTTCGCCAGATACCCGACACCGTCGATAAGACCACGGCGGTGCCTGGTCACTGGACGCGTGCCGTCCTGCTGATTAATAAGTAGTTCATTGTTATAATCTAACTCATTAAGCTCGTGCCTTAACTGTAACAGTATCGTATTACAATATGCATTATCTTCCATTCTTTTACATAGCCGTTCTAATGTAGTTGTTGATTTATTTATTGCCGGACTTCCTTCCCAGTAAGGTTGCATTTTGTAGTATACGATAAGTTTCTACTCATCACGAATGATGTTCATGTTTGATAGTTTGTCGAAATACAGATGCTGATTGTCTCTAAACTTTGTTACGTTCAACGCATATTGAGAAGTTGTTACGATGCTGAAAAATAATATTAATGATACGAACATTGTTGATAACTTGATGCTGGGTTTTGATATTGATGGGTTTGATTTTTTATCTACACTGCTTGTATTTTGCTTGTTCTGTTCATGCTCTTGAACAGGTAAAATTGATATTTTGGTCACTGGTCGTTTAAGAATCCCATTTTTGGTTTTCAAGGATACAACTCGTACGTGTGAATCTGATCCTGAATTCGACGACCCTTGCCATTAACCACTTTCCTGGGGGTAGGTTAGCGTCGTGTATGATAACAACGTCATTTAAACTGATATTTTGCTTTGTTTGTTTCCATTTGCTTCTTACTGATAATTGTGTGAGATACTCAATACGCCATCGTTTCCATAGGTCTTGAACTATTTTTTGTGTAATTTTCCACCGAGTCCGTAAGTCTGTTTCTGTTTCGTACAGAGTAACGTTGAGTCCTCCAGTAAGAAAATGCGCTGGAGTAAGGAAATTCATCTCATCGGGATCCTCTGTTATTGGACATAATGGGCGTGAGTTTAAGCATCCCTCTATTTGAGTGAGGACAGTGTACAGCTCTTCATACGTTAGAATTTGCTCGCCCACAACTCTTTTGAAATGATGTTTGAAGCTTTTTACTGCTGCTTCCCATAGTCCTCCGGCTGTCGGCCATAGAGGCGCGTTAAAGTGCCATTTTATCTCCACGCTCAACGCTTCTGCTTGCACTTCACTCCTCTGTAATGATTGCTGTATTTCCTGATACTCATGTTGTAAAACTCTGTTAGCTCCGACAAAGTTACGACCATTATCGCTGTAGATATGGTTTGGTGTACCTTTTCGTGCTGCCATTCTGCGTAAGGTTGCTATAAAAGATGATGTGCTAAGATCAGAGACTAACTCTAGGTGGACTGCCTTAGACGCCATGCACACAAAGATGGCTACATATCCCTTTGTGCTTCTGATTCCACGCAGTTTGCTTGCTTTTACAAAAATGTGTCCGGTGAAGTCTACCCCGGTGTGCGTGAAGGGCCGTGATGGGTTACTTCTTGATTCCGGTAAATCTCCCATGATTTGAGTTTTCAAATCTGGATTTTGCTTTGCACATTGACACAACTTCGTATGCGTGCTTTGATTGTTCTATTGCCTCCCACTATCCCATATCTTGGTCTGATAAAGCTCAATGTCAGCCTTGATCCTCCATGCAACATAGTTTTATGTGCATTGTCTATGATCAATTCAGTAAGACGTCCACTATGCTGCAGAATTATTGGATGTTGCATGCTATCGCTCATGTGAGCATGCTCTAGCCTACCTCCGACTCTTAGAAGACCGTTGTTATCTAAGAACGGATATATGTTTATGATTTTGCTTTTTGCTTGTACTTTGTTATATTGCTTTTTATGTGCATTGTCTATGATCAATTCAGTAAGACGTCCACTATGCTGCAGAATTATTGGATGTTGCATGCTATCGCTCATGTGAGCATGCTCTAGCCTACCTCCGACTCTTAGAAGACCGTTGTTATCTAAGAACGGATATATGTTTATGATTTTGCTTTTTGCTTGTACTTTGTTATATTGCTTTTTATGTGCATTGTCTATGATCAATTCAGTAAGACGTCCACTATGCTGCAGAATTATTGGATGTTGCATGCTATCGCTCATGTGCGCATGCTCTAGCCTACCTCCGACTCTTAGAATACCGTTGTTATCTAAGAACGGATATATGTTTATGATTTTGCTTGTACTTTGTTATATTGCTATTTATGTGCATTGTCTATGATCAATTCAGTAAGACGTCCACTATGCTGCAGAATTATTGGATGTTGCATGCTATCGCTCATGTGAGCATGCTCTAGCCTACCTCCGACTCTTAGAAGACCGTTGTTATCTAAGAACGGATATATGTTTATGATTTTGCTTTTTGCTTGTACTTTGTTATATTGCTTTAGATTGCTTATTTCTTGATAAAACTGCTCATGCTGTTCATGCTTGATAATGTTTTGCTTTGCTGCTTTTATTTCCTCTAATGTTAGGAAACCTTTTTGTTTTTTGCTTGATATAAATCGGTATATCCATGCTAGGATTCGTGATACCTTTGATATAGAGCTATGCTCGTTTAATAATTGATTGATAATGCTTTCACTTTGCTTAGTAACAGTGTGAACTTGCTTTTGCTTTTGCACTTCTTCTTCTGTTATATATTTTGCTTGATTTTCTTCTTTCTCAGGGTTCCAGGTGGGTAACCACAGAGGTCCTTTCCACCACAGGGAATTGTCACGCAACTGCGTTACTGATAAGCCTCTGCACGCGCTGTCGGCGGGGTTCGCTTGTGATTTAACGTACCGCCAACAACTAGAAGGCATTGTTTCTGCTATTTGGCGTGTTCTATTTGCGACAAATGTTTTCCATCGGCCTGGGTCACCTTGCAGCCAGCCTAGTACTGCCGTAGAATCACACCATACGTAGACTTTGATATTATATCCTGTTAAACACTCTTTGACCTTGCTCATAAGTTTTGATAGTAAAAGCGCACCGCATAGTTCTAAGCGGGGCAGTGATACATTTTTGCTTGATGGTACTAATCTTGATTTGGCTGCGACCAAGGTAATCCTTGATTCATTTGTATCTTTGATGTTTATTTTACAGTAAATGACGGCTGCATAGGCTTTCATTGATGAGTCACAAAAGCCGTGCAACTCGACACTACTTGCTAACTTTGTACCTAACCATCTTGGTATTTTAAATTGGTCAATGCTTTTAAGTTCGCTTTTGATTTTTATCCACTGATTGTAAATGATTTCAGGTACTTTATCATCCCATTGAATATTTGATGTCCAGACTGCTTGGAATAAGATTTTGAGATTCGTTGTGATAGGCGCTATCCATCCCAAAGGATCAAAGATTTTAGATATATCAGAGAGTATGGATTTTTTTGTGACCTTTTCGTTTGACGACTCAATTTTCGATGCGAATGAATATTGATCTTCCATAGGATTCCATTGAAGTCCTAAGGTTTTTGTTGATTCTGCTTGCTTAAAATTGATTTGTTTGTTGATTATTTTCTTGATCTTGCTGTAAGCTGCTTTCGTTAGACGACCATTTTCTTAAATTGAAGCCACCTAGCTTCATTAGTGTGATTAGATCTTGCAATTTCTTTGCTGATTTGATATTGTGGCTCCCATGCACTAAGTCATCCATGTAAAATGCCTCTTCAATAACTTTGGATGCCTCAGGATACTTTTCACGTTCGTCCTTTGCTTCAGTGTCATCATGCTTAAAAATGGTGCTGCTTTCATCCCGTATGTGACTGTGGTGCATTCACATACTTGTAAGTTTTGATGAGAATTATCTCTCCAAATGATTTTTTGTAGCTTCTGATCATCTGGGTGTACCTATATTTGTCGGAACATTTTTTCGATATCTGCCGTGTAACCGATCTTATATTGCCTCCATTTTAAGATGAGCGTTTGAAGGTCCATTTGTAAATTGGGTCCTTTTTGCATAAGATCATTCAAACTTTTGCCGCTAGAAGTCTTAGCTGATGCGTTAAATACGACACGTAATGCCGTAGTCGTTGAATCCTCGCGCAGTACACAGTGATGAGGTAGGTAACATTCCGGTGTCTTTTTACACGGCGACGATTCCGATAACTGCATGTGTCCTAACGTTTGATACTCATTTATAAATGATTTATATTCATTTGAAATTTGCTAGTTTTTTGCTAGTTTTTTCTCTAACTGAACGAACTGTGCTACTGCTTTTGATTTTGATTGACCTAGTTCTTCAGCAAATTTTTGCGAGAGGGGAAGTCTGAGTTGATACTTTCCGTCTTCAGCACGTTTTGTAGTTTCTTGATAAAACTTTATTCATTCCAAATCATCTGATGAGTATGAGGTTTCTTCTACGATATCTTCTAATTGCCAAAATTTCTGTATTTCATTGATGTCAACTTGAACGATGTTGCATTGTAAGGTTTTGGTGCTCCCGCACAAGATCCAACCTAGGCGGGTCTGTTGCGCAATTAATGCGGACTACTCTGATCGGCATATACCTTCCAAAATGATATTTGAGTATATGTCTGCTCCTAACAAAATATCTATTGGACGACTGATATTGAAATCCGTATCGGCTAGCTGTATATTTTCAAAGTAATCCCACGATGACTCACGGAATGTGTATGTTAGTAGATGCTTTGTAAGGGTTTTCATGATGTAAGCATCAGTATTAAAATGATAATTATTGCTCATTGGTGTACAGTCGATGTTCATGATGCCTTTGCAGCTATTTTCTTTCGTTCCTATTCCACTGATTACTCCCTTATATCTTTGCCGTGGTAATGCTAATTGCTGTGCAGCGTTCTCTGTGATGAGAGGAGTCTGCGAGCCCTGATCAATAAGAGCTCTCATGATTTGATATGTTCCATCCGCTTTCTTAACCTTGATCATTGCTGTTGATAATAAAATTTCCGGCGTATCATGCTGCTGTGCTACGTGAGAGTTAGACATTCGTTGATTAGGACGCGTGCTATTTTCATTTTGATAGGGATTTTGCTTGTAAATGTCGTGAAGGATTGTATTATGACACCCGTTACATTCGCGGCATCTTTTTGTTGAAAAGCATTCTTTGCCATTGTGATCATAAAGACAATTTTGGCATAAATTGTAATTAAGCAAGCATTGTTTTTTGCTTGATGGCGACATTTCCAAGAACTTTACTTAGAAAACTTTCGTGATTGATTTCAATCATTATTAATACCGATTTTATTAATTATTAACCGTTAATATTAATCATTATTAATTATTAATAACCGATAAGACGGTACGTGATAAATCCCGTATTTATAATAATGATTTCCAATAACCTTTTGCAATAAAATATTCCATGTTCACTTTTGCAAACAGGGCAGGTTTTGTTGGAATTGAATTTATTGTTCGAAGTCGATTGCGAAATGTCTTTGTTGCTTTGATATGATTGAAATCGTATGATTTTTGATAATTAGAAATTGTTGATTTTTGGCCTTGATTTTTCTGATTGATATTTTCTTGCTTTCTTCTGCCAGACTCCATGCTAGTAAATTTGCTCTCCAAGAAAGGAACTCTGATAGGACAGGTAGTTCTCGAGGCTGCTTGACTGATTTTACATATTCATTGTGAGTTTCACTGTCTAATTTCTGACACAGAATATGCACGAGTTAGTGGGTCCCATGATGTCACGTCTGCACCAAGGTTTTTGATGGCATTCAATTTCTCCTGGGTAGTATCATGAATGCGTTTGATTTTGTTAATTGATGCTTGTTGAATTACGGGTAAGTTCATTAAAATGTTGATGTGAGATGAGAATATCATCTTTTTGTTATTATACCTCTGCTGTAAGATATTCCAACAAATGCTATAATAGTCGGAACTGATACTCAGATGTTGTATCAGACGTCCTGCTTCACCTTTTATCTTAGATTTTAAAAACTGCATTTTTTGTGCGTTTGATAAGAAGCTATTGTTGTGAATTGCTTCAGTGAAAAGATCTTTAAAGCAGACCCATTGATGATAATTACCATGAAAGTTTGGTACTTCCATCTGAGGAGTTGTCTTTTCTCTGTGAGACATAGACCAAAATTTGCTGTTGAGAGCCTTCTTTAGGTTGTTATACGTTTTATCATGCTCGGAAAACGTGCTCTCATATTCTATATTGCTGGTATTCAATTCACTATCTAACTCCCAGTGAGCTTTATCTATAACTGACCATCTGTTCTCTTAAATTTTTTAAAACATCTTCGAACTCCCATTTTTCTCTAATATTATCTTCATTTATGTTGGAAACCGTTCTTGCGAAGGCCTTAAAATTGCTTAACTGTTGTTTGATCAAATCATCTGTTTTACTTTCGACCCCCTGTGATTTTAAAAACATCTCAGGCTTCTCAGGTGGAAGTTTGCTTGCCAGAGGAGTTGCTGGTCTTATGATTGATGTGGTTGGTGTTGACAAGACCTTCTCCCTTACTGATACATAAAACTCCTTTGCTTGCTGATAGTGATTGTTAGTAAAATAATCGTGGCTTTGGTCAGGAAATTGTATGAGTTGCGTATGATTTGCTTGAAACTCCTGCCAATAGCCATCTAAAGTTTCAATGCGTCTTTTGATATAGTCTGCTGTTTTGCGATCTGGCCCATCTTTCTTAAAGTTTATAAGGAGCATATTTATGCCACCTGTGATTTGCTGTTGATTTGCTAAAAGATCTTCTATCGTAGACATCGTGTAAAATTAAGATCGCCCAAGAAAAAAGGAAAGATCTTACTTGATAAATTTGCTTTGCTGGTTGCTGGTGACAATTCCACTGCCGATCCCAAAATGATTGCTGTTTGTCCTGGAACTTGCTGTTCCAAAAACGTCTGATGATGCTAATAGCCCTGACAACTATTGATGTGTCGAGGACTGCTGCTGATTATCTCGGCGGCTGATGCCAAGCCAAAGACTGATAAATCCTTGATATGCTCACTGCTAGCGCTTAGGCTAGACCACCCACGCGAATCACTCAGTCAGACACACTCGCGCTGATGGTCCCGCCCTCGTAGGCTCGAAGGACCAGTTTGTACGGGGTTGCTGCTACCCCCCTATACAATACAATTGATATTGATAGTTGATGGGACCGGGTTTGTTAGATTAAAACGACCGCGCGCGACCGATGTGAGTTTGCAACTGTCTTTATTAATCAACTTAAAAATACCTGCTAAACAATGATATTGCTGAATGTACGGTTTGGCCCGTACAGAAAGTGTAGATTAATTACAGAATGAATGCCCTTGTAAGACTTGGTTTCATTAGTAGGGAAGTTGATAGGTCATTCTAACTTGATCATTTTAGAAAATTTGTAAGGCATTCGCCAATTGTTCATGCCCACTTTATAGCTAGGCTAAGTAAGTTCCGTCTATTAAGAACGATTAGGCTAAGTTACGCTACGCTTACATCTTCCTCATAGTAATTGTTCATGCCCACTATAGCTAGGCTAAGTAAGTTCCGTCTATTAAGAACGACTAGGCTAAGTTACGCTACGCTTACATCTTCCTCATAGTAATTGTTCATGCCCACTATAGCTAAGCTAAGTAAGTTCCGTCTATTAAGAACGACTAGGGTAAGTTACGCTACGCTTACATCTTCCTCATAGTAATTGTTCATGCCCACTATAGCTAGGCTAAGTAAGTTCCGTCTATTAAGAAGGACTAGGCTAAGTTACGCTACGCTTACATCTTCCTCATAGTAATTGTTCATGCCCACTATAGCTAGGCTAAGTAAGTTCCGTCTATTAAGAAGGACTAGGCTAAGTTACGCTACGCTTACATCTTCCTCATAGTAATTGTTCATGCCCACTATAGCTAGGCTAAGTAAGTTCCGTCTATTAAGAAGGACTAGGCTAAGTTACGCTACGCTTACATCTTCCTCATAGTAATTGTTCATGCCCACTATAGCTAGGCTAAGTAAGTTCCGTCTATTAAGAACGACTAGGCTAAGTTACGCTACGCTTACATCTTCCTCATAGTAATTGTTCATGCCCACTATAGCTAAGCTAAGTAAGTTCCGTCTATTAAGAAGGACTAGGCTAAGTTACGCTACGCTTACATCTTCCTCATAGTAATTGTTCATGCCCACTATAGCTAGGCTAAGTAAGTTCCGTCTATTAAGAACGACTAGGCTAAGTTACGCTACGCTTACATCTTCCTCATAGTAATTGTTCATGCCCACTATAGCTAAGCTAAGTAAGTTCCGTCTATTAAGAACGACTAGGCTAAGTTGCGCTACGCTTACATCTTCCTCATAGTAATTGTTCATGCCCACTATAGCTAGGCTAAGTAAGTTCCGTCTATTAAGAACGACTAGGCTAAGTTACGCTACGCTTACATCTTCCTCATAGTAATTGTTCATGCCCACTATAGCTAAGCTAAGTAAGTTCCGTCTATTAAGAAGGACTAGGCTAAGTTACGCTACGCTTACATCTTCCTCATAGTAATTGTTCATGCCCACTATAGCTAGGCTAAGTAAGTTTCGTCTATTAAGAACGACTAGGCTAAGTTACGCTACGCTTACATCTTCCTCATAGTAATTGTTCATGCCCACTATAGCTAGGCTAAGTAAGTTCCGTCTATTAAGAAGGACTAGGCTAAGTTACGCTACGCTTACATCTTCCTCATAGTAATTGTTCATGCCCACTATAGCTAGGCTAAGTAAGTTCCATCTATTAAGAACGACTAGGCTAAGTTACGCTACGCTTACATCTTCCTCATATTAATTGGAGAGAGCTGAAGTTCAGGAAACGGATATTTCCAGTCCGAACTTCAACGAACCCCCAAACGATAAAGAGTACAACAATTCTATTTATAAGTTACATGTATTATTATGTACTATCATAATATGATTTTAGTGCAACCCCTATAAACATTATTTGATTATTTATTAGATTTTTGAACTAATAGAAGCGCTATCTTCTACCGGGATATCCTCATAGATCTGAGTAGTGTGCCAAGTTTTTTTATATTACTATTTGTATTATTTCAGTGTGTCAGGTGGTGTGAGTCCATCGGCGAAGTCGCGCCGACGCGCGGGTGCTGAGAACGAAGACGCAGCGACGCGAGCCGCGAGACGCGCCGCTTGGAGGGCGGCCAGGCTACGCTCTCTTGAACAGGTAAATTCGCTATTTTTATCCATCTTACTGAACGCGACTTTCACGTAATAACTCTAAATTAGTAAAGGATTTAAGAAGACGACTCTTCCGAAAACTTTGGAGAAACAGTATCCATCAATATGCAGAATTTTACTATCAACAATAGCAGTGAGGGTAAGAGGCAATGCTGTTATATAAAATGTCAATACCTAAAATGGATGGAACAGCTTAGATGGAAAATCAGTAGAGACAGTGAATGACATTTAAAGTACATACTCCAAAAGTATAGGCTCATCAATCACATTTTAGGAGCTTGATCAAGATAGCTGAAGGGGTTTTGACGGTATTGTTGCAGTTCAGTAAAAAATATTCTTAGCTAGTAGAAAATATGTAAGCATGATCGTGTTGAATCACAATGTAACCTACGGTTATTTAATTACAGGAAGCTATCGAGTCGCAAAATGCTATAAAGAGCATGGTTGGCTCAGCCAACAATATCTTAGAAGATGTACCACCGAGAGACCAATCTCCGTCCGAGGTATGTATCCCCCACCATCCACATTTGTTTGCGGTCCTTTAGTCACCATGGAATGTCCCAATTAAAACGAATTGATGTATCTGATGCTGGAAAGATGAGATTGCTTCCCAGATCAGATTGTATGTTTTGTCCTAATAAACTTATGAATGAGTGCAACTTGTTAACACTTATTAACCCTTTAACTTGTTTTTCTAGTTCTTTAGAAAGTGCAGATAATATTGCAACAAGAGACACACCTTTATTTAACAGTTCTCAACCTCTACCTATGAGTAGCCCAATTATAATTTTTGACTAACATACTCATGTGAGTAGCTAAGGAATATTCTTATGTCTGTTTTCAATCAACAAATTGAACGATGAATTTATTGATCTACTTTGGCTACTCTCATGATCAACTTGTGCAGTCCTTAATGTCGCTCCGTGGTATCTGGATACGTGTAGCTTCGGCAATGATGTTGTGTCCTTACGTGCTCATGTGTACTGCCTGGGATGTGATTGTCAAAATTGGCTTTACGTAATTATAGAAATGGCCCCTGCCACGAATCGCGTTACGTACAAAACCGGGCCAGATATTGGCCGTCAAGGAGAAGGAAAAGTTATTAAACGAGCGCATAACTCTTCGCACCGAGGAGTTCGTCTGTCCGACCACTGGCGAGACTAGAGTCCGAACCATCGAGTACATTGAGAAAGTGATTGAGAAGGAGGTACGCGTACAAGACCGCGATTCTACATATATTGTGCTACATTATGACGCTGTACACAACGCAATGTATCGTGTGGTTGTTTTATCTTGATATATGCTTAGCTTTCTACGTGCAGTGCAATAAGACGAACGACTTGATTCACGACGACGATTTGATTGATAGACTCGACCGTTTGACTTGACTGTTTCGTGTAAAAACACTTTGGGGCCTTGAAGCACAAATTATATCGCACACCGTCAGACACAATTGATAGAAATATAGAAACACGTAGTATTCACTTAGAACTAATATTTGTGAAGGCTTTATAATGTAAATAGATAATTTTTGCGTTCAGGAGGTTTAGACGATAAAATCTTGTGATGTCCAAATGTTTATTTAAGTATTTTCATGTATTTGTTGTTCCTTGCCCCCCCCCCCCCCCCCCCCCACACGTGTTTGCATGATATTTGGCATGGCATGCTAACTTATTTTATTGTGTATGATTTGTCAGACGATACCCGGATTCTAGACACGGAAACCTTCACCGAAAAGCAATGGTTTGTTGAGTTTATTATTCGTATTATACGTGTTTGTAGAGCTTGGTTTCATCGCTTTTTTGCAGCTGAAGCAACTAATTTACTAATGCCTTGACAAAAAGCTATTAATATGTAAGTTATTGCATGTCCTGTAGGTACCCTAACACTGGCACGGTCTTTATTGTTCAGTTTGTTTATCGATATTATGTTGGAGTGGGTTTTCAATGATAATTCTAATGCTAAGTGCACACTGCGGACAGGCTATTTAAACTGTATTAGTCTCTGTGACAACTAGGCCGGCTAAATACAGCCTGAACACTATTTCGGAATATCATTGAAGGCAGCAAATCCATACAAAGATTTGCTGCCTTTGAAATTCCGAGTATATATGGCCGGGTGTCGCGTGGGTTCTTGGTGAAATCTTGTGTAAGTAATAATATAATATAACTCATAGCAATATCTTATTTAGCAAGCTGAGAGGACATTGTAAGTCGAAGAGAGATCATATTTTACTGAAAAACATTGATCATCACTATTCAAAAGTAGTTTATTGACATGGGTGAGAGGTGATAATTCATTTGGATTATCCATTCTTTGGATAATCCAAATCATTATCCATCTCACATTCCTTTTTTGGTTCTCTCTCATAATTGCAATAAATTAATTATGACTCTTCTGGCAAGCGTAAATAAAATTTATCCGTGCAGGTGGAAACGACTCAAGAAAAAATTATATCACTGGAGTTGACGACAAGTCCTATTAGCGAGACGGCGCCAGATCTGGAGGATGCCGGAATCAGTTTGGGCGAGATGGAAGTCGAAGGAGGCGAGAACTCGCTACAACCCGACATAGTTCAAGTGGTCAATCCGCTTCTGGACGGTGGGGCTGGCCGAGTCACGTCCATTTCAGTAGGGCCTGCCCAAAAACTAACCGCCTACACCGAACAACAGCAGTAGATCAAGAGCCTTGTACAATTCGATCTCTCGTAGTAAAATCGTCCAATTCCCCCAAATCTCCGCCCTTTACAGGTAATCCCATGACACTAAACTCATTAAAATACGACTCGACGATGTCGAGAATAAACTCGATTGTAGATTTCTTCAACGAAACGAACGTCTATTTATTGCGGCATTGAAACGAGTTTCCATCCATACATTTTGTATTGTAACTGTGATAATAAATTTAGTATTCCACCGAGTTATTTTACGTGAAGGTATTTGAAGAAATCCACCATCCGAGAAGCGTTTATTAATGGCATTTTATAGATACAGATCACAATTCTTATTTTTTATTTAATTTTGCGACGGAGATTTTTAGGCTAGCTTCTATAGGTGTTACTATCTATTTTTGTGGTAATTATAACTTTATTCTTTTAATACTTTATGTATTTAAGTTTAATGACTTTCATTCCGTGCAAGTTTACAATTTACGACTGAATGTTGATGCTGTACCTACTGTGTGGAAAATGAGTAAATGCGACTGGATTATTAGAGTAAATATTAAAAAAATTAATTGTAATAATGAATGTGAGATAGCAATGTTTGTAAATACCATCGAGTATCGAGGACGCAGTATTTATCTTGTGAATGGATGGCGTGTGTTGGGCTGAGTTCATATGACCGCGCGGTACCGCTCGGAACTTACCGCCGCGGGCTACAGTAGCGCGCGGTAATGTAGACGATAAACGCTATTTAATTTGATCTAGTACCGCGCGTTCATATGAACTTAGCCTTAATGTTGGCATCACATTTTGATATGAAACTTTCGAATCAATTTGATACACTTATTCATAAATTTACTTAATGTTTTATTTAAATTTTATTTATGGATAGTTCAGTATTTCTTGTGTTTGTCTCTTACCCATGTATTAGTACTAGGGTATTTGAGTTTTTATGTTATTGTGGTGCCTTAGTTTCTCGTTCTATAACAACAAGGATGGTTTAATACGTGCATTCAATTTATTTACATTATGAAATATCTGTTTATATCTGTGACATAAAATTTTTTAATCATAAAATCGTACCCATAAATACTTACACATTCTGTAGATGACATTAAATCTCATAATAAATGTAAGTTAAAAAATAAAATTTTAAAATTGATTATTGAAGAAGTATTACCATTTTTATCTATCTAATTGGAATGAGAGAATGTTTCTACGCGCGTACTTTATACATTTTTAAGGCTCTTTTAGAGATAATTATATCCTTTGTAAACTAATGAAAATATTGTATGTTTGTCCCTATAAATGGTTTAATATATATTTTAAATAAAATTACTATTTTGTTTAATTACGTAGAATAAGGCAATAAAACAAGCAACTTTGCTAACAAGTAAATAATAATATTTAACTATTTGGAAACATAATTCAATATTATAATAACCTACAGTAAAGAACAAAAACATCTTAAAAGTAATGTAGAAGAAAATCAAGTTTATTTCTTTGGAGCTATGATGCCCTCCAGTTGAGCCTGAAACGATAAGAAACTGATTTAAGTCTTATGATTATACGCTGTGGTAAACATTT
The DNA here is from genome assembly GCA_918857605.2 of Philereme vetulata. Classification (NCBI taxonomy): domain Eukaryota; kingdom Metazoa; phylum Arthropoda; class Insecta; order Lepidoptera; family Geometridae; genus Philereme; species Philereme vetulata. The sequence continues at coordinate 13,478,710 of OU975430.1, read as the reverse complement.
CTGAGACTTAACTATAAGACTAGTCTCAAAAAATGTTTTAAAATATTCTGATATGAGTGTGCCATTTCTTAGTGAATGAGTGGCGTTCGTAGACGTTTGCCATTACCCTTTAAGTATGCACTGAATTTCAACATTGATTTTCCAATTGATCAAATGGCCTACATACTCGAGCAATTTCGTCATGAAAAAAACCCGGAAAATGACAATGTAAATCAGAAAAATAGTTGCAATATTGCCTAAATTCGCTCTACTCTAGCTCCATTCCTTTGCTAACTGTATCCCCGGGCAATAATTGACTATACAGGCTGCTTCGAAATATCTATATTATAAATCTAATAAACAAGTTCTGAAAACAAAGTCAAAATTTAACAATGTGCTTTTTCTAGGAGGAAATTATGAACATTGTGGTCCGCCGTCAAATCTGTTTCATGTATCGTGTGCCTAACTTAGGAGTTAAGGCCGATACACACCGGGTGCGCACGCATAGACGTGCACGTCCTAGTGCATTGTAACGTATGACACACGGTCAACCGGTTGCGTGACTTGTGCGCTTTCCGCCGCGTTTTTCCGCTTAGATTTGTCCCTAATTCTAGGCTTGGGGGGAATAAGATCTGCACTAACGTCCCGCATAGGAGTGTATTATACATTACCCCCTTCTAACCGGACCCCAGCCATCACAACTCTTTGAAGTAGCGGAGTAAGACTTTGTGTTGATGGCAGTAGTTTTCCAGAGTCCCTGAGGTCGTTGCTGACTCGATTAGTTCAGTGCAGTCCCGTCTTCAGTCTGGCTTCTTGTGTGGACGTATAGTGCAGTAGCACGGCTTCACTGTCTCTTCATCCTTTAGGCATGCCTGACATAGCACACTATCCATGGCCCCTGTCTTCAGGAGATGGTGATTTAGTTCGCAGTGTTCTGTGATGATCTCTACCATATCCGCAAGTCCTCGCGTGGCTATGTCAGGGCTAAAATAATATTCCGGAGTAGTACTCTGTAGAATTACCATACTAAGCATACCAGATATAAAATGTTACCTTTAGTTGAGCATTAGTCTTCTTCAGCGCTAGCAATTCTTCTTGGTGTCGCTTCTCCTCAGCAGCTCTCAGCTCAGCCGCGCGGCGTTCCAACTGTTCTGTCTTCTGCTTCAGTTCCATGCAAGTTTTCTCGAGCGCGCCGCGCTCGTCCTCCAGCTTTGCCACTTGGTCCATAAGGTCCGATTTGCCTTGCTCAGACTGTGTAAGAGAGATGGTGGGACCAGGTTGAAAAATTCCGCCTCACACTCCCCGAAATGTACTTACTCGACCTTTATGATTTAGAACATAAATGTGGAAGAATATTATGGAAGAGCGCAACATACATCGTTATAGTTATGCCTCATATAGGTAGTTGTAAGTTCAATCGGTCTTAGTACTGTTTCAAATATAAATACCTATCCATCACTCTTAGATCGAAGGTGTGAACGATGGAGTATTGGGAATATAAGATTATATGAAGCTATATCAGATAGTATGAACTCTTAACTCGCCAAAGACCAGGCCAATAAGTACCTAGTCAGGTCATAAATTCTGGCACATGTTTAATATAAAATAATTGAAACAAGGTTATTCATTATGTAACCATTTATATACCAAAATGAACTTAACAAAACATAGATTCTTATGAGACTAAAGTTTATTCAAAATGACCTCCGTGATTTTGAATACAGGCCTTCAATCTGCGCGGCCAGTCGTCTATCGCAGCACGAACGAGGTCCATGTCAATATCGGCGGCTGCCTTAATCAAGGATGTCTTGAGTGACTCCAAATTGGGATGAGGCTTTGAGAACGCCTTTTCCTCCAAGTGTTGCCATATCTTGTAATCTAACGGATTCAAATCTGGACTGGAGGAGAGCCAGTCTTCGTGCCGGATGAAGTCGATTTCACGCGCAGCCAGCCAGTCTTGTGTGCTCTTCGCTCTATGAGCTGGCGCCGAATCTTGTTGGAATACCCAGTGCCTGTTATTGAACATGGTATGAGAAACAGGTTCCACAAGGTTCGTCAGGACTGTATTTTGATACACAACTGCATTCGTTTTTACACCTTTCTTACAAAAATGTACCTCGGTTAAGCCCCAATAAGAAACTCCCAACCATACCATGAGCGAGGATGGAAAATGACCTCGTTGGACACACGGAATACGGTTGCTCGCTTCTTCACTACTGTGTGCGTACACCTTATCATTTTGTTTGTTGTAGCTCTCTTCTACGGTAAAAATTTTTTCATCCGAAAAAAGAATTTCCCGATATTTTTTTCCCGCGTACCGCTTTGTGTGCCGTGTGGTCCCGGCGTAATAATAGGTCCACCCCTTCTCATCCCGCGGGAGCCGTGTGAGCCGGCAAAGGGAGTTGTTCCAGGGAATGGGCAGCAGCATTTTTCTGTGTACTAAACACCAACCACTGCGATCACCAAGCCGCCTGCCAAGCGTGGTGATTATGGCAAAACCCCCCCTATGACAGACACAACACACAAACGACCCCCAGTCCCCGGCGGCTCCGTCATCCCTGGAAGTGGTAGCAACCAGGGCAGTGGCGGAGCAGGGGGTGCTAAGAATCCCCGGCAGCGATCCAGCTACCACCACCGACGACTGGACCTGGAAACGTACAACACACGAACGCTCAGGGTTGACGAGAAGATTGTCGAGCTGGAAGAAGAACTGAGCAAGCTACGTTGGGACATCCTAGGATTGTCGGAAGTCCGAAGACAGGGTCAGGACACGATGATCCTTAACTCCGGTAACTTGCTCTTCTACCGGGAGGGAGATCAACTATCCCAGGGTGGTGTCGGATTTCTCGTCCGCAAGTCCCTCGTTAACAACGTGACAAAAGTCGACAGTGTGTCGAACAGGGTAGCATACCTTATACTCAGAATTACCGAAAGGTATTCGTTGAAGGTCATATAGGTATATGCGCCGACCTCGACACACCCAGACGATGAAGTGGAAGCCATGTATGAGGAGATCTCCGAGGCCATACATACTTCCAAGACTCATTTCACGTTTGTAATGGGGGACTTCAACGCAAAGCTAGGCACAAGGAAAGACGATGAGCTGAGAGTGGGGCCATTTGGATTCGGGCGGCGGAACCGAAGGGGCCAGAGACTGGCCGACTTCATGGAGAAGGAGGGCCTCTTCATGATGAACTCCTTCTATGAGAAGCGGCCAGCTAGAAAGTGGACGTGGATAAGCCCCGACGGTTTCACTAGAAATGAGATAGACTTCATTATGACGACCAAGAAGCAAATATTTAATGATGTCTCTGTGATCAGCAGGGTGAAAACCGGGAGCGATCACCGCATTGTTAGAGGCACATTGAATATCGATGTTAAGCTTGAAAGGGCACGTCTGATGAAGTCTGCGCTCCGTCCAAATCCTGCCCAAATCCAAAACCCCGAGAGCTTTCAGCTAGAACTGCACAATCGCATCCAGTGCCTAGCCAGCTGCAATGATATTGACGAGATAAACAACGGGTTGGTGGAAACTGTCCAAGCGGTGCACAGTGAATCGTCTAGAACATGGTAGCTGGACAAAATTATTTTATGGGTTCACATGATCGCTACAGCCATAATAACATATACTGAATCATTTTTTTTGCGTTATGTGGTAAAATAAAAAAACTTAGTACGAAATAAAAATTTATTGAAAATAGAAGTCTAGAAGAATACATATTAACGAAATAATTTAAATTATATATCTACACAATTTAAAAAACTTAACTTAAATTACTTAACATAACATAACATATCATCACGCCTTATTCCCCGAAGGGGTGGCAGAGGTGTATTACTACACCCACTTTAAATTACTTAACTATAATAATATCTACTATTATAATAAATTACAAATAGAAATCGTCAGATGATTCATCATCGCTGTCACAGTTAGACGAATCAGGTACCACATAATCGTTCTCCTCACATAAAGTAACTTCACGTGGTACTTGATGTGTAGTAGGTATGGAAGGCGGAACTATCAAGCTTAGCACTTCTGCGGGCAATTTTTCAGGTCTTTTCTTAGGAATTTCCCTAAGCGAGTTGATTACAGGATCAGATCTTATCAGCAGCATATATAATAAATCTGTATTCGTGGCAATACGTGACTGTTTTCTGCTATGATGCTCTCGGAATCTACGACAGTCTTTGTTACGGGCTTCTTGAGCCTCCTCCGATAGCTGTCCGATTGGAACAATACAGCTTTGGATGACTTCTGTACTGTGTAATAAGATTTTATGCACAGTAACAGGCATATTATACCACGGATACAGACTAAGGTAAAGAGATCGAGTCTCAGAGCAAACTTTTTCAAATTCTATGCAATTAATATCATACCCAGAAGATAATGTTCGAAGTAATATACACATTTTTTTAATTAAATTAACATCCAATCCTGTAATCTCACCGCTTAGTTCCGGATTCATAAAAAACCTACGTGCAGTGTTACCATCATTTGTGTTACCATAACCCGGTTTTGGTTTGTCTACAATAAGCCCCATCTGAGTTTTAAAATCTAACTTAATTTTCTCTGAACGTAACTTTACACTAATTTTATCGTCAGCGCCCCTAGCTTGCCACTTTTTTATATCCAAACGATAACTAATATGTAGTAAACACTCAAAACAACGTATCCATGCATGTAAAGTAGACAAACCAAAACCGTAATGTTCTTTATTAACGACTACGTCTTTTAAATCACCATTCATCATTGTCGGGGTAGCACCACATATATAACATTTTTGAGGGGAGCGTGTGTCAGTCAAAGCGTTACATACTTTTCCGTCTGTCATAGTCAGTAAGAGGTCATGTTTTATAGTAATTTCATATTCTTCAACATTACAAATAGTTGGAAGAAGCTGAGATATTTCTTCCAAGACTTTGTTGGTTTCGGCTTTGGTGAATTCATTAGTTTCCTTTGAAAAAATAAATTTGATTGGTCGGCAATAGAGAGTTGACGAAGGCCGTGGATTTTGCCATATAATATGTTAGCCGTCACATAATTTCAAAGGAACTAATGAAAACATGAACAGGAATTCATCAGTAGCATTAGCATCTTCGAACCTTTGCTTATAGGTACTGTGGCCTGAACTGCCGTCACAGCCCCATTTGCTAATTAATGTAAGGGATGAATTAGAAGACACAACATTTCTTATAACATCACTTTGCGCTTCAATTAAACGATCAGCAGTTTTGTTTAAAATGCCTTGTAGATTAATTTCAGCGCGCGTTTCCGTCACAGAAATATACTCATCTAAAGGATAACACATTTTTTTAGACTTAACTACACTATGATAAGATGGAAATATCTGATGTCCCGCCTTCAATGACACCTTACGCGTCTGTTTGTAACTATGGCTGGTACACTTAGCATCAACATAATGAGCTAAAGCTTCATCACTGCTCAATTGACGACCACCACACGCAACATTGGTTGTTTTAGCTTTTGGAGAGTTGTCAGATATTTTATGAATTGAACTAGCTACATTTCTTCGACCAGATACTCGATTGGCTACTTCAGCGGCTATGGTTAACTCACTAGCACTTCGCGATTGCACTAAATCTTCAACCCTCCGTTTTTTGGTTTTGAATGACGATTCGTCAAATTCTTTTCTGGGTCTGCCTGTAGTCCGACTTGGTCCAGATGACGAAGACGCAGACGGGCGATGTACTTGAACTTCAAATTGTATTTCATTACCCTCTAACCAATCCTTATTGTTATTCAAAAACCTATTGAGGGTATTTTTCGATGCGGACCACTTTTCAGCAAATTTTGAAGAAATACTTGAAATTTTCGTACAAATATTCTTCTTTGAATCAAGAGTGACATCTGAACAGTTGATTTTGTTCAATACAAACTCTGTGAGCTTTGAATTACGGTCCTCTTTCTTGTGTTTACGCCATTCTTCAAAGAAATCGATTTTTGAAATCGAAATCACAACTTCTGAAAAAAATAATTAAAAAAAATGGGGTGAGTTGGGGTGGCAAAACTATATATCATTTTAAAGTTAAATATTGTGGCTATTACATACGTAAATAACGGCCTGGATATATTTGGATAAAAAAAGTTACACTCGATGAAAGTTACTAAATAGAAAAATTTACACGATATAAATGTCCATTTCTATAAAGCCTATAAACATCAACGTCAACAAGTTAAATGATCCCAATTTATGAAGAAATTTAAAGTACATACCTTCAAGTAGAAAATCCATAACACTCACAATAATATAAATAGCACAAGTGGTCATAAGATGTTGTCGTAAGCACTGCAAACTATCAACTGATTTATTTGCATAAATGCATTTTCCTTATTACCTCACTTTCCAGTACTATGGCGGTGTGCTACAAAGGGTAAGGCACGTGTTATACCTGGAATTCTGAGTTTTGAGGTGTGGTTAATGAGACAGGATTATGATTTAATCGATTCTAGGAATCGACTTTTGTCCAGCTGGCTAGTTCTAGGTAATTCACTGTGCGGTGGGATCTAAGTTCTTTAAGGCCCCCCGCCGAACTAAGCACCAGAAACTCTCAGATTAAACCATTAAGCTAATGGAGGACCGGGATAAAATGAGATTGCAGTCTTCAGCTGATATGTCGGCATACGGCGTGCTTAATAGACGAATCTCGAAATCTATGCGACACGATCTGCGTACCTTTAATACATCTCGTATTAAGATCGCAATAGAAAGGAACAAAGGTTCAAAAGTGTTTGCAAAGCATTCGTCTATAGGGCAAAGCCAAATGACTAAGCTGAAGACCGACAGCGGCACTATAATTTCGTCGAAACCGGAGATTCTGAGAGAGGTCGAAAAGTTCGAGATTAGGATCGCTCTGAAACAGCTTAAAAACAACAAGGCACCAGGTGAGGATGGAGTTACGACAGAACTTCTGAGAGCGGGTGGAAAACCGGTACTTCAAGTCCTCCAGAAGTTATTTAACTCCGTCGTCCTCGAAGGAACCACGCCAAAAGCGTGGGATAAGAGCGTGGTGGTGCTTTTCTTTAAAAAAGGTGATAAAACCTTATTAAAGAACTACAGGCCCATCTCGCTTTTGAGCCACGTTTACAAGCTGTTTTCGAGAGTGATTACGAACCGTCTCGCACGCAGGTTCGATGACTTCCAGCCTCCCGAACAAGCCGGTTTCCGAAAAGGCTTTAGTACCATAGACCACATCCACACGCTACGCCAGATTATACAGAAGACCGAGGAGTATAATCGGCCGTTATGTCTAGCGTTTGTGGACTATGAAAAAGCCTTCGATTCAATCGAGACCTGGGCGGTACTGCAGTCTCTTCAGCGATGCCAAATCGACTATAGGTATATCGAAGTGTTGAAGTGTTTGTATAGTAACGCCACTATGTCAGTCCGTCTACAGGACCAGAGTACGGAACCAATCCAATTGCAGAGAGGCGTGAGACAGGGAGACGTAATTTCTCCGAAACTGTTCACGAACGCATTGGAGGACGTTTTCAAACTATTGGTCTGGGACAGACTTGGCATCAATATCAATGGCGAATACATCACTCACCTTCGTTTTGCCGATGATATAGTCATTATGGCCGAATCGCTCGAGGAACTCGGTACCATGCTCAACGACCTCAGTAGGGTCTCCCAACAGGTGGGTCTTAAAATGAACATGGATAAGACGAAAATCATGTCAAATATCCATGTTGCGCCCGTACCGGTAGTTTTTGGGGGCGATACTCTCGAAGTTGTCGACGAATATGTATACCTAGGACAAACTGTCCAATTAGGTAAGTCCAACTTCGACAAAGAGGTCGCACAAAGAATCCAACTCGGCTGGGCAGCGTTCGGGAAACTTCGCGATATCTTCTCGTCCAAAATTCCCCAGAGCCTGAAGACTAAAGTCTTCAACCAGTGTGTGTTGCCAGTGATGACCTATGGCACTGAAACGTGGTCCTTTACTCATGGCCTCATGACCAAGCTCAAGGTCGCTCAACGAGCTATGGAGAGGGCTATGCTCGGGGTTTCTTTGCGTGACAAAATCCGCAATGAGGAAATCCGCAGAAGAACTAAAGTTGCCGACATAGCTCTCAAAATTAGCAAGTTGAAGTGGCAATGGGCAGGCCACATCGCTCGTAGAACCGATAACCGTTGGGGAAGAAAGGTTCTCGAGTGGAGACCACGGACTGGAAGACGCAGCGTAGGCCGGCCCCCCACAAGGTGGACCGACGATCTAGTAAGAATCGCGGGGAGCCGTTGGGCGCAAACGGCTACCAACCGCTCGTTGTGGCGATCTAAGGGGGAGGCCTATGTTCAGCAGTGGACGTCTTCCTGTTGATGGTGATGATGATGATGTACCGCTTCAACAAAGCGCGGCATCTCTTCAGTCTCAGGTCCATTAGACGAGCATTCAAACGATGTCCTGTTTTTCTTCGATATGCCCGAAGCCCTAAGTCTTCATTTAACACCCTTTTCACCGTGGTTCTGCTTAACCCCATCTGAAGGGCCAACAGTTTCTGACTAGTTTTGGGATTTCTTTGAATTCGCGCCTTCACAGCTTTTATCACTGCTGGAGTCCTAATAGACCGAGGACGACCACTTCTTGACCTGTCATCTACACTAGAGTCTTCATTGTATCGTTTGATGGTGCGACAAACGAATCTTTTGGTTATATTAAAATTTTTCAGTATGTCAAAAATTTTAATTGGCGCGTAACCGCAACGATGCAACGCAATAACTGCAACACGGTCTTCTTTAAGCGTCCACTCCATATTTAAAAATGAGTAAAATTCTAAAAAGTATACATTTTTATTTTCATGAACAATTCGAAATTCGAATTCTATAAACTTTTTTGTGGCCAGCATTCTAAAAGAAAAGTTTATACTGTGTGACAATACTTATGACCTGACTAGGTATATTTGTGTAATTTTGTGGTGCCTGACCGATTAAAAGTTTAAAATAGTGCGTGCCGCAGATTTCTATTAGATTTCGAATCTTACAAGATGATCTTTCTCATACCTGAAGTGCTTTCCTCATACCAAACGCGATAGAACTACAGTACAATGTTTGGTACGCCTCCATCGTGATCCTTGCTTCGTCACGCACTCTTAGCAGCAATAGACCTCTCTCACCACAGTTTATTGTAACCTGAATAAAAAATTGTTAGCAACTGTGTCACTTGTACAGGGCGGGATCTACGATTTTTCCGAACCGGGGCAGAAACTTAATATGGCGCCCCCTTCAGCATTTGAAAGATAGAATACTTTTGAATTAAGGTTCTTTTAGCCACCGTAGCATAAACGTATTTATATTCTTAGCAAGTTCTTAATGTACCCGTGCCCCAGCAGCTTGCAGGTTGCGGGTAACAGTGCACCGTGCGCTCAGCTTCTAGGGGGCGCCACTAGCTACGACACGGTTATTAAAGTATTTGTTTCTTTCTACATCAGTACTTTAAATCTACGCATTGAACTAATTTATAATTATGACCTATTATATTTATTACCTATTTATAATTATTTAATTGTTATGTGGTTGATTGAGTGTGCGAGTAATCAGCGTTATCTTATGATAACGCTGATTACTCGCACACGTAATCTCATCGTCACTTGACGTTCGACAGTTTTATTCGGCTTAGATCTTGCAGCATCATTTTTGTCTGCGGGGAGGATGGATACATGCAGAAAATTCAGAAATCAACTTAGTTTGTGGTCATATAAACGAACTGAGGATGCGTTCTAAATCAAATGAATGATCGATAGTAGGTACGACGTGCGCTGGATGCTAGCTAAGCGCTTTATGGAGCAAGTTTTCTTTTCAAACGTGAATTTGGCGCCCCTTGATATTGCCGTCCGGGGTGTGTGCCCAGGTCCCCCCCCCCCCCCCCCTAGATCAACAAACCTGCCGTATAAGCTCGTCGAAGCACTGCGTATAAAGCTGTCTTCGCACAGGGCATATGCCAGTCTCCCTAGCCTGCCGCTGCTGCAAGCGAGTATCCAGCATCTCTTGCAGATTTATAACGTCCAGTCGAGTGGCCGGTGTTGATGATATCTGAAGCGTAATGACAGGATTAATGCAGGAAGCCAGACAGGATGTTCGCGTGAACTGCAAATTGGTACCTGTTTTTTTTGGGTGTTGCGTGATGCGATAAATCTGCACTTGTTAACGACATCTTCACGGGATCCCGGTGTTTTGCTTTCATTATTCATCATCGTATGACGATAATCATTGAAAATGTTAGAGCATTAAGCCTACCTTTTGTAACATTATTTTTTTTGTAACTAGCTGACCCTCCCGCAGCTTTGCACGCGTGGTTTTTCAATAAAAAAATTACTCTCCTTCGGCGCAGTCGGGTAAAAAGTACCCTGTCTCAAATCCGGTCATAATTTATCTATACCTGCACCAGATTTTATCGAAATCGGCCCAGTCGTTTAGCCGTGCAAACGTAACAAACAGAGACAGTATAATATTAGTACTTACCTCAGGATTCATTATAGGCGTAGATTTCCATTCCACAGGGCGACCTGCAGGGATACGCTGCCTCCACTCAAAACCTCCCAGCGGTTTTAAAAATTAAGAAGCTAACCTTCTGTGTCCATATTTGTCCATCTTCCTCCCACTCTTTCGGCGGTAGAATCGCATTAAGGATCTCTTCTGTTTCCCTCTTCGCTTCTGTGGGAATACATGGCTGTATGGAGCCGCCCGCTCGAGGTGACTGAAAAAGAAATGCATGTAATAGTTTTTTTGTTTTACGGGTTCCGTACCCAAAGGGTAAAACGGGACCCTATTACTAAGACTCCCCTGTCTGTCTGTCTGTCACCAGGCTGTATCTCATGAACCGTGATAGTTAGACAGTTGAAATTTTTTTCACAGATGATGTATTCCGGTTGCCGCTATAACAACTAGTAATAAAAACAGAATAAAATAAGTATTTTAAGGGGGCTCCCATACAACAAACGTGATTTTTTTGCTCGATATTGATAACGACAACAGGTAGACGCTTGAAATATTCACAGAATATTTAGTTATATATTCATTTTAAAAATAAATAATAAAATAAAACAAATATTTTCCATACAACAAACGTGATTTTATTGCCGTTTTTATAGATAATGGTACGGGACCCTTCGTGCGCGAGTCCGACTCGCACTATGCCGGTTTTATTTACATAGGTCTCAAACCATAAATAGTATAATATCTAGATATGCTTACCTCGGTATAATATCTAATTGCAAGATGCAAAATAATTATATTAGTGTCTCTAGCTAGACAAACGGACATGGCAAATCTATAAGGGTTCCGAGTTCGAGTATGGGACCCTAAAAATGATTCTTGTTTAAATGTAAAAATAGTGGCCAACACTGGTGTCGGGAGTTCTAAGGCCGCCCTAAAGACGACCGTATCGTACACGTCTTATCGATATCTTAACCTGCCCTCGAACGTAGAAAAAGTGTCAACCACGTGGCAGCCCTAATAACAATAGTAAAGGTACTTACAACTTTTTCCGGTTGTTTAGTCACGAGCACAGGGTTGTCGTAGCGAACTAACGTGTCCTCCGCGGATACAGGGGCCCGTTCACCCATTTTGGATTTTAATTTATTACAACTTTAGCGATTGTAATCAAAATAACAATGACACTGACGTTGGGGGGATCTATGAAAACAAAATATTGATTTGTATAGCAACCGCGTCGCTAGGCGTATTTTTAATGAGACAGAGTAAAGTAAAATGAGGTCTTGACATCTAGGTATATTATATATTTGAAGATGATTTTTTAAAGCAGTGTCTGAACATTTTGCCTGCCGCATATTGTAGGTGTTTGCCTAAGCAAGGGATTTGGAGTGATGGATGCATATTATGCTGTATTGCCTGGTTCAGAACTTAAATGAAGCGCCTATATCAACCCTCAGCTTATTTGCCTATCCACAGGCAAATAAATGAAATAAAAACGTCATAGATTTACAATATAATAGGATGTCAAATTATGACGTAATCGAACTCATAATTCCCTCACTGTACATAACGCCCTATTCCGTAAATGATATCGGTCTAATAGCCTATTCATAGGTACGGCGTATTCGAGATGCCAGTAGAGGCGCACAAACGCGCTTCAAATGCGATCTATATTTTTTTGTAAATCTACGGCGCAGTAAACGCGTCGTCTGCGAGTTTAAAATACGCCGTGTGTACCTGTGTATATGCCCTTGGCACAGTGTAGTACTAAGCTAATATTAGGTACACATACCTACTAGGTACCTACAGAAAGCAGCCCACACTTCACATCATCAACAAGTTGATCGAAGCTTCACATAAATAAAAATGCCAAAATGAAGATTCATACCTGTTTAATTCTTACTAAGTAGATATTACATTCAGCTGCTCTTAAATTATCTACTTTATTATCGACAAATGAATGCATGATTTTACTAATTAACATATTCATATCCTAAGTTTTCCTTCAGATAGAAAGTATGTCTTGGCCCATAACATACCGACAGAACGGCTAGGCAAAGAATCTCTAAGTACTAAGTACACAGTAAACCATAAATTATTACATGAGTGTAAATATCATGATCATATGATTACCACTGCAACTGCACCGGAATATCGAGAAACTCGAAAACTCACAAATATTGGTATAAAATTATAGTGTGACCATTAGTGCTCTGCACTCCCTGAGGTATGCGCGGCGAGGTGGGGGGCAAAGAAAAAACTGCATGAGTTCACATGAGATCAATACATGTCGGACATATCTTACGATATCAGTTTGCATTTCTAAGGCAAGACTTGTGGCGGGACGATGGTCGGAGGCTATCTATCTGTAATATATTATACTTACTTAGTTGATTAAAATGTAACTTAAATATACTCATATTTTATTAAAAATATGCAGGTGATAAATAAGAACTAAACTTATAATTCAAAGGACTTGTTTTATTGAACATTTTTTATATTTACAAACAATTATATATTCTAACGAAAGTTATTCTGACATAGATTCTGTTTCAACTTCATCTTCCATTTCATATCACGAGATAACGCACGACCCATCTTTGAATATTTATCCCGTGTGCGTCTGACATAGACCGTCCGGTACAAAAGCTACCTACCGCCGTGAGCGTTGACGGCAGACTGATAGATCGGAGCGGCCGACACATCCCCCCCCCCCCCCGTCTCGCCGCGCGCATACCTCAGGGAGTGCACAGCACTAATGGTCACACTATAGTTTAATATCATAGACACATAACATTAAAAATGCGAAAGTCTGGATGTATGTTAGTTTGTTCCTCAATCAAACATAAACAGTCAAAAATCCATAAATCGTAACGGCTGAACAGATGACGATGAAATTTGGTAGGTACCTAAGTATACCTATAGATAGATTATGAACTGCAAAAACTACTTTTTATTGAGTAAACACGCGTGCAATGCCGCGGGCGGAAGCAAGTATAATAATAGCATAAGAGCCGCAGCATCGCTTGCCGTCCCTACAGCGGGCGCTACTAAGTAATTTCACAAGATAAAAGTCCTCTCTCACTCATTGAGAATCACTACTAGAACTGGAACTGGAGTCGGTGGACATCACTTCGACGTCTTCCTGTGCGGAGGCGTCCTTGCCGCGGCCGTCCATGGCGACCGAGCTGCCGCCAACCGACATGTGGAGCTCGCCTGTCGGGTGCCATGTGAACTGGTTCGGAGCTGACGCTGGCACAGCTGGAATGCAAGCAAATAATGAGCGTGTCCATTAGCGTACATATTGTAGAATTATTTTAAAATGTGAGTGTTATTTTTTTATTAATATTTTAAACTGGATAGATTTTCGTTTGACCACAATCTCAACTGATAATAAGCGATGATGTGGTCTAAGATGAAGCACGAAGATCTAGAAGAAACCTATTCTCCCTTATTAATTACCTAAGGCAAATTGCTATCGCGTCACTAGTCAGGCCATCCCTTGCACACGTGAGGTACGTACTGTATGTGTGTAAGGGATGGCCTGACTAGCGATAGCTATGCGAGAGCAATTTGGCTTAGGTAGTAAGGTGGCCGGATTGTATTCTTTAGGAAAAACAGACGACGGCAAAGTGTTCCATACCTTAGCTGCACGCATCAAGAACGTAGAACCAAAACGGTGTGTGCGAATGCACATTCCCCGAAATGTATTCTGTAAAAGATCGATAGGCTTGCAACTTTACGGCGGTGTTCGAGACTGAGTCTTAGTCTCCACCATTATATTGCTCACCTATAAGCCTAAAAGCCCTACGTTCTATCGAGTCTAAGGTAGCGAGCGCGACCTGGTTTTTAGCCGAACCATCCCAAAGGTGGCAGCACTTAAGTCGGCAACCTGACGCTAGTCAAATAGGATTTAACAATTGACATTGAATTATTGTCAGAAGAATTAAGGTCTGTGCGAACCAAATGCGTGTGCGTGTCATGAGGGTGCACACGCAGCGCTTGTAATGTATGAAATTTGAAAGATGTTAGACCGCCACGCGCCGGCGCCGCCGTGCTACCTGCGTGGCGCTATGACGCGCAAGATACGTAACAAAAAAATGTACATACAGTCTAGTTAGACTTAACAGCACAGAAGCAAGTTGTTGAGTGCTCGAGAGAAATCACGTAAATAAGTTGACGATTCTGACCCACGACTCATCAGTTTTGCACGCTGATTATGGACCAACTCAAACTGTATCACTAACCACCTGTTACTAACCCATATTCGAAAAAAACACATTGATTGATGATTACTGATTAAGTATTCTGAAGTCGCGTAGAATGCCGATTTGATAGAAATGTAAAATACTCATTAGGGTATTCTTCATGACTGTGATATTACACTTTATGGAAACAGAATTAATAAATTAATGATTGCATGAGTCATTTCATTACCATCTACCCATTTAGCACGCGCCAGTTTAGTGATCAAGGTAGGTACGAGGAACAAACGTCAAGGAAATCCCTAAAGGCAGATGATGCTAAAATGAATTTTATATCTAAAAGACCAAAAGGTAAAATAACTTGTATGGCCGGAGGACTTTAGGTCAGAAATAAGTTAAGTGTATATACCTCCTCCTGTGGTCATTCTGTGTAGCTCGTTCAGTGTGGATGGAGTGTGTCCATTGAGAGGGAGATCACAGAGTCGGCCCAGCATTCCCACGCGCATTTCCAAGTCCGTGGGGTAAGGACGACGAGGATCACCCGGCTGCCATGAAAGAGGTGCACTGACTGCATTTGAAGCGCTGATTCTGTGGTTATTAAAAAGTGAAACTTGAAGCGATTGTAGTAAGTGTTATTGTTGAATTTGAGTGTCGCTGGAATTCTTTTTTTTAAGCTTCTCTAGTGTAAAATTCTATTGGGTCTAATAAGGTTTTTGTTTACCCATCACAGATAATGCCAATACATTTTTATATGGTTGTGGTGTCTGGCCGATTACGTAAAGCATTATAGCATATTATTTTTTTATTGTTTGTCTCAGGGCAGTACATGTAAAAAAGAGAATGTTTTTTTAATATTGTTTAGGTCCGAGTTAATAGGCACATAAAACAGATATAGTGAACTGTAACCACAATAATAAAGATTTGGTGGTAACTAAACTACTACTAACTAATTTATTTTGTAACAAGTATGAAATATCTCACAATTACTGTCAAACATCTACTTTTGCATGTGTTGCGAGACATTTAATCTGTAGAAGTTTTCTTTATCATAATCATCCACTGAATATAGGCATTCCCATTGATTTTCAGAGTAATCAATCTTGTATAGCTTGCATCCAATGTGCCAGTTATCTACCTGTGCGCAAACTTGATCAGTTCTTCAGAAGGTACAGGTTTCTTCCTAGATTTATCAATAGAAGCCAACTTTTGCCTTGCTTGATACAATGATGTAGCTAGGATTTGCTCAGCATCTTTCAATTGTCTTTGTAGATGATAAATATCTTGGTCCTACAAAAGATAAGATTTTTTTATAATAAATCAATTATCAATGCAGAAATGTGTCACAATCAGTATTTTGTTAAGAATTACCTTATTATCAACTTCAGCTTTTAGTTCATTCATTTTTTGTTGTATTTTTGCTTGCTCGTCAGCTAGTTCTAAGGTATTTTTCAACTCTGCATCTTTTGAGAGTAACAAATCTGTTAGTTGTGCATGGTCGGCTGCAGAGAGCTTCTGAGGCTTTGGTGCAATAGAGACTTCGACAATCTCTCTGTAACAAAAATAATACAACGTAGTTAATAAACTACTGTACTAGTTGCACTAAAGCTCCCCGTTTAGAGCCAATCTAGTTTACTTACTTTGCAATCAATTCAATATCGTCGATTAGCGAAAGGAGACGATCTTTAGTACTTAGATGAGGCGCCATCAGATCAATACGCTTTGATAGTTTTGAGTTATTTTAGAAATTTAGACAATTCAATTCCATCCAGCTGGAGGTAGTCAATGAATGCAAATTAAATTAGACGTATGCAAGATAAACAATGCAAAGTTGCAAACGCAACGCAAACTGTCGCAAACAAAAACATCCAAGCAACGAATGAACAGTGTTGCCAGTACCTCAATCAGAAAAAGGCTGGTAAGCCTATTTGAAAAAGGTTGATTTTCGGCCCTAATGGCCGAAATTCAAAATAAGAAAACGTTGTTCAACTAAAAAATGTATTTAAATGGTGCAAAGAACAAAAACTAGACACAAACAACTTCTTTCTTTATATTATAACTTATATATATACTTATATTCTATTTTAGAACTTTTATTTCTGGTGATGGCTCGAAATTTAATAAACCACCACAGTTTTCTTTACCTGCAGTGGTAGTCATTATAGAAGCTATCGTTTTCGTATTGAGAAGAGTGCGGCTTTCAGTTGTTATTCTCTTCAGTTTATTAAAAACACGCATAACACTCGCGTTATAAAATGGGAGAACCAGCAGTAAGTCAATTATTTCATTTAAATGAAAAAAATGACGATTTCCTGCCATATTTTTAGGAATTTCTAAATTTACCAAGATCTTATTTTTATTTTTAATAATTAAGTAAGTACAATTTTTATTAATGGCGGGTAAAGGCTACAAAAAGGCCGATGGCTGCCAAGGGCCGACATAATTTCTCAAGGGCCGATAATCGGCCCCGTAGGGGCCCATCTAGCAACCCTGCGAATGAATGAATTGATTGATTGATTGAATTGTGAATGCAATGCGAACGCCATGACGTGACGTGACTGACAGCTGTTGTCTTGTGACATAGACATTTAAAATAAATTTGAAAAATGACAGTGACAACCTTAAAAATAAAACATTACGTACTATTTTCCTTGTTATATTTTGGTTGTCCGGCAACATAGCAAAAAAATGTAAACTTTTCCAAAAACAGAAATCCAGTGTAGTGTAGGTTCTATTGTTCTTCTTCTATTAATGTTACTTACCGTCTAAATTTATCCGTCCATCCGTACAATGGTAACATCAAAATAGTAACGACTTTCTAGGTTTTTTTATAGCTCTAGGTAGTAAACGTGGTATTTAACCACTTTATGTAATATAATATGTGGGGTAGAGCAAAACTACCTACAAAGCTTCATTTGCATACACATCAAATTGACCAAATCCAAATCAAATGTATGTTTGTTTGTCCGTGGATAATTTTGACTCCGCTTCTATTTTTAGTAAAGTTCTTGTAGTTTTTGACATAATATAAACTGAATTTTGACGAAATTCAAAGTGTACACCGGTGACTGACACCTCACCCTTAGTGCTATAATTTGGTATGCGTGTAGCATAAGTGTCACAAATATAGGCAAAAGTTTGAAATCCAGAATAACTGCAATTTGTAGGTACCCCAAAAAAGCGTAACCAGATAACATGAACTCCCGTTACCTGTGAATGAAATTGTAGGTCAAGTTAATTGTTTATTTATTTCGTGACAATATTTTGATAGTCAGAGATTGCGAATAATACCTAATATTTTTGTTTTTATGGGAGACTCGCGAGATCTCAGTTCGGGGCGAACCACTAGTAATATAAAATATTACCTACTTAGGTAGGTACCTACTGCTTAAATTTTCATTTGTGATTCACAAGCGCAAGCAGTCGCCTACCTTGACCATTCCAATGCATGCCATGCAGGTTGCGATTCTCGCGAACCGGCCTAGACCACGCGGTCGCTGCGTGATCAGCTGTCGAGGGGCCAGCAGGAGCGGTGCGGGGGGAGCCACGGCCAGGCCAGCCATGCACTGAGCATGCGCATACCACGTGCTCAGGCACTTTATTGCTGTAGCAGCGCTCTCGAATGTTGTTTTATGAAAAGAGAACCCACTACAGACTAAGAAATAGAATAAAAATTAATTTAATTTTCAACAAAAAACAGTTATGTACCTACCTACCTACTTAATTATATCACGGCTTCAGTCTGGTAGATCTACTATTTTTATACGTGCAAGGCGCTAGTCTTCGAGGACCTATGCACTTAGGTATCAGATTTTTTTACGGGTGGGTAGGTAGGTACCTACAATAGATTTTTACCGTTCTTCTTCAATGAAAGACATCGACTTTCGAAAAGCCCTAGAATCCCGTTTGGACTAACATATCTAGTTAAATAGGTAGGTATTCTGAAACATCTTTATTAGCCAAATGGTCGGACAGTCAATTAAAATGTAGGATACTCACTTAGGTAGGTACCTACCTATTTCATTCATTCATTCATTTATTTATTTTCAGATATCAAAGATCCATATTTGTTAGTAAAAAAAAAAACTTATGTAACTTTTCTGAGGCGAGAACTAAGAACCTGACCTGATTCACTCAGGGTAGTTGGTTAACGAGCGATAGCAGAGCTCATAATTATTACAAGCACACCAATAAAGGCCGTCTTAAAGCTATAGAAGCGCAGTGCACACGAATCAGTTAAACAATCGCACGTACTATTACTAGACGAATGCTAATATCTACAGAACTTCTTGTTTCTTTGTTGATTTCTAATTCCTGGTACAAATTATCACAAATTGGATCATCATTCAAATCACTCAGATATTTCCTAGCCGCCTAGGTATCACATTAAATACCTACATTAAAGACCAGTTTTCGTAGAAAATTTGAGAAGATCACCTTCTGGCCGCTTTCAATGTTGTTAACTTCACTGTGGTCATGTTATTTGTACAAGACGGGTGGGGGCAGGGAGGGGAGAGGAAGCAAGTAGCGGGGCCCGGGAGGTGGGTTTACCACCAACCAAAGCAAAGCAAGCATAACATTGTTGTGTTGATTCGATCGCGCGAACTAACTGGCTGGCTATATACCTCACGGCACATAGTCTCCGTTCCACTGGCAAAAGGTGGCATTCTCTTCTGCCAATCTAATGGAACGTCGTTTCGTTTCAATCGTGTTCAAGTCAAACATTCGTCACAAACGCGACAGTTGTCGTAAACAACAAATTCTCCTACTACTGCTATGTTGTTTAAACGGATCTTTGAAAGAAAGTCCATGCTGAATGATCGGACCAAGGTTCCGGAGAAATGTTCTAGAAGGCGGTCTGATGAATGCGATGGATGTAGTGAGCATTCCACGTAAGTTTGTTTTTGTTTCTTTTCTCTGGGTCTGTGTTTCAACTTTCAAGGTTTGTTTTGTTAGTGATCCGGCTCAGATGTTGAGGTACCTACCTACCTACCTATGGCTTAAGATTGCTTGACCTTATTCAACTTCTTTTGAATGATTGTGAAGCAACTAGGTATGAGTCTTGATTATAAGATTAAACCAGGTAGAAGCAAAGTAGAAGCCACCTGTGTGAAAAATATAGCGTGGCCTCCTTAGCTCGTTATTACCTATTTTATATATTGGTGAAGTTTCACGACATGGTGTTGGTGGTGTATAATTAGCTCCTTATTTAGGATAAATAGATAAAAACTCTATAATGTAGTAACACCACACTTAAATCTTATGTAATCACAGGATCCTAAATTCCTAATGATGTAAACAAACAGCATCTTCCTGGTTTCATAGACCAAATGGCTTCGTAGGTAGGTAGGTAGTTTGGTTACGTTAGGTACCTAGTATCTTGCCTATGTATGTAAGTATGTAGCATACCTAACTGACGACGGACTAAACGTCAGGTAAGCATGCATACCTACCTAGGTATATCCTACGCCACCGAGACTACCACTGCAATTATTAACTTGACGCGAAATTAGTGAGATTATTCAGTTTACGTCGGGCTTGAAAGATTTTGAGATGGTTTTAAAAATTTAGAATTTTACGTAATTGTCGCATAAAACACCAACATTATTCTATTCTAGATACATATTCATATCTATTTTTTCTTTCTGATGACAGATTTGAAAGCAAAATATTAGCTACTTGCGCTTAACAGGAAACACCAAGGGCTAGAGAATTGAAAAATAAGTACCTAGGTAGGTATTTGTTAAATCTATTGCTGTCGCGCAATATGGCGCAGTATGCGCGATAGAGACAACTGCAGCTTGGACCGAAAATACCTATTAAAATTACACAAAATCAACGATTCGTACCTAGTCCCCTGATTTCTTCTCCAAAACTTGACCGATTTAACTACTTTCTTCTTTATAAATTAAAGATAGGCTTTAACCGTGTTCCTATGTTTTCCTTTTTTTATTTTATATAATCTAGTCAACTTTGGTTTCTGGATGTTTGAACACAGCGGAAAATTCGACAAATTTTATACGTTTTTGAATGTTCATATCTCTGTTAATAATTAATTTATGAAAAAAGGAAAACATAGGGACATGCCTATAGTGGCCATATATTTTTGTGAAAAAAAATATTGCTGTACTGGCATTATCCAGGGAGGAAACAGGGGACTACGTTTGTATGGAAAGACGGCCCTTGTGTTTCCTCTTAACATTTTACTTTCGAAGGGGTGACCCATCACCCGTCTTAGTCGAGTTTTCCGAATTAAGCTCCGATTTGGAGAAGATGAAGAAGCAAGCTTATTCTTTATCTACTAAGCCTAACACCTATGTGCAAATGAAAATGTGGTCAAATAAATAACTACATAACAGTATTTGCAACTAGGGTTGCCAACTTTTTTAAAAAAACAATGTATTTCTGTCCAGTCCTGTACAGTCGCTGAAAAAAAGTACCTACTTACCTATTATTTTTATTTACAAAATGTCTCTCTTACTCTCTTGAACTGAACAGCGCAGTTAATTCATCTGAAAGAATATTTTCGAAAATCAATCTCCTAAAAACAAAAACACGGAATAGATTTACTAATAAACATGCTGCCTCTATTTTACATGTAAAATAAGGCATTAGTGAAAATGGTGACTGCGTTTCTTTCCAGCCAACTAAATAAATAATTAAACAAATGACAAAAGCTATGTATAAAGATACTGAACAAGAAGAATATGATGCTAATACGAATGTGTATAATTTAATTTACCTACTTAAGTTTTATTTACGTCGAATTCAATTATTTTAAATAATAGTACCTACTTACTATGTACAAAAAAAAAAGTGTGTATTCATTTTAAATTTTATATTATTTTGGCATTAATTCGGCATTTTGTGCCTATGAGTTTGGCAGGATTTGTCAGTTTTCTGGCGTAAGCG
The DNA here is from genome assembly GCA_918857605.2 of Philereme vetulata. Lineage (NCBI taxonomy): Eukaryota > Metazoa > Arthropoda > Insecta > Lepidoptera > Geometridae > Philereme > Philereme vetulata. The sequence continues at coordinate 13,457,160 of OU975430.1, read as the reverse complement.
GGGCAGTATCTCTAATTTGAAGTTAGTCACACTGGTCTTCAAGTCGCCAGTGAACAGGTTTCTCCTAACAAGCTAGGTCCATCGTAGACTGCGCAGGTATTTAATCTTATAAATTATCGCTTACCTTCAGACGAGATCGTGGCAAAATGCGAGCCTTGAATTTATTATAAAAAAACCTATAGGTGTATAAGTATTTATTGGTTGGAACTAGAGTATAATAATGAAAATGTTAACATCTTCTCACCATTACATTAAAGGCGGGTTCCTATCTATATCCGTCAGTAACCAACTACGCCTCGTATCTCCTTGAAAAAGTGTCAAACTAGTGTCAAACTTTTGACAGATTTTCAAGTAGAAACGAGTCGTAGCTGGTTACTGACGGTTATAGGAACCCGCCATATACATTTTATTTTTTCTCATGTATCTAGCATATATACCTAGTATAATAAATAATTTTCATTCATTCATTCATAATATTTCATACTTATCTGAATCACTGATAACTTTTAATGCAAGGATAAAAAAAAATGTACCTATGTGTGCTCTATCAGTACTGAAATGCACTATAAAACACTCAAACCTAAGACAACCTGATCGTAAAGAGGGAGTTTGATTAGCAATTACTTCTGGTCTAGTAGGTATTTAGCTAAAACCACACACTTTGTTGAATTGGTTTGTTGAGTAGGTAGGTAGATGTAAATAAGTAAATAACCTACGTAAATGTGTAAAAACAAAGCTACGCAAACATTTGAACTTTCTAAACTGCAATTTAAGGTGTGGCTGGCATTGCCGCTTTCTTACCCAGTAAGAGGTTATCGTCTATCAAAACATTCTGCGCTATGTTCTTATTTAATGTACGTTGATAGTCAATACACACTTCTTATTTACTGACATCATTATCAGTGTTAAAGGGGCTCGTCCAAACCCGACATGCCCGCACTTTGTGACGGCCCATGTTTATCGGAGAATTCTAGAGGTCGCGATAGCAAAGGTCTCGTCCAACCGATACCCTCCTTGCTGTAGGTCCTCATAAAACTCTTTGTTGATCGACTTGTTGATCAGTTGGACTCCTAACATACCAGACAGCAGTGTGTTCTATTGGATGTTAAGTTCTCACAGTTAGTCATCTCATTATAATACAAACGGCTTAATTAATTCAAATCATGTCAGTAACCATCTTATTAAAGGTTGTTATTTGTTTCAGTATTCTGGAGGAAATGACAAAGTTGGTATTGCTCGGTGTTGTGCTATGGGCGGGCTTGACGTTCGGGAGCCATGTTGCTCCGTACCCTTTGAATTTGATTGTATCAACGGGTAAGTAAGACATTACTGTAACTTATTAAACTCTCTCTCGTCTCCAGCATGGTTCGAGCGCTAATATTTTTCTCGTTTTCAGATATAAGTCATCCACCGCCGATGTACGACTTTCCGTTCCCGACTGCAGAACAGCTGAGGAAATTGCCACATATCACGGTGGCGCATACAAATAAGTCTCTTGATATAGGTAAACTGGAAGTTGCCATGTTGCAAAGATTGGAGATTAACTTGGAATCTGCCAGGATCACCCCGAACGCTGGTTCGGCAGCCCAAGGGTTGGGCATCCATGGAGCCGCTTCCGATGATGCAATGCACTATGAAAAGTCATCCTATATCATCACAAAGGCTTCACAGAATTTGGTCTACACCAAATGCCGTAGGTAAGAAGACTCCATAACGTGTTTGCCGTTCAAATTAACTTGCTACGGGAATCGATCTAAACGTTTTGTTTGTGTATAGATACGGTTTGGGCAGTGACGAATGTGCTAGTTTAGTAAGCACATTGAACCTGCGTGAGGGTGAGTTTGGCTCGGAGTGTGCTGCGCTGGAACGGTTCACGTGCCGCACGAACAAGAAGTCCAAGTATCGGACTTACGACGGTTCTTGCAATAACCCCGTCCGCTCGTCATGGGGCCAGGGTTTGACTGGATACAAGAGGTTGCTTCATCCAAGATATGCTGATGGTATTGAAGAGGTTGGTATTGCGTAGTATTTCTTGTTGCATTTTGCAAGATTTGCATTACTAAGGTAACTTTATTCATTACCGCAGTCCATGCAATTGATGTTTCGTAATTCTTTGTTATAGTAAATAAGTTTGTTCTAGTATTGCATTGTCATGGCCTTTCTGATGTAGGTATATCTTTGATTAAGTTGTTTCTTTTTTCTGCGTATTCCTTACCTTCACAAAACTCGTTATTGAAATCCATATAATTAAGAAGACCGTTACTAAGTTATTATTTCCCTTTTTTCTTTAGCCTCGTCGTGCTCTGAGCTTCAACCAGTTGCCTTCTGCCCGTGCAGTGAGCACAACCCTCACTAACAATGTGGACCATCCAGATGATACTAAGACAGTGGCGTTGGCTGTATGGGGACAGTTCATCCATCACGACTTAGTCCACACGCCAGTAAGGAAAACCAGTAAGTATAATTTTATTTTTCCACATTTTTAAGGTATTGGTGGGGTAATAGGAAGGTTCGGGAAATTAGTCAACTTTATGTCACGCTACGTGATTCATAAAAGACACGCAGTTTATGGTAATTTGAATGTTATTGTCCAGTCTTCAAACTTAATAATAGCTACATTAAAATTCTTTGAAGATATCCACATTATAACCGCATCTAGGATGTTAAAATTATAGTACATACTTACGTATTAATGTATTCTTATGTATTGTGTCAAAACAGCTTATAAAAGCTAGATAACAAAATCTTATGTAGGTATGTATGCACCGCCGATCAAACAAAGGCGTTTAACATGTTATACTCATAGCAAAGGAGTCAATTCTATGTCATTTGTTTATTTTCTGCACTGCTCTACCCTAGATGATAAGATAATGAGGCTTTTGTTTTAGCAAACCAAAAATATGTTCTGAGTTGTTGGCGCATAAACCTGCATAACTTTCATTAGCATTATATATTTTTTTTCTCCCTGAAATATCTCTTGTTGTTAAAGTATTTTTGGTTACCGGCAGACGAAGGTGTCCACCAATGAAAAGGGAAAATCTCTCACCGACACCGACCTTTGGCTCTTGGTCGCTCGATTTAGATCTTCCTTATTTTATTGAGAATATAGTAAAGAATTTGACAATAGTCTTGCAATTACACTCCCAAAGAACGTAAACTTAGACACCATTGATCACTCCATCAATTTTCCTCCCCAGTTCACACAAACCAAGCCATCAGGTGTTGCGATAACTCCGGAATGTCTCTCTCGCCTCGCTACCAGCATCCTAGCTGTATGCCCATTAGCGTGCCAAACCAAGACCCATTCTATAAGGATAAGTACATCACTTGTATGGAGTACACGAGATCCGTCACAACTTATCGAGGGGACTGTACCTTTGGAGCCGCTGAACAGGTATGTTTTTGATTTTGACTTTTCTGATGTTTTTTTTCTTTTATCTTTATTTAAGCCGGTTTCTAGATCTTGTGTCTAATTAAATAAAGAAATGTAACGATTTTGTAACGGCACATTAGTACAGAACAAAGCAACACTCGGATATATTATTACGAAAGACGATATTTGTTAATCTTATTACTAATGGCCTAATTGAATATTTTGTAAGTCATATATGTATTTAGTATTTTTTGAATCTTAACACATGCCAAAACTTGTTTGATGACTTATAAAATGAATTTGTATTGTTAATCTAAAAAACTATTACATACATCAAGTAATATCAACTATCCACATATTGATTTCAAATTGAAATACAATCACCTTTTCTGAGGGTGATCGATTGTCCACTGCACACTGTGATTGTCCAAATTTTGTCATTGAGGCGTACCAATTTCATAGCGTCACAAAATAATTTCCCAACTTTTTTGAATTCACGAATTTTCGAACCCATTTTGCCATTTCAATTCATTCAATTACCTTTATGTTTTTCAAGATCAGAGGAAGTGACTTATAGTCCCTCTATATTCATACATAATAAATGCGATGATTTGAGTGAATGACCAATACCTACGTCATATAAATAGGTACGATATCGAGCCAGTAAATTACAATCATATTCATTGCGTTATTAAATGTGGCTTGTTTGTTTGGTATATCAAGTGATAGCCCTGCTTCTGTTCGAGGTTTACCGATGTAATATGTGATGATAATATGCATAAGCCATCTTTTCACGAAAAATATATGCAGGAGTTTACATCAGCTATATAGAACATATTAACATTCTTTATAAGGGCGCTTTCAATTTATGCGTTTCTTGACGGCCTGCTGCGGTGCCGAAGCGGTGCGTTAGTCGTACAGCGCACGGACGATCTTTTTTTTTCACACACAACGCGCGGTGCGGCAACAGTGCGGCGCCGGTACCGTGAACGCTCGACAACAGGACGGCAACGTCGCAAGCATCACGTGTTCATTTCGGTGTTCAATAGTGCGGTGAATAGACGTCAGAGCTAATTACATCAAATTGTCATTTACGTATTTGCTAAAAATGGATGATATAAACGTGGAAGATTTTATAAACGAAATTGAAATAAGTCCTCCTATATGGAACATTCTCTAGACATTCTTAAATAATTAAAAAAATTGCTTGGATCTTGTATTAACCTAGGGTAAAAATTATGGAAATCACCAGAATTACATGTTAACGAAAACATCGGTGCTGCTCTTTTACGGGGGCGTCGTTTTTGTTTCTCTTTGATGATTTTCAACAAGAGCACTAACAGTAATGTTTCTTCTTCAGAGTCCATGGCTAGAAAGATTTCACATCACTGGGATAAAAACGCACGGCAGTAAAATAGGCTTTCAATTTAGGCGTTCGGTGCCGGAGACTGCTACCATACTGCAGCGGCCCGACAGCGAGATATAACCTGCGGCACGATAAGCGCGCGGCAGCGGTCCGACACGAAAAGCATAAATTGAAAGCGCCCTAAGTCTTAATATGTCGATCTATAATACGTATAATGTTATGTTATATGTCTCCTTAACACCTACAACGACGGAATTGCAGAAATGAGAAATCACAGTACTTTGATATCTAAATTGTATATTTAGTAACATAAACAGGAAGACATACTCGTAACACCAACCAACATCTATACCTACATTTTAATTACTTTATTCTTAGGTAGTAACTTATTTTAGGCCTACGTTACTCTGAGTCTACGTTAGCTTTAGAAACTGAACTCCAGTGGACTAATTCAGAAGTCCATTTTCCAGTCACCTTGAAAATTGAAGTCTCAATTGTATTTATTACTATTTATCAATGTTATTGGGATCAATTGGTAGGGTAGAGTCTATTCGAAATGAACTTTCATTTGGATTTTAATGAATTAGTAATAGGTTGGGGAAAAAGTCTTTTCGCATTATAGTATGTATGAACTTGTAATAAAATCTCTTTGGCTATACTATTTGTATCGGGCTGGTTTTCGTATCATTCAAAGTTTAAATATTAAAGAAGATAATTCCAAATTCAAATTAGGAAAATGTGTGATTTTTATTTGTTTTTCGTACTGTAAAGATGAGCGAATCTAATGAAGAAATTCGATACATTATAAAATTTTACTACAAAAAAGGTAAAAATGCAACGCAAGCCGCGTAAAAAATTTGCGATGTTTATATACGTAGTGCAGTATCTGTCAGAGTAGCACAAATTTGGTTTAAGCGTTTTCAATCCGGAAATTTTGATGTCAAAGATGCACGTCGCTTTGATAAGATAAGATAACTCTTTATTGTACACCAAAGTAAAATACAGTACATAAGTCTTACAAATAGATTTAGTACAATGGGCGGTCTTATCGCTAAAAGCGATCTCTTCCAGACAACCTTTGTATGGACAGGATAAAAATGTAACACATGACGGCGGTGCATCTATATAAATTTAAAAACATATCTACATACTATAAACTTAAATTACCAGTAATAACACAAATTTAATTTAAATAAGCAACTCTAAAAGTGGTTATGATGAATTAACAAGCAGCTACAACTTCAACACAAGGACAGATAATGGGTGTGCACTTTTGTTTTAAAATTACTAATAAACTTGGATGTTCTTATAAAGAGGGGCAAAGAGTTCCACAATCGTACGGCTGTTACAGTGAAGGATCGACTATAAAACTCTGTCGTATGGACAGGAGTTTTAAGTTGGAGGGAATCTGAAGAACGCAAATTGCGATCATTAGCCTGGTGGAGAAACTCAAAACGCTCCTTAAGATAGAAGGGAGAAGAAGGGTTAAAAAGGATGTTATACAAAAGGGACAGTATGTGTGCATTCCGGCGAAGACGGATGGAGAGCCACTTGAGCTTTGTGCGAAAATCAGAAATATGGTCATACTTGCGCAAGCCAAATATGAACCGAATACAGAGGTTTTGAAGGCGCTCAAGTTTGCTCAGTTGGGCTTCAGTGATGTCAAGATAGCAGGCGTCGGCGTAGTCCAGGATTGGAAGTAAAAGGGTCTGTGCAAGCGTAACCTTGGTAGCAGTCGGCAAGAAGTTACGAAGTCTCCGTAAAGATCCAGATGATGCAAATACCCTGCGGCTAATTTCATTGATACAGGGAACCCAGGTTAAACAGGTATCCATCTGTATTCCTAGATTTTTCACTGACTGGGTGATGTCTATAGGGGTTCCGTCAAAAACTATGGATGGTAGTTGTGCAAAATTGATTTTGGAGATCTGTATGGAGCTACCAATTATAATGGCCTGTGTTTTGTTTGGGTTGACTGTAAGGCCAAAGGATTTACTCCAGTCACATATCCGGTCAAGGTCAGTATTTAGTAAGCTAATGGCTCCGTCAATATTTTCAACTGTAGCTTGAGTATAAATTTGCAAGTCATCTGCGTACAGGTGGTAGGAAGAAGTTAAATTTTGTGAGATAGAATGAATGAACATAGCGAATAGGAGAGGGGATAAAACGCCACCTTGTGGGACACCGGCAGAAAGATTGCACCACGAAGAGTAAGACTCTTCAACACGGATGCGCTGACGGCGCCCAAACAAGTAACTATGAAACCAGTCAATTGACATTGGAGATATGTTAAAGGAGCATAAAATACCCAGAAGTAGGTCGAAGTCCACATTATTGAAAGCGCTGCTGAAGTCAAGGAGTATCATTGCTGTCAACTTCTGACTGTCTATCCCAGACCGAATGTCGTCTGTTATTTTAACCAAAGCTGTTACGGTGCTATGACCTGGACGGAAACCAGATTGAAAAGAATTTAACAGGGAGTTTTTGGAAAGGAAGATACTTAACTGTTGATGGATAAGGCGTTCAAGGATTTTAGATAAGTAAGGAAGGATTGATATTGGACGGTAATCAGCAAAAGAGGAAGGATTGGATTTTTTAGGTAAGGGAATAATCTGAGCTTCTTTCCAGGCATCGGGAAATGAGCCAGAATTGATAGAGGAATTTAGGATATGCGTAATAACGTGGATAATTTCATCAAGAATGGGAACAATCATATTTCGACTGATACTGTCATTGCCCACAGCATTTGAAGTAATAGATGCAATGCTCCTTTTAACATCACAATCGTCGAATTGACTAAACTGAAACTGAGGGAAGTCTGGGGTTGGCTGAGAAGAAAGATATTTTAGTGTATTGAGCTTAGTTAATCCATCAATATTTGAGGAATATGAAAAGTGCTGATTGAGTAGATCAATGTCTAAGTTTTTAGGAATAGATTCTTGTTTTGATTTACCAACACCCAGTGTTCTAAGAAATTTCCATACTTTGGATGAATCATTACTTTTATCAACAGAATCGTGAATGAATCGGCGTTGTGCATCCCTACACAACCTGTTGCAGTGATTGCGGCGATCGTGATATTTGGCCTTATTGACCTCCGTAGGCTTGCATGCCATTCTTACTTTTGCCATAGCCTTTTTGTGCATTGCAGTGCGGATTTCGTCCGTAATCCATGGCGCAGGGAGGTGTTTAATTTTGATAGCACGTATGGGTGCATGTATGTCGTAAAGCTTGTTGAGTTGACTATTGAAAGAAGCTACCATGTCATCGACGTTACAAGCACTCATGACCTCTGACCAATCAATATTTCGGGCATCCTCACGAACGTTCTCAAGGTTCATTCCACCAAAGTTACGCTGCATGTGGATTTTAGGCTTTGCTTTCGGCGGACGAACTTTGTATGACAAGTAGATCAGATCGTGATAAGAGAAAGCAGCCGCCGAAGTTTGACCATGCTTAGCCACATTGTTTGGCGAAGATACGAAAATTAAGTCAAGAAGAGAAGGAGAACAATCCGGAAAGAAGTGAGTAGCTGTTAGAGGAAGTATGGTCAAGTTGCTAGCCTTAGCGAGATTTTGAAGTGAGAAAGAGCGAGAGTCCTGCTTTAGGAGGCAAGTGTTAAAGTCACCCATAATAATGGTGTGGTTATAAGAAGGAGTAAGGTCTTCGAGAAGCCTTTCAAGAGACAGAAAATAGTTGTTACGAAGGTGATTGCTATAATAGACCCCGAGTAGAATTTTGGTGCGAGAGAGATGAACTTCAGCAAAGAGGTGTTCGCCTGTGCCGGGAGATGGTGGTTGTGGAGACATGTGAATCACGGAGTAGGGGCTGTGCGCGCGTAAGTATATAGCTACGCCTCCACCACGTCCATCTGAGCGGTCATTTCTTATTAAAATAAAACCTGGCAACGAATATGAAGTAGTCGGCAAACAGGGTTTTAACCAAGACTCGGAGACTAATATAGCATGAATGTTAATTAGATCAAAAGACGCCAACATATCTGGGTAATGAGCCGGAATGCTCTGCGCGTTAATGTGTAGGACATTAAAATTTCTTGAGACATCTCTAAACTGTGTTTCAAGAGTATGGAAAAGAGTTGGAATACTGCGAAAACTGTCGTCGCTGCTTGAATCATCATCATTAGCACAAGACAAAAATGATAAAAAATTCTCATCACCACTTGAAGATGACATAAAATAAAAACTTAACTTAATAAACAACAAAATTTATACTTAACTAAAACTTATTAACTAAACTACTTTTATGCCAAAATGTATTAAGCGTTCCTGCCAAGTGTCTTGGTATAGAAATCCACATAAACACTACAAGTTTAGCGAGAGTCGATACTAAATTAATGTAAAGTTTGGAGAATAGCCATTGAAGTCGTAACCACACAAAGAATAAAGGTGAACAAAAAAAAAAAAAAAAAAAAATATATGAATCTGTGGTGTTTCATAGACTTGACAGTGACAGCTAATAATGCCAATGAATGAGTGTCAAGAAGTTTTACAAATGAAAAAGTCAGCTCAACCAACACAACAAAAAACGAAAATAAGTGAAAATTTTAGGGTAATGAAACAATGGAAAAAAAAGTGGTTGGGTATTTGGATTACCTGCATGAAATAGACTACCTCTTGAGCGGACTTTGCTTGAATGCTTGGCACATAACATGACTACTTCCTGGTCGTCACTACACGTCTCGATTTCGGCGCAGCAGAATCCTTGGCTGTTGCTGCTGTCGCTGGTTTCGCAGCTGCCGCCGAGGGAGAGGGCCCTGCCATCTGAGCGCTTGATATTTTATCAAGATCAGCCATGCAGCTCACACGGCGCCTGGTGTCATCGGGCCCAATGACGAAGACGTAGCCCTCGCGTGTCCAGCTCTTACTGAGTCCAAAGCGTTGCCTGGCTTGCATGAAGACTTCGTGGCGCGATCGAGTCAAAAATTCAGAAAGAGTTATGCCCGTGTTTTTAAGATTGGTCTTTGCAAACCAAATCTTATCTCGAACAGACACATCCCGCAACTTCACAAGAATGGGTCTGGGCCGATCAGATGTCAGACGGCCCATCCTATGACAACGATTTATGTCTTGTGTTCCAAAGCCAGACATTTTAAGGCGTTCAACAATGACTTTCTTCACGGTGACAGCAGTATCTTCATCCTTCTCCTCAGTTACCCCATGGAGGAGCAGATGTTTACGGCGACTCACCATCTCCAGCTGGTCTACTGCCTGTGCGGTGGCCTGGATTTGTTCCTGGAGAGCTCGCAATGCAGTCATAACAAAAGACTTGAAAGTGGAGAACTCTGATGACAGGCTGGATACTGATGCTGGTGCTTCAGACTGCTTCAGCTTACCCTCATAGGCAGCCATCTGCTCAACAAAGAGAGCCTGCATTTGAGCCATGGATCCTTTGATTGCTTGCATTTCCTCCATTTTGAAATGTGGCAGTGATGTGTAACAGAGGGTGATAACTGTATGTTGTGTTTTTGTGTGGTTATTGTAAGGTGCTAAGGGAGATAACACTTGATGGCAGGTATTGTACTTTATACTTTGATTTTAAGCATAAATAATGACTGTTTTTAAACAATAATAATATGTTTTTACGAAATTAAAGGAGAACAATTTTATGAGGTGTTTCTTTTATAACACCTACCCGCCAAAAAAAAGGTTATTTTGGTCGCCCTATTACGGATAAAATTGATGCCATTTTTGAAAAAGTGAAGCACTATCGGCATATCAGTAATAACGACGTAGCTGAAAAACTGGGAATTGACCACAAAACAGTTTTGGCGCATTTGAATAAAACTGCGTACACAAAAAAGCTCGATATTTGGGTACCCCACGAGCTCACTGAAAGAAACCTAATGAACCGTGTGCTCATTTGTTATTCTTTATTACGACGTAATGAAACCGAACCATTTTTGAAGAAGTTGATAATTGGTGATGAAAAGTGGATCACGTACGACAAGAACGTGCAAAAAAGGTCGTGGTCAAAGGCCGGTCAGGCTTCACAGACTGTGGCGAAACCCGGGTTAACTCGCAACAAGGTGATGCTGTGTGTGTGGTGGGATTGGAAGGGCATTATTCATTATGAGCTGTTGCCACCAGGCAGGACCATCGGTTCTGAACTCTACTGCGAACAACTGATGAAATTAAAGCAAGAAGATGAGAGAAAGTGGCCGGAATTAATCAACAGAAGAGGTGTGGTTTTTTTTCATTTTCATCATGATAACGCTAGACCTTAAACATCTTTAGCCACTCAGCAAAAATTAAGAGAGTTTGTCTGGGAGGTGTTAATGCATCCGCCCTATACTCCTGACCTTGCACCTTCTGATTTTCACCTGTTTCGGTCTCTTCAGAATTCTTTAGGCAGTGTCAGGTTAACATCACGAGAGGACTGCCAAAACTACTTGTCGCGGTATTTTGATCAGAAGCCCCAAAATTTCTATAGCAATGGGATCATGTCCCTACCTACAAGATGGCAAAAAGTTATTGAACAAAATGGTACCTACATACTTTAGTTAAATGTAAATAAACGATATTAATTTTTTTTTTATTTTTCCTAAAAAATGCGAAGAAACTATTTCCCCAACCTAATATGTTGACATGACTGTTCTGACTGATTTGACAATCAAAGTTGCTGGGAGTCGTTTGGTGCAGCCTCTATATTCTCTAACTTTGACGACGAGATGTCAAAAATCTAATCGATTTTGCTCTCGTCTTTCGATTTTGGGTTTTGGTGCAGGAATCTTATTCGACTTCATTTGTACATGTAGGTACATCTAATGTCGTTTTACAATAAATAAATGAATATTGAATACTTTTTGTTGAATTTTTGTCTGTAGTCCTTATGATAACTGAGAATAAAGTCCATTATCGACTTCGTTCTTCGACATCGCGTCTTTGTGTTCAAAGTAGACAATAACCCCGCTAGTCACACAAGATAGGTCGCTTATGAAATCTATAGGGGAGACCTATGTTCAGGAGTGTACGATTTACGGCTGATAATGTGCGAAGGAACTTACACTAGCTGACCCGCGGCTAAATGTAGCCGTTTTCTCAATCCCATAAACCAAATTTCATTAAAAACTGTCAAGCCTTTTAGTCGTGAAAACGTACAAAACAGACAAACAGACATGCATATTTACCTTTGCATTTATAATATTAGTGTGGCCTATTGTTTGATGTTAATAAGAACCTAAGAGTAGAGTTCAGAAGTGTATCGCACTATAGATCCAGATCATATTGTGTAGGAGATAAAGGCTTACACAAAGCATAATCTAGCTAAATTCTAGATGAAAACATTTATAACAATATAGGATGTGCGAACGTGAAAATAAGTTAAAATTGTGTTGTATGATTGATCTACTCATTAGTTTATTATCCTACTGTTGAAGTAATGGCTCTTACGTTATCTTACATAATCCTATTATTGTGTTTGTACCCCAGTCTATGCAGTGGAAGTCAGCTATTAGTTAAAGGTCAAACCAATTATTAATCGAGGACTTGTAGTAGATTGATGCAGTGTTACACCAATCAAACAATGAGAGACAATTATCCTGTTTATTTAGACTTTGTACAATATCTAGTTTTTAACAAAGAATCCAACTGAAGCCCCCAACTATCTATCCATATTTTTTGTGTCTTAGCACTCTGTCTACCTACGCTTCCAAAACCCGAATGGGTCAAGTTCACGACTGAACTCCTTGGACCAAACTGTTTCATTGCAAATTTCGTATAAATACTTTTTAGATGACGACTAAACGCCTTGGACGAATTTGTTAGAAACACGATTCATTGCAAATTTTCTATAAAATAATTTTTATATATAAATGCAAACATAATTATTTCATTACCTCCGTGGCGCAGTGGGCGAATAGCCGGCTGAGACGCAGGAGGTCGCGGGTTCGATTCCCGTCTCGGAACAAATGTTTGCATGATCTAGGTACAGATATTTGTTCCGGGTCTGGATGTTTTTCTATATATTATAAGTATGTACATATTTACAAAAAAAACAAAAAGTATTCTATCAGTTATCTGGTTTCCATAATAGCTCTGCTTAGTTTGAGTCTAGATAGCACTGTGTGAAATGTGCAGCTGTATCTATTTATTTATTTATATTACTTACACATTTTCGATTATAAATATCTTAAACTACCTAACAAGATAATAGAAGCATCTTGTTATACCGGCTTTTGCACAGGTTATCTTATTCATCTTGTTATACCGGCTTTTGCACAGGTTATCTTATTCATCTTGTTATACCGGCTTTTGCACAGGTTATCTTATTCATCTTGTTATACCGGCTTTTGCACAGGTTATCTTATTCATCTTGTTATACCGGCTTTTGCACAGGTTATCTTATTCATCTTGTTATACCGGCTTTTGCACAGGTTATCTTATTCATCTTGTTATACCGGCTTTTGCACAGGTTATCTTATTCATCTTGTTATACCGGCTTTTGCACAGGTTATCTTATTCATCTTGTTATACCGGCTTTTGCACAGGTTATCTTATTCATATTTTCTGCAATACGTGGATTTCAATAAGATACGCAGATACATTTTGATATTGATGCAAGAAACGTTTAGACTACAATATATTGATGACTTGATGAGATACACAAACATTCATCGTGTCATGTGATCTTGGACTTTATTACTGACGTAGTTATGTTTACATTTGCATGACATTCATACTCTAAGTAATGTTTCACATTTAGCTGCAGAACCTTTTTAATTACGTGACAGTTGCATACTCAGCAAAGGTGAACATATTATTTTGAAGAAAGCATGCTTCATATTATTTTTATCTGTTAGAGAACATTTTATTATCCTACGTTCATTTAGAATAGAATAGAATAATTCTTTATTGTACACCAGGAATACTTAAAATAAAACTAATTGATGTTAAATATAGTACAATGGGCGGACTTATCGCTGAAAGCGATTTCTTCCAGGCAACCATTTAGATCATTTCTAAAATATTTGTCAAAAGATATTAAACACTAGTCTAGGCGGTCTTATTAATGCCAACCAACGATATCTTCCAGAAAGCTGCTACAACTATTGATTTGATATAGGTAATAACAGCAAAAGGAGACAAAAAGTTCCGTCCCTTTGGCTCCACCATACAGGTGCAATAAAAACAAGAATAATTTAAATAATTTGCATTGCCTTTGTTTTGGCATTTGTGATACAAACAAACTGATGCGGAATCAAGAAGCATTACTTTACAAATATAATATGAAGTTAGTAATTCTTATTCATGACGCAGAGTAGATATAATCATTCAATATTTATACTGACTGCTAGGTGGTATTGTCAAACGAATATCGATAGATTGAAATAACCATGAGTTCGCATTCTTAGTAGGTGCTGACCTCGACCTTCATTGAATTTGTTTGTTTTTAGATACCTTGCCTCTACTTCGTACTGTAAGGTAACTTCAATATTTATAAATAGACGGTTGGTACAAGAATTAAACATATGGCAATACTTATTATGTATATCATTTCATTTAGGTACATGTCATGACAACCAGCTCTAGATTTAAAACGATGTATAAGTATAGGTAGTCTGTAGTAGCAGAAAATGCACTACAGTACATGTTTAGGTTTTGTGTTACTAAATTGAAAAACAAATTTATAAATTTCCTTTTCCCTCACGTAAAAAGACAGGTGTTATAAGTTTGACGCCTATAAAACTATTACTTATATATTTTATTTATATTTTGTTATTTTTGTCAATCTTGTAGGTATACTTTTATATGTTAAATAATAATGTAAAGGCATGTTTCTATTTTGTTATGGTCACACGCACTAAAGGCGTCACATAATACCAGCGCTACAGTAGGTAGTAATGTAGGTATACGTCGCAGTGGCACACCGCTAAGTGACGACCTATTTTGTGATGCTCACACGCACTAACGGCGTCACATAATACCAGCACTACGGTCGTAATGTAGGTATACGTCGCAGTGGCACACAGCTGAGTGACGACCTATTTTGTGATGCTCACACGCACTAAAGGCGTCACATAATACCAGCACTACAGTAGTAATGTAGGTATACGTCGCAGTGGCACACCGCTGAGTGACGACCTATTTTGTGATGCTCACACGCACTAAAGGCGTCACATAATACCAGCACTACAGTAGTAATGTAGGTATACGTCGCAGTGGCACACCGCTGAGTGACGACCTATTTTGTGATGCTCACACGCACTAAAGGCGTCACATAATACCAGCACTACAGTAGTAATGTAGGTATACGTCGCAGTGGCACACAGCTGAGTGACGACCTATTTTGTGATGCTCACACGCACTAAAGGCGTCACATAATACCAGCACTACAGTAGTAATGTAGGTATACGTCGCAGTGGCACACCGCTGAGTGACGACCTATTTTGTTGTCTTGTATATGTATAACTGGTGTATTCATAGAATGTAAAAATGGACACAAAATAATTATTTTTGTATACGTATGTGTATTTATTATATACTTATACGTTATAAATATATCTGTGGCATCTTAGTTCCCAAACGGATAGACCCATTTGAACGCTAGAAAGCTAAGATTTTAACTGGGTTGCTTTTTCACTAGGTGCGATGAAAATATCTTCATCGTACATACTCGTAGCTCCGAAGATTATCAGCAGTTTTACTTTTTGGCGAAGGGATCTCTGTAAACTGGGTAAATTTATTACGGGTTTTTAAGAGTATACCGTGTTTAAAAATGTTAATTTATGCGTGTAATTGTTATAGAAACAGAATTTGTTTATCCAATTAAACTTGTTGATGCGTTCCCACTTATTGCCTTATTTGCAGAGTCCAACAACGCAACGACGCATACACACTCATTAGGTCAAGCCATTAGTGCTAATCGAATGGCTCGTGTTAGTTTGAGTTCTTATCTTTTTGTTATTAGTTTGTACATAATCGTAAACAAAAAGGCTTCCAGTAATATCTTTGGTTTTTTTCATTTCACTTATTCGTAACTCATTATCTTTCTTGTGAAATTGTTTGCCCTCTATTATGATAAATATTATTCCACTTAAGTAGATCTATTAGCAAAGAAATGAATGCTACAAACATAACATAACAACATAATAAACATTTGTTATAACAAAATCCTCTCCATCCAAAGGTTGTTTGGAAGAGATCACTTCTAAGCGATAAAACCGCCCATTGTACGATTTGCTTTGTGTTTTCTATTTTGTTTTGTTTATATTGTGTACAATAAAGTGTTTACATTCATTCACAACTTAGCTGGTATTTAAGATTTATTTATAAAATATTTTTTTTAAGTAAATAGGCACACGCACTGATTTAGATGTCAAAGGAAACCTGTCCTGTGATTAGCATCTTAGGACGCAATTTCTGCTCTACCAAATTACAGATCACAAATACAAGTTTAATTTGCGCCGTAGCTATATCTAATCCAGTCCATCCAAAGGTTGCCTGAAAGCGCTTTTACCGATAAGGCCGTCATGTTTAAGTTTCTACGTTTTCTAAGTTATTGTTGGTTGGTGTAACAATAAATAGTTATCTAATCTATCTCTATAATACTTTTTCCTTTACCCAGATGAACCAAGCTACACACTTTCTAGATGGGTCTCAAATATACGGCTCAACCAGCAGGGAATCAGCAGCCCTACGAAAAAGGACCGGTGGCCTGCTGAAGACTTCGACCTTCGAGGACGAAGACCACCTACCTCTGGCCACCAATCCTAAGGAGAAATGCCTTGACTCTGCAACTTGCTTCAGTGCTGGTGAGTAGATAAGCCTACTTAGATTTGGTTACGCATTTATTGAAGGTGATTTATGTTATAGCTGGGGGCAGTGGCAAGTTGCAGCACTAATATTTGCCAAGACTCGTGGCAGACGGGGCTAACCAATAAACATGTATGTTCCTTTTCAATACAAAATTACTGGTAATTAGTGTTATCGATAGATACTTGGCGCATCACTAACAGTTCCCGTAAGGGCTGCGATACCGAGCGAGATAGCAATATCATCGTCGCCTGTCTGTCAGAAGCGTTGGCGTCTAGTATAGCTGGATAAAGAACGTAGCCACTGCAGTAGTGATAGATAAGACTATTTTAATCAGACGTCATGTCATTAGTCATTACTCATTCTCACAATCCAATCTTTTTATTTGACGATAAGAACGTTTAAATGTCTGGCTTATGTAAATATTGAAAAATACTATAAGTTTCTAGAAGGTAGGACAACCTTCCTTTAACAAAAGACGGTAGATACCTATTTAGATAATATGTTTACAAACTTTATACCATGTGGCAAGATTTGGTATCTGAGAACTGATAAAATTGATAAGAAAATTATATAGGATTCTAATAATGCCTATAGATAAGATAACATTTCCTACATATCTAGATATTTAGTCTGGTAAAACGAGTAACAGTAAATGCCACACTCATCGTCACTACATAGTATAAAACAAAGTCGCTTCTCGCTGTCTGTCCCTATGTATGCTTAGATCTTTAAAACTACACAACGGATTTTGATGCGGGTTTTTAATAGATAGAGTGATTCAAGAGGAAGGTTTATATGTATAATACATGCATAATATAGGAGAGAAACACTGATAACTTTAGAGGTTTCTTATGTGATGTCGTAAGTAAATACTCTTTTAAAATACTCTTTCAAGAGTAACCTCTAAAGAAAACATGTTTGTAATGTGTAATGACAAAAAAGTTGAGAACATTGTATATAAAGACATTCTGTAGTATATTTAATATCAGCATTACACCCGTGCTAAGCCGGGGTGGGTCGCTAGTCATTGATAAACTGTATGGAAACTTTTTTATGACATGCTATTTTGAAGTGGTCGTTTATGATAAGGTATCTCACCTGATTCGGATAATAATGAGGAAAATATGGGTATTTTCATCGTAAATCGTTATTTCAAAACAAATAACACACTTACTTGCCCTATAATTAAGTGAAGTATTTAAATTATTTAAGAAGTTGGACTTAAACAAGTCAGCGGGTCCCGACAACATCCCCCCTATTGTAATAATAAAGTGCGCTAAAAGCCTAGTCCTGCCCCTCACTCTCCTGTACCGTCGCTCGTTATCGGAAGGCGTGGTGCCAAACATCTGGAAATCAGCTTTTATCACTCCTGTTCACAAGAAAGGGCCTAAGAATAAAGTTGAAAATTATAGGCCCATATCTAAATTATGCTTATTTGCTAAAGTGCTTGAAAAAATAGTACACACCCAATTGTACTCCGCGCTCAAGCAAGATATTGCACCGCAGCAGCACGGATTTTTAAAGAATAGGTCTACTACGTCAAATCTTTTGTTGTGCACTGAGTTTGTATCCCGTTTCATGGCTGAACCCTCGCAAGTTGACATAATTTACACTGAATACAGCAAGTGTTTTGATCGCATTGACCACTTAGTCTTATTAAAGAAGCTGCAACGGATTGGCATCAGAGGGAATCTTTTCAGGTGGTTCACTTCTTATGTCCAAAACAGATGTCAAACGGTCGTTCTTAGCGGGTATTCTTCTTTGCCAATGTATATCCCTTCAGGAGTTCCTCAGGGATCTTTATTGGGCCCCTTGCTTTTTACACTTTTTGTGAATGACATCTCATCATGCTTCGTTTATTCAAAAATTCTTCTTTACGCAGACGATATGAAAATCCTATATAAAATTAACACTATAAATGATGCATATCATTTGCAGGACGACCTTATTCGTTTTCAAAATTATTGCATAATTAACAAGTTAAATTTAAATATTTCCAAGTGCAATGTCTGTTCTTTTACACGTAAGCCAATTAGTATCAAGTTTAACTATACCTTACACAACTTACCTCTTACAAGGGTAGACACAGTTAGGGACCTTGGTGTTTTGTTTGACAGTAAACTTCTTTTTGACGAACATATTGAGAATATTGTGAACAAAGCGTCTCGTGCACTTGGTTTTGTTTTTAGAATGTCTTCTGAATTTACAAGCATTAAGACCATTAAAATCCTATATTGCGCGTATGTGCGTAGTCACTTGGAGTTCGCCTCTCAAGTCTGGAATTCCTGCTATGACGTGTATTCTACACGTGTAGAAGGAATACAAAAGAGATTTATGCGATACTTGCAGTTTCGTGCTAAAGTTTATCTTCCTGATTATATAACCAGATGTCGTAAATTTCACTTCCTTCCCCTGTATAAACGTAGAAAAATTTCCGATTTGTCGTATCTTCTGAGCATTGCAAATGGCACGGTTGACTGCTCCGAGTTACTGGAGCTACTGGGATTATGCACGTATAGAGTCAGAATAAGGAGACCGCACATTTTACATGTTCCGGTAGTTAAAACCAATTACAGGCAAAACGCATTTGTTATTCGAGCAAGCGCCTCGCTTAACACTTTGGCAGATGCAGATATTGATATATTCAATACTTCGACAAGCAAGTTAAAAAGCTTGCTTGCAGATAAGTTCTTCTGTAATAATTAATGTACCTACCTAAAACTCTTAAGAATGAATATTGTAATATCAAACGGTTTTTGTCCACTGTAACTGTGTTTTTATATAAATCTTTTTTTAAAATTATCTGTGGAAAGGTCATTGGGCATTTTGTTCGGACATATGACCCACGGCGCACAAAAACGAAACAGGGCTAGGTATGTAGTTAAATGTATATGTTACTTAATGGTATGGGTCGCATTATTGCAGGATATGGGAGAACCGCAAAAAAAATTTTTTTAATTAATATTATAGCATTTTTAAAATAATTATTATAGCATTTTTAAATTATTATTATAGCATTTTTATAATGAACTAAGTAAAAACTATTGGCCTGACTGTAAAAATACTTTGTAAAACAGTTGTTTTGAACAATTTCCAGGAATACGAAAATAAAATCCATTTTGCGGTAATAATATTTTTATTCTGCATTATCAAAATCTATAGTTAATTCATCTAAAAAGGCTGCAGGCGCGTCTATCACGTCTTGATGCCTGGCCCATGACAGAAAGTATACGACGCTTACAACATGTGCACAGCTTCCGACAGTGCGACGGCCGTGTATACACGAGCAGTAATACTGTTGGATGCTATTTCTTCCAATATGGGTAGGATCTACTAAAATATAGGTGTAGTACTGCTTTGCACGGACGTGTCGTGACTGTATTCTGCCTCTTATCAATATCTTATTTTCAATCATTTCTTGGTGCCGGTATAGTTCGATAGTGTATACACCATCCTCACGCATGTGCTCGTGGCAATACGATCTTGCGATTCTCAAGTGGTATGATCCCAACGTAAACAATATTAATTCGTCAAATGTAAGCCGAGGAAAGTCATCAAAATCCGGATCATTGCCATCGAGTCGCACAAACGCTACTCTCTGCCTGTTTAAATTATGGTTAATCACATATTCTGCCATCTCATTGGGTTCATTCATTCGTTCATTTATAATTCTTATGAATTGTTCCGCATACATATGGTCCTCATATGGATGGCGAGTAGCATTAATTATGGCCGCAGTTATTTTGAAGTCGACCATCATGTTTCTCATGGCAACGTTAAAATATACATGGCGGAAGATTTTAAAATCTTTCTTGAATCTGCCGTTAATGGTTTCCACTACCCACCGGATCATTGTTATTAATCTAGATTTATTAGCATCTAGTGTCGTCAGTTGTTCTCCTCTTACTCTTGTAGGCGGCATGTGAGGATTATACCCGCATTCCTCAATTTTATCAATCGAATCCCGAAATCCACGATCCAATATAAAAACATCATTAACTCTCAAGAACCCATGAATCGGAGAATCTTCTTGCATCAGGTCACGCATAATGCTTGCGTCCGAAGTAGTCGCAGTGTAAGGCCCCGTAACATCTACTATGTAGCCGTCGGTACATACTATAAGGAAGGGTTTTACTAAGTTCCGAAACTTATGAAGACTGTAAGTTTTGCGCTGGAAAAGGAAATTCGAACTCTTTTGTAGATAAATATATGTTCCATCACATACGAGAATGGCCGCCGGTTCATTATAGTTACCACCAAAAAAATGGCTTGGAATTGCAAGATTCTTGGCCACCACATCTTCCCTAGTAATATGATTTAAGCCCAAATGCTGTGGAACAAAATCATTACTTAAGCATTCTCTTGCTATCGCCAACTTCCTTTCTAGGGTTCTCCTCGACATATTGAATTTAGTGGCTAATCGCTCATCTGGTTCACCGGTTCTTATTTTTGTTAAAAAAATTCCAAGAACTGTGGCAGGATGAACTGATCGATCACCCAGTGAAGGCGTTTGGTTCAAAATAACATTAAATTGATATTTTGTTAGTCCCGTCCAAAAGTGAAATTCATTGTCCTCTATTTCTTCAATATTTTCGAAATCAAGGTTGCTTCTTTGTTCGATACCCCATTTATATAAATTCATCATACCAACAACATGAGTACTGTCAAAGTTTTCGTGGGATGTAGTGTTGAGCAAGTCTACCCAATCATTCCTCATAAAATGAGCATTGCAAACCCGAGCTAATTCTGGTATATAAAAATTGTGATTGTGTAAGAGTTGGAACTTAGCATATAGTGGAACATTATGGGCCACTACATTTCTACAGTTTGTAAAAATACAATGTCTCGCTGTATTCGATGCTCGCTTATATCCTCTAGGCGTAACAAAACTAGGCTGCAATTGTACTTGATCTTGCACTGGTTGCTCTTCAACTGGCTGATCTTGTACTGGTATATTTTGTACTTGTTCATTTTGTACGGGTTGATTCCGTAAACGACGATCTAACCTTGACCAACAAGCATGGCACATGGCCCGTGAGCCATTAAAAGTAATCTGAAACAATTGAAAAAAAAAATATATATTCCTCCATTTATCAAGAAGTAAAATGAGCCATTACATTGAGCAAAGCAACATTTGTACAATCAAGAGCACGCGACGAGTCATACACATACGATGACAGTGTAGTGTACTTACCTCACGTGGTATTATTTCTTGCAATAATAAATCTACAAGATCCCTTTGTCTTTCCAAAAAGAGAACTGTCAATATGTGTTTTCGTCGACGTAAAACAGATCGATTACACGACACGCAACTATTTTGTCTTTCCATGTTAATGTAAACCAATCGTCAAGCAAAATCAGGGGTCCATAAAACACGCTCAAGTAATCAATAAAATGCAAAAATCGGAAACACGAGTTTAAACGCACAGATCGAAACGAAGGATGACGTACGACTGCGGGGCGGTCAGAGCGGGTGGGGCGCAGGCGGCGCGTCGCACGCGCACTTCGATACCTTACTGTTATTTTCTACCTGTCGAAAGTGCGAGCGAGAGAGACATACAATCTGTTATGCGATACAAACATTTTTCTTATGCTTGTACATACATTTTCACAATGCTGACAGTAAAATCTTTAGTTTTTAGTCTAATAGAATTATAGTTAGACTCACATACATACTGTTACATAACATTTTTCCTCCAGCAGATACATAAAAAAAATTTACATATTTAGAAAAGTGGAATTGAATACTTTACTTTAAAAGTGATTTGAACACTGTGCGCGAAAAAAAAAGTGGGTCAAAACCGCCCAATGATCTTTGTAATTGGCTCTAAGAATACATGTATGTTTTGCATGTATTATAATTTATTTAGTTTTCTGTGTACCTAGCTGTAAGTTTCCTTAAAATAATAAAAATAAAAAAAAAAAAAAAAAAAAAAAATAATTCGGCTACCTTATACACTAATAGTACCTATAGCTTTAATAGCTTAATAGTACTTTATAATATTATATATAATATACAAACCTAATACAATTTACTTACACATTAATTAAATTATTTCGAGGCTACTTCAGTGGAAGCATTCAGATTGAAAATCTATAGGCACTTTCTCGGTCAAACCGACCAAAAATGAGCAACTTAATCGTTCCTTATCACTTCTTCTATTGTTATGTATGTATGTATTTTTATTTGATAATGGTATAGTTTAGTATATGATATAAAGTATTTAAGTAGTATGTACCTATGCTATTTTTATTAGTTCTGTGCAAATTTTTCTTTAGTTCCCTTTCCTGTGCACTACCTACACATCTTTATCTACAATACACAAAGGTTATCTGGAAGAGAATGCTCTTTAGCATTAAGTTCGCCTTTGTACTAGTTTTATAAGTGCAATAAAGTATTTTCAATCAATCAATCAATTTAATTAAGATAATATAACTATGGTTTTTCTTACGTGCGCGTTGATGTCTTTTGTATGGAAGTACGATCAAAATCGACTGAGTCGTAGCAAGAACTATTTCTATAAGATATGTATTTAGTTGTTCGTATTATGTGATGATTTGTTTACTTCTAACTTTCACTATTCTTATGAACTTGTTGCGTTCATATATTATGTAGGCTAGCTGTGGATGATGTGGAAATTTGTGTTGGTTAATCACAACCCTGTCGAGTTCCGATGTTGCTTTTTATTCTTTTTAACCTACTTCAAAAAAGGAGGAGGTTCTCAATTCGACTGTATTTTTTTGTGTACTTACCTCAGAACTTTCAACTGGGTGAACCGATTTTACTGATTCTTTTTTGTTATTTGAAAGCTGGTGCTTCCCGTGTGGTCCCATTTCCATTTGGTCCAGTTCTGACAATGGCATCCACGAGAGAACCATATAAGTCTTAAATTTGTTTAATTTTTATGTTATGTTATGTTTGTTAGCTCAGAACTCCGTTATATATCAACTGATTTGAAAAATTAGTTTTTTTGTTGAAAGGATATACTTTCAGATTGATCTTATGCAAATTTCATCAGAATTGGTAGAGTAGTTTGGTTTTTACTGTTATCTGAAGTCGGTTATATTTTTGTAATAAAGTTTTTTTGTGTTACTTCTAAAAAGCTTATAAATCTATACCTAACCTCGATATCTCAACTAATCACTATATTCATATCCCTCGGCCACATTACTCGCCTTGGCGCGCGGAAACTGGGCAGGGACATAACGTGATGATGTTACTTCTCATGCTACTCGTCATGCCCAACCGCTCCACATTTTGTCGGTTTTATGTGCGCGAGTCAAAGGGCCGGCAACATGAACGCGAGTAAGCTGGCCACGCGCGTTCTCGGTAGTACCTATACCTTACTCGCACGAGTAATCGCGCAAGGAGGGCTGTGTATCTGTGTACCTACGGTATTCTTCTTCTTAGCGTGTCAAGAGTTCTACATTTTCTTTTATACTATGTTGGACAGGTTTAGCCACAGCAATAGCATTACGTGAGGCGGTTATTTGGCGGTCCTCCATCGTACAGGTGTTCGGGCACAAAGGGCACATTAGCAAGTGCTGCATTGACTGTGCAGGATGTCAAGTTAGGGTCCCTGAATCTCCATTTGCACATATTAATTCTGCAGCTGCCAACCTGGGTGCGGAGCATGTTTAAGGACTTCCAGACTGGCCACGGCAGACCGTGCCCGGGTGGTAACTGGCACGACGGCATTAATCGTGGCAACATCGCGGCAGCGCGAGTAGCATGAGCAGGAGCATAGTGTAGACGCGGGGATAGATTATAGTGATCAGTTGAGGTATCAACTGTAATTTTGTTATTAATAAATACTTAGTGAGCCGCCCAGGCTCTGCATGGATTTTGATAAAATACAAATAGCCTGTAGCACTCAGGGATAGTGTAGTTTTCTATCAGTGAAATCATGTTCAGAATTGTTTCAGTAGTTTCTGAGACAAACATACAAACAACAAGCTTTATCCTTTATTATCCTTACTATCCTTACAAAGGCGGAGCGATGAAAAAATCCACAAATAAAATTGGTTGGTTTGTGTAGCCTCGCACAGCGCTTAGCTTCCCCGCACACCTCTTCTAGAAACGAAACCTTCGCCCACCTTAAGACCTCTGACATACCTTTTAATCTTTATATTAGTATGTTCTGATAATAAATGTATCTTTTAACATTTTTATATTTTTGTCTAGGTGACATCCGCGCCAACATGCATCCTTGGCTAACCGGCTTGCACTCCCTATGGGTAAAAGAACACAATCGCATCGCAAAGATCCTGATCACCCTGAACCCTGAGTGGAACTCAGACCGGCTATACCATGAAGCCAGGAGGATCGTGGTGGCTGAGTTGCAGCATATCACCTACAAGCACTGGCTGACTGCTCTAACTGGTAAGCTATAATGAACAATCGCGAAGAGCCTGGCTACTCTCAACCCTGAATGGAACCTTAGAAAATCAGAGAAAGTTATGGTTAGTTCTTCGTTATCACGCACCATAAAGCCTTCCCGGCTTGCCACAACTAGGTTCAACAGACACGGGTGCCGTAGTCAATTTATTTTCAACTAGCTGCCGCCAGCGGCTTCGCTCGCGTTGTTTGTCAATAAAAAGTCCTATGTGTTAATCCAGGTTATAATCTACATGTATACAAAATTTCATCACAATCGGTTCAGCCGTTCCGGCGTGAAAGAATAACAAACATCCATACATCCATACATACAAACTTTTGCGTTTTACTTTATAATATTAGTAGGATGAGATCTGATCATTTGAAAGAGCTGCATTCTCAAGTGAGTGTGGTTGTTTGCCGTTATTACCCGACTACGGACAAGCCAAAAAGACTGGTTATGTTTTAAGCAGTCTATGTATGTTTGTATTCATCTATGTTCCACCGTAGTGTCTAAACTACTCATCCAATTTTATGGTACTCCAGTTCTTAGCACATTTAACGGACTATTCTTGCGAAATCTTGTCACTTATGTGGAAGAGGCTCTGTACATTCATGTGCCCTATTAGAACTCAGAAGTCAGATGTATTACGTAGTCGGGTTGCAGTTTTTAAACTTGTATAGATTGATTAAACTCCAAGGCTTATATTATTATTTTCAGATTTTACCATTAAAACCTCTTTTCTCACATCCCAGCTCAGAACACCTATAGAATTCTATAAAAGAGTAAGATTAGACAGAACTCTTCCGAGTAAAACACTGATTCCAGTACTTTTTAATATATGTATGGTTTGTCTGATCGGTCCCGGCCTATTACTCTAACGACCCTATCTTCAGAGTTTAAAATAACACTATTCTTACTTCTCAGCCAGAGCGCCCATAACAAACGTAGATCCCAATTTAGGTAACTGAGTCTTACTTTATATCATACTCATATATTTTGTTTTCTAAAACCAGTTTACATAATGATGTGCTCGAGTAAAACAACTTGTCGTGTTATTTTTGTTGTTGTAAGCTATTCTTGGCGGAGTACTTGCAATAGGTAATGGCCAGAGCAAATGGTAGATGTTGTTTAAATATTTGTTCACTACATAAGATTTCCTAGTCCTCTCAACAAAATAAGGTTATGTAATAGTTATAATGTAGCTGATGAGATAATATACCTACCATATATAGGTACTTTATACAAGTTATATTACTAAAAAATCTTGTAATCTGGTAAAAATCTGACTATAGTACAAGTCATGACTCGTGGCAGACGAGGTCAACCAATAAACATGTATGTTTCCTTTTCAATATAATTACTGGTAATTAATGTAATTGATAGGTTATCGATAGGACTCGGCGTATCACTAACGGTTCCCATAAGAGCTGCAAGAGCGAGCGAGATACCAATATTATTGTCGCTTGTCACACGTTCTAGGACCCCGTCTGCCAGGAGCGGTGGCGTTTAGTATAGTAGCTTAGCTACGAGGGTACATATTAGATAACCGATCGAGTGGAGATCACTCACTGGAAAGCGCAGTGTAGGACGACTTCCCAATATATGGAAAGACAACCTGAAAACTTTGGGTGCAGGTTCGGTCACTCTGGAAATCCATGGGAGAGGCCTATGTTCAGCAGTGTACGTCCTATATGATATGATGATGACTTACATAGCCACATAGACTGCTAAACACATTACCTTCCTTATACTTCATCGTAGTAGGGTAAACATTTAAAATGTACATTTTGGATTGGATATTGTTTGCAGGCAAGGAATTCGGCGAGTTCTTTGAAAGTTACGAGACCGGCTACAACCCAGACATAGATCCATCCATCACCAATTCCTTCGCCACGGCCGCCTTCCACTTCATCAACAGCCTTCTTGACCAGGATATTCAGCTTTACGATGAGAGCAACAACGTGACAGCAGCAAGGCTAAAGGATAATTATTATAAGCCAAAGCTTCTGATGCAGAAAGGTGGACTGGAGAAGGTTATGAGGGGAATGCTGAACCAGAAGAGTCAAGGCATGGATTTCAGTTACGATGATGATGTAAGTATTCGCCACTAGCTTCCACCAGCGTCTTGATACGCGGGGATTTCAAAAAATAAATAAATAGTGTTGAACATTTCACACAGCGCTATCTTGCCCGAAACTAATCAAAGCTTGTAATATGGGCACCAGATAACTGAACTGATAGAATAAAATATAAGTTATCAAATTTGAATAAAACTCGGTTGAGCCGTTACGACGAGATTGTATAACAAACAATCATCCAAATTTTCGCATTTATAATATTAGTGTAACTTTTGGAGTTGCTATGATAATCAACGGTGTCAGACGAATAGTCGGACGGACAGAAGCACAGACGGACGCACAAGGTTCCGTTTTTACCATTTTGGTGAGGCACAAGACACCGAGCTCGACGTTGTTGGGGAAGTTATAACTATAAAAAAAATTCAAGGTTTTTAATCTTGTGTTGTAAAATGATAGAGGTAAACAAGAAATTCTTGAATAAATAAATGCACAAGGCTGAAATGGACGCTTTCACAACTTTGCATTTTTCTTTCCTGTTCTATATAATTTATGAGCGAATTAATTTTTTTATCCGGTTTGTTGGCAACAACTTAATTATACTGCTTGATTGATCATTTTTATTTCTCTAAAGATTACAAATCACACTAATATTATAAATGCGAGTTTGGATGTTTGTTTGTTACGCAATCACGCCGTAACGACTGAACCGATTTCGATGAAATTTGGTATATACGTAGATTATAACATAGGCTACCATTATTTCCATAAATAAGTTCCCATGGGATAAAAATGGGAGGTCACAGTTTATGTATGTATTTTGCACCCCAGAACAACGCGGACGAAGCCGCTGGCAAAAAAACTAGTCATTTATATATTCATCAACATCATCATTATAACAGCCACAGGACGTCTAGTTATGAATTCCCCATAGATTGACAGTGCGGCTTGCTTACAGCAACTTATAGAGGTCGTCCGCAAAATTGGCATTTACTCTTATATTTGTTTAACTAGTGGTTCGCCCCGAACAGAGATCTCGCGAGCCTCCCATAAAAACAAAAAAATATTATTTGTAATCTTTGACTATCAAAATAGTGCTACGAAATGCATTACCAACATACTTGACCTGCAGTTTCATTCAAATTAACGGGTAACGGGAGTTCATGTAATTTTTTTTTGTAGAAATTGTAGTTATTCTGGATTTCAGACTTTTCCCTATATTCGTGTAAAACTACACGCATACCAAATTTTCCGCACTGTGGGATCACTGGTGCACCCTGGGAATTTTGTTAAAGTTCAGTATATACCTTCTCTTATATATCAGTTGAAGACCAAAGTCTTCAACCAGTGTGTGTTGCCAGTGATGACCTATGGCACTGAAACGTGGTCCTTTACTCATGGCCTCATGACCAAGCTCAAGGTCGCTCAACGAGCTATGGAGAGGGCTATGCTCGGGGTTTCTTTGCGTGACAAAATCCGCAATGAGGAAATCCGCAGAAGAACTAAAGTTGCCGACATAACTCTCAAAATTAGCAAGTTGAAGTGGCAATGGGCAGGCCACATCGCTCGTAGAACCGATAACCGTTGGGGAAGAAAGGTTTTCGAGTGGAGACCACGGACTGGAAGACGCAGCGTAGGCCGGCCCCCCACAAGGTGGACCGACGATCTAGTAAGAATCGCGGGGAGCCGTTGGGCGCAAACGGCTACCAACCGCTCGTTGTGGCGATCTAAGGGGGAGGCCTATGTTCAGCAG
Organism: Philereme vetulata; assembly: GCA_918857605.2. Taxonomy (NCBI): domain Eukaryota; kingdom Metazoa; phylum Arthropoda; class Insecta; order Lepidoptera; family Geometridae; genus Philereme; species Philereme vetulata. Next base: position 13,428,438 of record OU975430.1, on the reverse strand, counting down.
TGGACGTCTTCCAGCTGATGATGATATATCAGTTAAGTTCAGTATATAACAATAAAAACGGGGTTGAAATGTACTCACAAATACCTTTTATGAGACGTACCACTTGACCGGATAGATCCATTTTGTGTTTTTTTACCCCAATCGGCGATCGGATAAACGCTTCGAAAGTTATCCTCGGACAAACAAACATACATACATACATAGAACGCCGATTTGCCCAAGTTGATTTGGAAATCTCGCTTCGATGTATCAAAAGATATATTTATATAATTACTGAAGAAAAAAAAAATTTTTCTCAGTAAAGTCGGTTTACGGACGATAATTTTTCGTGATAACGAGTGGAAGAGAGATAAATGCGTCACAAGCCGAACGCTTAGGTTATTTTGCCTCTCTATCGCTTGTTCCGCGATCTCGCTTGCACGAAGTTCAATTTAGGGGAGTTCACCTCCGGAGAAAAGGCCTGCTTTCCATTGAAAAATCTCCACAACAAAAAAAAAGAATTTAAAAAAAATCCGAAAAATAAAAAAAATACTATTTCTCTTGCCTATCTCTTTCCGTTTAGAAGGTACGAGAGAGAAAGAGAGAAAGAACCTTTTTATCTGCCCTTCAAATCTTTTTTGATTGCTTCTTTCAAAGGGAAAAAGCCACGCGAGTGGGGGAAATTTATAGGGTACTTTCCGTTGAAATTGGGTGAATAGAATAAAGGATTTTGTATTGAAAAGTCCCCATCAGCTGTTTTATTTTAATTTAATTATTTATTTGTATTTCACCTTTCCGCCCGCTCACTTTCGAGAAATTCTTTTTTCCTTTTTAAATTGGTTTGGAAGGTGTATTTTCCCGGAGGACTCTCGCCGATACGGGACCAGGAAAGAAAGGCAAGAAACAAGGCAAAGGTTTCCCCCCTCATCTCTCCACTAGTTCTTGTACAAAATATTAATTTATAAAACAGGGAAGCGGCTAAGAGGCAAACCCCCGTGGTTTGACAATAAAAAAATTACCCTATTTCTGGAAAAAGGGAAAGCAGGCCTTTGCCCGACCTTGATTTGTATACACCTAATAAAAATTCTAAAAAAAATGTGTGGCTCCCATACAACAAACGTGATTTTTTTGCCTCCCGCCTTTCCGGGGAAGTACCCGATAGGGATCTTCCATTTTTGATTTACAATTACGTGTTTCCCTTTCCCCATAGTTCCCCCTCCTCATAGGCAAAATTTTCTATGGCAATGGTTGTCTTTCTCACGTCACGAATAAGCCCTGTCTAGTTTATAGGAACTTTCTCCCATCCCCCCACTTTTCCCCCTGAGCCCCCCTTAAATATTTATTTTATGTGGCTGCATCAATTTCCACCAAATATTCTCACAAATGCCAGCTTTAAAAAATGAAGTCGCTTTTTTCACCAATTTCAAATAACAATATATTTTTTACCGTTTGTTTCTACATTTTGCAACCTTGTAATTAAACAATGTTATTTATGAAATGTCGCTGCTACCTTGTCGTTTTGTTTGATAATCAATGTAAATATTTAAATGTGTAAAGTTTAATTTTACCTACGTATTTATGAATAGGTATAATAAAATAGAATTAGCATTGTATTTAGGTAATTTAGAATGTATCATATTTTTTGAGAAAAGTAGCAAAAAGTTAACACGATGATTTCTGAAACATTGCGAAATACATTTATGAAACAAAGGTCATTGGGCATTTTGTTCGGACATATGACCCACGGCGCACAAAAACGAAACAGGGCTAGGTATGTAGTTAAATGTATATGTTACTTAATGGTATGGGTCGCATTATTGCAGGATATGGGAGAACCGCAAAAAAAAATTTTTTAATTAATATTATAGCATTTTTAAAATAATTATTATAGCATTTTTAAATAATTATTATAGCATTTTTATAATGAACTAAGTAAAAACTATTGGCCTGACTGTAAAAATACTTTGTAAAACAGTTGTTTTGAACAATTTCCAGGAATACGAAAATAAAATCCATTTTGCGGTAATAATATTTTTATTCTGCATTATCAAAATCTATAGTTAATTCATCTAAAAAGGCTGCAGGCGCGTCTATCACGTCTTGATGCCTGGCCCATGACAGAAAGTATACGACGCTTACAACATGTGCACAGCTTCCGACAGTGCGACGGCCGTGTATACACGAGCAGTAATACTGTTGGATGCTATTTCTTCCAATATGGGTAGGATCTACTAAAATATAGGTGTAGTACTGCTTTGCACGGACGTGTCGTGACTGTATTCTGCCTCTTATCAATATCTTATTTTCAATCATTTCTTGGTGCCGGTATAGTTCGATAGTGTATACACCATCCTCACGCATGTGCTCGTGGCAATACGATCTTGCGATTCTCAAGTGGTATGATCCCAACGTAAACAATATTAATTCGTCAAATGTAAGCCGAGGAAAGTCATCAAAATCCGGATCATTGCCATCGAGTCGCACAAACGCTACTCTCTGCCTGTTTAAATTATGGTTAATCACATATTCTGCCATCTCATTGGGTTCATTCATTCGTTCATTTATAATTCTTATGAATTGTTCCGCATACATATGGTCCTCATATGGATGGCGAGTAGCATTAATTATGGCCGCAGTTATTTTGAAGTCGACCATCATGTTTCTCATGGCAACGTTAAAATATACATGGCGGAAGATTTTAAAATCTTTCTTGAATCTGCCGTTAATGGTTTCCACTACCCACCGGATCATTGTTATTAATCTAGATTTATTAGCATCTAGTGTCGTCAGTTGTTCTCCTCTTACTCTTGTAGGCGGCATGTGAGGATTATACCCGCATTCCTCAATTTTATCAATCGAATCCCGAAATCCACGATCCAATATAAAAACATCATTAACTCTCAAGAACCCATGAATCGGAGAATCTTCTTGCATCAGGTCACGCATAATGCTTGCGTCCGAAGTAGTCGCAGTGTAAGGCCCCGTAACATCTACTATGTAGCCGTCGGTACATACTATAAGGAAGGGGTTTACTAAGTTCCGAAACTTATGAAGACTGTAAGTTTTGCGCTGGAAAAGGAAATTCGAACTCTTTTGTAGATAAATATATGTTCCATCACATACGAGAATGGCCGCCGGTTCATTATAGTTACCACCAAAAAAATGGCTTGGAATTGCAAGATTCTTGGCCACCACATCTTCCCTAGTAATATGATTTAAGCCCAAATGCTGTGGAACAAAATCATTACTTAAGCATTCTCTTGCTATCGCCAACTTCCTTTCTAGGGTTCTCCTCGACATATTGAATTTAGTGGCTAATCGCTCATCTGGTTCACCGGTTCTTATTTTTGTTAAAAAAATTCCAAGAACTGTGGCAGGATGAACTGATCGATCACCCAGTGAAGGCGTTTGGTTCAAAATAACATTAAATTGATATTTTGTTAGTCCCGTCCAAAAGTGAAATTCATTGTCCTCTATTTCTTCAATATTTTCGAAATCAAGGTTGCTTCTTTGTTCGATACCCCATTTATATAAATTCATCATACCAACAACATGAGTACTGTCAAAGTTTTCGTGGGATGTAGTGTTGAGCAAGTCTACCCAATCATTCCTCATAAAATGAGCATTGCAAACCCGAGCTAATTCTGGTATATAAAAATTGTGATTGTGTAAGAGTTGGAACTTAGCATATAGTGGAACATTATGGGCCACTACATTTCTACAGTTTGTAAAAATACAATGTCTCGCTGTATTCGATGCTCGCTTATATCCTCTAGGCGTAACAAAACTAGGCTGCAATTGTACTTGATCTTGCACTGGTTGCTCTTCAACTGGCTGATCTTGTACTGGTATATTTTGTACTTGTTCATTTTGTACGGGTTGATTCCGTAAACGACGATCTAACCTTGACCAACAAGCATGGCACATGGCCCGTGAGCCATTAAAAGTAATCTGAAACAATTGAAAAAAAAAATATATATTCCTCCATTTATCAAGAAGTAAAATGAGCCATTACATTGAGCAAAGCAACATTTGTACAATCAAGAGCACGCGACGAGTCATACACATACGATGACAGTGTAGTGTACTTACCTCACGTGGTATTATTTCTTGCAATAATAAATCTACAAGATCCCTTTGTCTTTCCAAAAAGAGAACTGTCAATATGTGTTTTCGTCGACGTAAAACAGATCGATTACACGACACGCAACTATTTTGTCTTTCCATGTTAATGTAAACCAATCGTCAAGCAAAATCAGGGGTCCATAAAACACGCTCAAGTAATCAATAAAATGCAAAAATCGGAAACACGAGTTTAAACGCACAGATCGAAACGAAGGATGACGTACGACTGCGGGGCGGTCAGAGCGGGTGGGGCGCAGGCGGCGCGTCGCACGCGCACTTCGATACCTTACTGTTATTTTCTACCTGTCGAAAGTGCGAGCGAGAGAGACATACAATCTGTTATGCGATACAAACATTTTTCTTATGCTTGTACATACATTTTCACAATGCTGACAGTAAAATCTTTAGTTTTTAGTCTAATAGAATTATAGTTAGACTCACATACATACTGTTACATAACATTTTTCCTCCAGCAGATACATAAAAAAAATTTACATATTTAGAAAAGTGGAATTGAATACTTTACTTTAAAAGTGATTTGAACACTGTGCGCGAAAAAAAAAAGTGGGTCAAAACCGCCCAATGATCTTTACGACATTAGCAACGTTGCTAAAATCAATCCTATTATTCTTGCTCATTACGAAAGTCACATTGTAACTTTGATTGAAACCACCGCTCATCAATTCAGCACTGAATGCGTTTCGGGTCACTTTCGTGCAAAGTTGGGATTGATTTATTTGCCGTTGCCAACAGTTTTTTTTCACCCATTCTGTTCTCTGTTAATTTTAATGATATAATATAAGTATATTTTCCAAGATACAGGCCATTTCTAGTTTAGAACTTGGAACCCGCCGAAACATGCATAACAGTATGCGATCTTTATTATCTATATCTTCGCATCTTTCAGTCAACGAAATTGGTTTTATATACTACCTGCAGATGATACAAGCATATGGCCCACCTGATGTTAAGTGATAACCATCGCCTTTAGCAAAGTTCATCAACTTAAAGCATAAAGGCGTAAAGCTCCATGTGCCTGTAATTTCACCGCAAACCGTACTCTTAGTACCGAGACAGCAATGCTGCTTAGGTGGCAGAAATAGGCATGGCGATCTCCGTGGCGCAGTGGTGAATAGCCGGCTGAGTTGCAGGAGGTTGCGGGGTCGATTCCCGCCGCGGAACAAATGTTTGCATGACCTACAGATATTTTTCTGGGTCTGGTTGTTTCTCTATTTATTATAAGCATGTATTAAAACAAAACGTGTATAAATATTCTATCAGTTATCTGGTCCCCTCTTAGTTTGGGGTTAGATAGTGCTGTGCGAAATTGATTTTCTTTCCTGGCTTGGTCGCGAAGGAACAGGCGGTAAAATTGACCTTTCAAAGTGAACCTTGTAATTTTATTGGATAAATACGTATCGTTTTATTTTGATTTCCAGCATTATCATTATAATTGTTATTTCCAGGTCCGTCAGCACTGGCTGGGCGGCCTCGATGTGTTGGCAATAGACGTGCAGCGCGGTCGCGACCACGGCCTGCCTGGGTACGTGCAGTACAGAGGATTGTGCGGTCTATCAGTCGCCTCCACCTTCCAACAATTGGCTGACGTCATCCCGCAAGAGGTACATTCCAAAATTATGGGAACTGGCTTAGTTTAGAAATCTAAACTAAGCCAGTTACATGTATTTATAATTTACGCATATCTCATCATCATCTCAGCAAAAAGACGTCCACTGCAGAACATTAGCCTCCCCCATAGATTTCTGGAGCGACGGATCTTGTGCGGCCGCACCCAACGGCTCCCAGCTACCTTTATCAGGTCGTATTTCCATCTAGTGCGTGGTCTCCACTCTAAAATTTATCAGTGCTTGGTCTCGAGATTTTTTCTGCCCCAACGGCCGTCAATTCTTCGAGTTATGTGTGAGACTTCCACGCATCTACAATATGCGGGTGAGCTCGTTGCCGGTTGCGGGAGGTTCGGTGGTAGAAGTGGGAAGTAGGGTTTAAATTGAACAGCTCTGAACTTTTCGCCGTTATATATTTCATAAAAAACGCTGAGCGCTCCGATGTCACGGCGCATACTCTGCGGCCCCAGATTAGTATCTGGGGCCGCTGAGTGGGTCGTGGACGATACGAACGGCTATGCGTTGCAAGGAGTCTAGGGGCTGTAGTTGGTGTTTTGGTGCATCGTTCCAGATGTGAGAATAGTACGTTACTCCAAAAACCTCTTAACAAACTAAAGAATAAGTGGATGCAAAATATCTGTTGCTACCTGCCAGGATTATCCATCCATATAATATGAATAAAATTTCACAGTGTTATCTAGGGGGCTATTTTGGGACCCTTATTATTTATGAAGGATGTTAAAAAGATGGTTTAAAAAAAGTTATAAGATTAAACTCATTACTCAGAAGTACTCAGATCAGCTTAGCTTAGTTTGGGGCTAGTTAGCGCTGTGTGAAATGTCCAGCATTATTATTTATTTATTACTTTGCAATAATTACTCCATGATTATTTCAGATTGTTGAGAAGTTGTCACAGCTTTACGAGCAGCCAGGAGACATTGACCTAGTGATCGGTCTGATGGCGGAACATGCGCTACCTGGCTCGCTGGTCGGCCCTACCGTCACCTGCATCATCAGTAAGTCTCTTTAATAACAAATAATACCTTACCGTTGATTTATTATAACTAAGGAAACTAGCACGTCGAACTAAGCACTGAAAATGTAACATGATGATAGATTACACAGTAATTACTACTTTCACTTCATGTAATATTGTTTTTATATACTAGTAATAACGATTTGGTTTTTTATAAACTGTTATTTCTGTAGTTTTGAATTTTGAATGGGGTTCAGGCAAACTTTTCAATGCATACTTTGTCATATTGACAAGTGAGCAGAGCGGTATCGCGTGACGGATGTATCGACGCGTTTTCGAGTACGCCGCGTCCGAGCGGTTCTTGTGAAATCTATAAATTTAATAAATGAATGCACCTAAAAGTCACATATTTCTGACCCCACATAAGCTATTAGATACTACGAGTACGTGCTTACTTATTAACTAGTGGTTCGCCCCGAACTGAGATCTCGCGAGTCTCCCATTAAAACAAAAAATATTATTAGTAATCTTTGACTATCAAAATAGTGCCACGAAATGCATAACCAACTAACTTGGCCTGCAGTTTCATTCAAATTACAGGTAACGGCAGTACATGTTATTTGGTTGGTCTTTCTTGGGGTACAAATGGCAGTAATTCTGGATTTCAAACTTTTGCCTATATTTGTGTCACTAAAGCTACACGCATACCAAATTACAGCACTGTGGGGTCACTGGTGTACCCTGTGAATATTGTCAAAGTTCAGTTTTTATTATGGCTAATAACTCAAAAACTATAAAGACTACTAAAATTAAAAACGGAGTCGAAATGTACTAATGAAGGCCTTTTATTTGACATGCCATTTGACCTAATAGTATAATTTTCATTTTATTTTACCCCTCTTAAACCCCAATATCTCAACAACCCCCCAAAACTTTTAGCTCATTTAGTCACACCAAAATTATGCCATCATTATCCACCTGTGTGTCAAATTTCAGGATGATCGGATCAACGCTTCTAAAGTTATCCTCGGACATACATACATACATACATACAACGCCGATTTGCCCAAGTTTATTTAGAGATCTCGCTTCGCTCAATCAATTAATTTTCGGCTGAAACGCAGGAGGTAGCGGGCTCGATTCCCGCTGCGGAACAAATGTTTGCATGATCTACAGATATTTGTTCCGGGTCTGGATGTTTTTCTATATACTTATTATAAATATTATATTTACAAAAATAAGGTATATGTATTCTATCAATTATCTGGTTCCCATAGTGCAAGCTCTGCTTTGTTTGGGGCTAGATAGCGCTGTGTGAAATGTTCAGCAATATTTATTTATTTATAATGTTGATGATATGTAGATCAGTGGATAAGAAGAAGTAGTGGAGTTCTTTGTGAAGGGCTCACCCGGGGAAGTAGTTGACATCATACCTATTTCTGCCGCAAAGCTTTGCTGTGGTTTGAAGGATATGCCGTTGTAATATTAGGAACATAAGGCATAAACAACACCTGTATGCCTAAAAGTTGAGCCTCGGGTTTACCTCTGATGTTACTCTTCATGTTTTATACACGTGTAACGCATAAATAAGTTAACATTAATAATTATGACGACTATTAAAATCCAAACCTCCACAAGGAACACACGAAAGGATCGACAACCTTTGTTCATTCTATCAGTCAGGGTTCATTCTATCAGTCAGGGTTAATTCTATCAGTCAGGGTTCATTCTATCAGGCCAACACAGAATATACTTCCCAATAGCAAAGAATAAGTATAATTTTTCTAAATGATTAATAAAAATTACAGAGGAACAGCTATGGAGGACGAGGACTGGCGACCGCTACTTTTACTCTCACAGCGACGAGACAGGAAGCTTCACGAAGCGGCAACTAGCGGAGCTGCGCCGCGCGACTCTCGCCCGCGTCCTCTGCGACAACACGCAAGTCGCGACTGTATCGCGCGACATCTTCCAACCTCCTTCCGAAAGGTAACTAATTAATACGTTCGTCTAAAATTCCTCCTGAATTGAGATTTTGCGATGTTATAATAGAGTGTGTGTATGTGTGTTTGACTTTAAATCAGAAGTTCCCAAACTTTTTTTTCTCATAGACCACTTTCAAAATTTTGCTTATTCCGGTATACCCCTGCAGCTACATTTCTACCATATACCCAGTCGACAACAATGTGAAGATAGGATCTAACTATGGAAGTTTGCGCTGCGGCTGAATTCCAACCACGAGCTTTTTAAAATATTATCTGCCTACATTGATAGGTGAAGTCAAGCCAACATTTTAGTTCTTCACTATCGAAACCAGATAAATTTTCGTGGACCCCCGCTTACAAATTGTGACCCCCATTTTTTGTCAAGCTAACGTAGACCCCCGTCGAGTCTCCCGTGGACCCCTGGGGGTCCACCTGGACCGCTTTGGGAATCAATGCTTTAATTAAATCATCATTTCGATCAAATCATCGAAGTGAAATGATTTTCTCATTCTCTCATAGATTCCATCATCAAATTAATAATAAAAAAGTAATAGGACATCAAAATACGCAACTTTGACTTGGATGACATGTTTATTCTAGTTATTTTGATTTAAAAACGAAACTACTAAACCGATTTTGATGAAATTGCTATCGGACCAATCTGAAAGTATATCCTTATAAAAATTAACATTTTTCCAAATCGGTTAACAAAATAAAAATAAAATGATGTAGTTCAGAGGTAACAAACATTTATTTTACATATAACCTAATTGAGAATATCCTTTTTTTTAAAAGTCGGTTAACTATTAAATTCGTAGCAGTCGTAGATAGTCTACAAGGGTTTGTAGATGCACTACGGGAGTTTGTAGAGCTCTACGAACTCAATATGTGGAGATCTGAAAAGTCTGAAATTGCACGCCCCTCTTAATTATGTCAAGGACACATAATATTTATATATTGCAATTGGTTGTCAGTGCGCCGTGGTGGAAATTCGAAATACAAAAAAAAAAATTGGGAAGTCATCACGTCATCTTTGTTCCAGTAACCCAATCGTCTTTTGCGGCGCGCTGAAGAAGGTGAACCTTGACGCATGGCAGGACGCGTCCCAGCAACCGGACATACTGACTCGCACCAACAACTGGATCAAGAATAAGGTCGTTGTTGGTGCTGGAAACGACACCAAATAAACTATAACCTTTCATGTACTACTTGGGCCTGATTATCCAAGAGACTTTAATTTCAAAAACTCTAGTTTTGAGTTAAATTTTGAGGCCCATCTACATATGTCATTTAGAGTAAAGGGTAATAGTTAAACAATATTTGTATAATGTAATATGTTTGGTATGACTACTAGAAAGGGCTAGATAAATAGTTTTTACTTAGTAAGGTTAGCTAAGGCCATTGACACTGTCACTTTTTTAGACGTGTTTGGTATTTGTATGACCGTGACAAACCAGCTACGGAAGAAAGAGTTTAATCTATGGCCTTAGCTCGGGCTGAGTAACGATTATTAACTAAGCCTTATGTGTGTGAGTGGCAACTTTAATAGGCCCATTTCAACTAACTTAGGTTGTGCTGTTTAGGGGTAGGTAAGGTAGATTTAAAGACCTAAGAGAAGGCAGAAATTGTGCAATTATGTTGCTATATATGTAGTTATTTAGCGTTTAACATGAAACATTTTAGGAAATAAGATTATAATTTTAGAATTAATTTGCACAATGTTTAATTTGTATTTTTGTGGCAGCCTTAATTGATTCTGATTGGTCAAGGCGCCATTGCTTTTGGTACATTGTGATTGGCTGGTATGTAAGTGTGACACAATACGAAATAGTTGCATTGTCTCATGTTATTCATCTGGTGTGATTTATAGGGAATAAGCCTTTTTAAATCATTTTTTGAACCAATTATCATGTAAATTGTAAATTACCCTCATTTTGGTATCTTATTTTTAAAATGCATATTTGGTCGTGTGATTCAGTATTTAGTTATGTTTATCTACGTTAATCGCTAGTTTAAATTATCTGTTCCTTAATTATCAAGCAAAGTTAGAATAGACAACACTTTACCTACTAGTTAAGTTTATCTAATACATGCAATATAAGCAAAAATCAATAAACTAGAAACCAGGAACAGGTTAGCTGTGTCTGGTTTCTGTAGTCTGGTCTGGTCATAGCTAACGGACAGCGAAAGACAGTACTGACTGATGAACTGACCGGTCAGTTACTGATCCTTTGGAAATCGGACCTAAGGCTGTGCTCTATTGCTAGTTCGCCCGAACTTTGTCGGTGCGAACTCGCGATCAAATATACTGATGTTGATTTGTTGTCCTAAGTGTCCGCTATTACGTAACGCCACACGCGGGTCGCCTTCTATTAGGACACCCGAATGTTGTGCGAACGTGCGATGATCGCATCGCTTATTCGCGCGATCGCTTTCTTTACACGCAGCGCCTAATGCCTGGTTTACACTTTGTTAAGTGCAAGTGCGAGTGATAAGTGATTAGTTAACGTGTTTTTTTGGTGTCAAGTGTATTCAGAATGTTCACACAGTGATTCACATTATTTTTAGTTGATTCTGCAGGTTCAAAGTGGCTCTGTCGGTGGAGGACGAACACCAGTCAGAATAAGATAAATTTTAATAGATATGGTTGACGTTATCGCATCGGAAATTGAACATGAACAAAGCGAAAATGTTTAGATAGCGTTGAATTCGGGTGACGCTGCGAGTGCGGGGAGAGCGCGGGTGTGCGGGGGAAGCTACATAACAGTAAATAAATTCTTCTTTATTGCAGACACAATGATACAGATTTTAAAATCTACATTAAACTAAAATTAAAAAAAAAGAAAAATTAACAATTCAATAATTAAAGTACATTAAAAATTATTTAAAAATAAAACATTATAAATTAAAAATGACATTGAGTCTTACTTAGGTTGGGTGGCTATTTCCACCGTCCGTCAACATCAGTCTGTCCGCCAGACTCTTGATAATTGTGTTTCTACACATGTCGACTCTGGACATGCACGGCTTCTAATCACTTCACTTCGCACTTGCACTTAGCACTTAACAGCGTATGCGTTTACATGCTGATTTTACTAATCACTTACCACTTGCACTTGTCACTCGCACTTGATAGTTACAAAGTGTAAACCAGCTCTAAGCCACGGAGTATGTTTAATAATAAGTTTAGGTAGTTTCTGTCGTATAAATAGGTACCATATTGTACAGTGGCTGTGATAATGTGTTGGGTTCTCCCTCTTTCTTTAGTCTCGAGAAAGCTCTCTGGATTCATATGTTAAACGATCTGGGAGCTACTAAATAGTGGAAATAGCATCAAAAATGATATCCCATAAAGAGTACTTAAGAACTTAGAAACCAATTGATTGGTAACTATTGTGTACGCAACGTAATGTGAACGTTGCGGAACATAACACAAAATTTAATATTTTAATATTAATTTTATAACATTATTTTAGTATTGTTATATATGTAATACTACTATAATATAAGTTATATAATAATACTATATTATATATTGCATATGCATATATAATATAGTATTATATATACATATTGCATACTCTTGTCCGCGTTTAAAATTTACAAATATCAGATATCTAATGGCGCTTTTTGTAGAATAATTTAATCAATCATCTTTGTAATAATTTCTGCGGGTTTTTTATGAGATTATGTTTTTCCCAGTATCCTATTTGCTGTTTTCATTCATCTTGTTATCGATTTATTTTTATTGGATTTGGTTTTTTTTAAGTAAATGTACGTTTTAATTGTGTATTTCATTATCTTATGATTTAAGCAGCGTTGAAAATTAATATTAAGTAGGTAATTAGTTTGGCACGTTTCAGAGAGGCATCTACATTCTTAAGATTCCGTAGCCAAATGGCACAAACAGAAATAATCAACATATTTTATTGCATGTTGAATGAACATGGCATTAAAGCCGTGTCCCCACTAGGCGAATAGTGAGCGGGTAACTGTTTGATTCCAATTAGCCTCCCTATAATTTTGGAATGGAGTGTCCATACAGCGCGTATTGTAAGAAAGAAAGAAAGAAAACATTTTATTTAAAAACCACACAGTCATAAAGAAAATAAAACACAACAATGAAATCTAACCTAAGCACTAGAGTCTGTCAAATGAAAGTAGACCCTGTAAAATCGCGGCAAATTCAAAAAAATATCAGCGTGGCAACCCAAACATTAGGAAATAATAATGATGCCACACTCCGATTCTCATTTTCCCTAATCTGTTGAAAAAAAGTCAAGAGTACCTACCTTAAACGACGACCTATTTGAAGAATATTAAGAGAGTGACTGAAACGAAAGAAGTAAGTCAGATTCATGGAAAATGGTCATCCGTGGTTCCTGCCTACATCTTCGGGAAAAGGCATTTTTTGCCTATTTTTCCGGTTCAGAATGACAAAACCTATAAAATAGTTCAATATTATTAATCTCCAGTTGATAAGAGTGGGTTACAATTCGTTATTATTATAGTTATTTATAGTACGTGCAAATATTATTTTATACCACCCTAAATTTACCCAGCTGTAGAACATAGCGTCCGTAGGTGGAAACACATAGTATTGCCATGTAAAAAGTTACGAAAAAATGCGAGTGCCTACTTTCGTTTGACAGACTCTAACACTGCTGACACTGCTACTCAGATTTATAACTTTTGCAGTTGTCAACGTTTTCATTTGTGTATTGTACTTTGTCTTTTCCAAATAAATATACATATATATGTATATTTTTTTATTTTGAACAATCAAACACGTACGCATTTTGAGGCGTTTTGCTTGCCGACTCGTTCAGTAAGCAGCGAACGATGCGCGCTGTCGGCGGCGCACTTCGCTCACTACGCCGGAGCGACGCTCCTCTCAGAACACTTATATACTTATACTACCCGTACCTTCCCAAGAGTTTGCTGTTAACTCGACATTGTGTTAAGGCAGGTTCCTATATCCGTGACATTGAGTTATGGCAGGTTCCTATATCCGTCGGTAAGTACGCCTCGTATTATTTCCTTGAAAAAGTATCAAACAAGTGTCAAATTTTTGCCACCTTTTCAAGGAGAAACGAGTCGTAGCTGGTTACCGACGGATATAGAATCCCGCCATTAGTGACTGATACGCCGCTCAGAGTCAGCCAGCGAAAACTCAGCCGCTCACTGTTCGTCTAATGGGGGCATATCCTTAATTTTATGGATACGGAATGGCACTAAGGCTATTTTAATGCCGTGGAAAGATGGCAAAACCTCTAATAATAAACGCAAGTAAATCGTAAAGTGCAAAGTGCCATTATACCAAAGACTGGAATGCAAATGATAGCGGTATAACAATAAGAAATTACCGCAAAAATTTTGTCGTTTAAAAAAATGACGTTTATACTTCAGTGCCTTAATTATAAACAATGTACACAATGATTTGATACTTAAATGGATGTAGAGAGTTATGAGATTTATCAGTTTTTATTAAATAATGCTTATAAATATTATCAAAAAAATTGTTTGCAAAAAAACTATGTAAGTGCATAAACTCGTAGAGACCGTCTCCTCTTTTAATGAACGCCCCTCCACTTCATTACTTCAAAGCGAAATGTTCTTTAATCTGTGTAAAAACAAGGTACATTTTGAATTGTCTTGCTGTGGTGTTGATGCACAGTAATGGAGGGGCGTTCATTTTTAGAGTAGACCATCCCTACGAATCAGTTTGAAGGGTTTATGTACCCCAAACATTTTAATTATTATTTTAGTCGCAAAATCAATAGAATATTCTTTATTGCTACATTATAATAATCATGAGTATAATAGTTAAGTTTATTTTAAAACTATTTTTATACGCTGCCAATAAACTTATAATCACTTCGAAACTTGATGTTTGATTTCAAATACTCTACTTTCAACCAAAACTGTTTGAATAGACAGACAGACAGTAAATAGTAATTATAGGCTCATGAATAAAGGTCGTTCCGAGCACATATTAATACATACATTTTTTAGAAGTAAAACTTCTTTACGCACGCTTGACTTGAGGAATAAACTAGTGAATGCGTTACGAAAAGTACGAACGAAAGTTGAGAGGGAGATAAGTTAGTGACGATAGAAAGAGAGAGAGAGAGAGAGTTACGTTTCGTATGTTACTAGCACACTAGGCAAGGTGCGAGCACACATTTTCTTTCTCTCTTTCTCTCATATCCAGTTGATTTGTCGCATATCTCCTATCCCAAATTAGCCTAAATTATACAAACTGAAAATATATACATACATATGTATAGATGGAGCTAAAGAAGATTTACTTCAGTCGTGGGGTCTAAAGCACACTCGTTTTCTTATTAGCTTCTGCGGCTTGAGTACTGCGGCCACGAGGCCTATTGTGATCGCCATTTGTTTTTGTCGCCCCTAGGATACGGGGGCGTTTAAAGTTCACCACTAAGCTGCTATAGCTGCGAAAAACTGTAGAGTATTTTTAGGGCTGATAGCTGTTAGCTCCTTCGAAATAAGGATGTGTTTGCCCAGATGAATGCTACGTTTACGCATTAGTGGAGCACACTCGCCTAACAGATGTAACGGTGATTCTGCCGCCTTATTGCAGATTCTGCAGGTTTGTGTATCGCATAGCCCTAGTAGACCAGGGCCGAAGCCTTCAAAATGGTAAAAAGTGAAAAAGTAATAATAGTAGGATGAAACCCATTAGAAAAGGAGGGGAATATGATAAAAATGAAAGGAAAAATAAATTACGGGCGATCCGAGTTCGGGAAGTGGGAGGGGGTGAGTTTTTAAGGGTACAAAACTGTTTATCTCACCATCAGAAAGTAGAGATTTCAACGAACAAAAAGCCCACCGACTTTTTGTAAAAAGCTGATGTTTTGACGCGAGAATTTTCGATTGAAAATTAGGGTGCTTTTTTGATATTAAATCAAAATAAGGTGAAAAAATAAATATTTTAAATCAAATAAATTACAGTGTATTTGGGACATATTAAGGTAAGTTTTCACAAAATTTCGTAGAAAAACACAATTTTTTTGAAAAACAAAAATAAAAAACTAAAAACTTGGTTATTTGAATTTTTCATATAAATTTTGAGGTTATGTGAAAATATTGTTAATAAAAAGTTGTAGATCTTTTTATTACCTACAACTTTGCTGTTTAACTTTTTTCCATAGGACTTGTAGTTTTGCCGGAAATCGAGATAAGGCTCCGCGCAGACAGAGAGCGTTCTGCGTTCCGCGTTCTGCGTTCTGCGTTCCGCGTTCTTTGTAATGCGAAGGATCTATAGCGCCCGCGCACACAGAACGCAGTCAGACCGCGGCGGTCATTCGGAACGCTTGCGTTCTCGCGTTCTCTGCTCAGAAATACAAAGAACTCGCGTTCTCGCTATGGCTGGTCCGAGCGTTGATATAGAAAAATTGGTTGAATTGGTGAGAGAAAGGCAGTTTTTGTACGATCTAAGCCATAGGGACTACAATTTGATTTATTTTAAATTAATTAATTATCAATTTAATTTACAATAAAATTTTTTCGTCATTGATTTGTAGTTCACCTTTTTCTTTGAGATAATTATGCAAGCAACATGCTGCCTTAACTACATGTACCGTAGTGTCTACGTCTAATTCAAATGTTTTTAGAATTGATCTCCATTTTTGAGACAAAATACCGAAGGTACTCTCAACTATACGTCTTGCACTACTAAGTCTTTGATTAAAAATTCGCTTTCTTTGATCCTCGACATCAGTAGGGAAAGGTCTCATTAAAAATGTTTCTAGTTTAAAACCGCCATCACCTATAAAAACATGAGGCATTGGATTATGTCTGCCCGGTAAGGGCTTTGGTCCAGGAATGTTCAGTTGATTGTTAACAAGCTTTTGATAGAAAGGAGACCTGTGAAAAATTGTACTATCACTTTCTTTTCCATAGCTACCCACGTCAATAAAAATAAATTTGTAGTTTGGATCAACTATAGCGAGCAAAACTATGGAAAACTTTGCTTATAGCAGAAATGTAACGTTCCAGTATTAGATGGACTTTTTCTTTTGTAGATATAGCTTTTCTCCAATTGGTATCTTGTTTTTCTATTTCAGATTTTACATAGTCATGTAACTCATTGAAGCTATTTATTAACATTCGAAAATAAATATTAAATCTCTCTTCATCTTGAAGCAGCTCAGGGATAAGAATACTAAATTCTCCCATATTATCTCGTTTCGTGTTGATAGGGTGTACCCAAAATTTTCTTATTTTTTTGACTCCTCTAGACTCCACAAAAGCAAGGCTTCATCTTCGGAAGATGAACTTTCGAGAGACATGTTTCACGCGCAGAGAGTCGCGAAATAGAACGCAAATGTCTTGAACGGCTCCTGTGTGAGCTAGAACGCAGAACGCAGAATGGACGAACGCAGAACGCAGACCGCGGAACGCAGAACGCTCTCTGTCTGCGCGGAGCCTTAATTATTTTTTACCCTTAAAAACTCACCCCCTCTCACTTCCCGAACTCGGATTCCCCGTAATTTATTTTTCCTTTTTTATCATATTCCCCTCCTTTTCTAATGGGTTTCATCCTACTGTTATTTTTTTTGGTTTCACACATTATCTACCCTGCTCTATAGCTTGAACATGTGCTTATTAAGCCGAAAGTGTCCAGTCAGGGCTCTGACTATAATGCGGATTTAGTTTCTGCTTAGCGCTAGATTCGGTTTGTATACAGTTTATCAAAGGTTTTAATCAGTGATTTGGAATGGTTTATGCTTGAAGAATTCATCCAAAGTTTGAACAATTTTAATACGTACATAGTATCTATTATTGTTCCTCTGTGATGTGGGGCGGCCTCCGGCAAGGTGGAGGACTTCATCCGGCGAGCGTAAGGTCGGGTTGTTCTCACCCGAAATAGTTAGATACCTAATAGACTAATTTGGTAAGAACCGCAGGTCGGCGTTGGATGCAGGCCGCTTCCAACCGCAGTTCCTGGAGATCAATGAGGGAGGCCTTTGTCCAGCAGTGGACGTCCTACGGCTGATATGATGATGATGATGAGACTAATTTATTGGTTTATGCACGGGTTTAGGATTACAAAGTTTTATTGCATAGTATATTTATTTTAGCATATCGGTTCAGCTCATGCTTCACATACTATAATATAATTTTCCATGCTTAGATATCGGTCTTGGTATCTTGTTGGGAGGATCTATCACCATTTCACAACTACTTGTATACCTAAATATGATGGATTTCCACCTCACTATCCGAATCTATATTAGATATAATCTATATTTATTTATTATTATACCTGATCTTACCTACGCTCGCCAAGTTAAAAAAGGTGGCGGACAGAATTTGGATGAGAAGAGCCGAAGACCGGGCTCAGTGGGGCGTATTGGAAGAGGCTTATGTCCAGGAGTGGAATAATGTGACTTATGATGATGATGATGATCAGTCAAATGTGTAAAAATGAGACTATTTGAAAAGGAGCGCTTAGCTTTAGTGTCAGCCGCCCGGGGCGGAATAAAATTTTGCCGCCCTCTTATTTAGGTATTTCAATTTAATAGACTACATATACAGTAATTCTAAAGAGCTTTTCGGCAAGAACAGGCATCATCATTGTTTTGCCGCCCTCTTATTTAGGTATTTCAATTTAATGGACTATATATACAGTAATTCTAAAGAGCTTTTCGGCAAGAACAGGCATCATCATTGTTTTGGCGCCCTCTTATTTAGGTATTTCAATTTAATGGACTATATATACAGTAATTCTAAAGAGCTTTTCGACAAGAACAGGCATCATCATTGTTTTGCCGCCCTCTTATTTAGGTATTTCAATTTAATGGACTATATATACAGTAATTCTAAAGAGCTTTTCGGCAAGAACAGACATCATCATTGTTTTGGCGCCCTCTTATTTAGGTATTTCAATTTAATGGACTATATATACAGTAATTCTAAAGAGCTTTTCGACAAGAACAGGCATCATCATTGTTTTGCCGCCCTCTTATTTAGGTATTTCAATTTAATGGACTATATATACAGTAATTCTAAAGAGCTTTTCGGCAAGAACAGGCATCATCATTGTTTTGGCGCCCTCTTATTTAGGTATTTCAATTTAAAGACTATATATAATATACAGTAATTCTAAATAACTTTTTGGCAAGAACAGGCATCATTATTGTGGTCCAGAAGTGTGCTGCTTGGAGTGTTAAGCCAGGCTAGTACGACAGACGAATCCGTACAGGTTACAAATAAAAAACACACTTATATACATGTATATATATATTAATCGCATTTATTACAAAAATTCTAAATAAATTGTCATGAACACATGATTAGGTATATCTGGACGATAATCAAGATTGAGTTATTCCAACGATATCAATTATCAAGATTAATTGACTTCCAATTAAAAATGCGATGATACCTACTGTTAACATTTATATTGAAAATTAATATACTTCTTAGAATTAAAAACAAAACTTCTCTGTCTTTAAATAAAACTTTATTTGTCTACTTTTTTAAGAGCAATGTCTTTTATGCACTATCAATGTCTATATTATCCATTCACCACACACATCTTGCTCAATAGACAAGATAGCCAGATTTGTTAGCCTTTAAATACTCTTTGTTGATATTATATCATTTATGATCAATTTCAATTTGAAAAACTTCGTTCTTATTTGAAGTTCTAGTTCATATTCATGTATCAGTAGATTGAAGTTGGTTATTGCGCGCTGGGAGAGTGGGAGGTGAGAGAGAGCTCCATCTACTTGATAAGGTCTATTGTAGGTAGGTACACTTATTAATGCAAATCAACATCTTGTATCTCCTTCAAAGAAATGCTTCCATGTTTTGTATGCGCTAAACAAAAGTGATTATAAGAACAAAAAAAATAGCAATTCCATTCCAAGCTGAAACTGCGTAAGCTTGTAGATGACAGGTACCGACTAAAGTGACTAAACAATGGTTAAAAATTTCTACAGAATCCTGGCTGCCTTAAATAAATTGCATTCTATTGAAGTACAAATTCTCAATCTTTTCATATGGAACAAAACCGAAAACCTTATTGTAAATACTGGAATTCAATTAGGTAGGATATATATTTGATATATATATCCTACCTAATGAACGGAATATATATTTTAGAACGTCATGGGTTTGTTTGAAATTATCTAAATAGGATATTATCTTGTTTTCTTAGGAATCTTCTTAATTTCTTAGGAATCGACATCGTAGGTATACCATTATATATGTATATTAGTCCAATGATAAGTTTCGAATACTTTACCTTTAATTTTGGCTTAATTAAGGACATGCTCGTCGATGCGACGTTTGATGTGAGTAGGTAGATGGTACTTAATTACGTAATTAAGTACCTACCATCTAAGTAAGTACCTAATTAGTTTGACACGTTTCAGGGAGGCCTATATTTTTAGGGTTTCTTAGGCTAATGGAATTGGAATGAAAATGGAAGCCAAAAAAACGTACGTTTGCATAGTTATCTACTATTTTATAACCCGTGAGCTCGACCTCACTTTGATCTAGTCATCCAATAACTCTTCTTATATAAAAACGTACGTTTGCATAGTTATCTACTATTTTATAACCCGTGAGCTCGACCTCACTTTGATCTAGTCATCCAATAACTCTTTTTATATAAAAACGTACGTTTGCATAGTTATCTACTATTTTATAACCCGTGACCTCGACCTCACTTTGATCTAGTCATCCAATAACTCTTCTTATATAAAAACGTACGTTTGCATAGTTATCTACTATTTTATAACCCGTGAGCTCGACCTCCCTTTGATCTAGTCATCCAATAACTCTTCTTATATAAAAACGTACGTTTGCATAGTTATCTACTATTTTATAACCCGTGACCTCGACCTCACTTTGATCTAGTCATCCAATAACTCTTCTTATATAAAAACGTACGTTTGCATAGTTATCTACTATTTTATAACCCGTGACCTCGACCTCACTTTGATCTAGTCATCCAATAACTCTTCTTATATAAAAACGTACGTTTGCATAGTTATCTACTATGTTATAACCCGTGACCTCGACCTCACTTTGATCTAGTCATCCAATAACTCTTCTTATATAAAAACGTACGTTTGCATAGTTATCTACTATTTTATAACCCGTGACCTCGACCTCACTTTGATCTAGTCATCCAATAACTCTTCTTATATAAAAACGTACGTTTGCATAGTTATCTACTATTTTATAACCCGTGAGCTCGACCTCACTTTGATCTAGTCATCCAATAACTCTTCTTATATAAAAACGTACGTTTGCATAGTTATCTACTATTTTATAACCCGTGACCTCGACCTCACTTTGATCTAGTCATCCAATAACTCTTCTTATATAAAAACGTACGTTTGCATAGTTATCTACTATTATATAACCCGTGACCTCGACCTCACTTTGATCTAGTCATCCAATAACTCTTCTTATATAAAAACGTACGTTTGCATAGTTATCTACTATTTTATAACCCGTGACCTCGACCTCACTTTGATCTAGTCATCCAATAACTCTTCTTATATAAAAACGTACGTTTGCATAGTTATCTACTATTTTATAACCCGTGACCTCGACCTCACTTTGATCTAGTCATCCAATAACTCTTCTTATATAAAAACGTACGTTTGCATAGTTATCTACTATTTTATAACCCGTGACCTCGACCTCACTTTGATCTAGTCATCCAATAACTCTTCTTATATAAAAACGTACGTTTGCATAGTTATCTACTATTTTATAACCCGTGACCTCGACCTCACTTTGATCTAGTCATCCAATAACTCTTCTTATATAAAAACGTACGTTTGCATAGTTATCTACTATTTTATAACCCGTGACCTCGACCTCACTTTGATCTAGTCATCCAATAACTCTTCTTATATAAAAACGTACGTTTGCATAGTTATCTACTATGTTGTAACCCGTGAGCTCGACCTCACTTTGATCTAGTCATCCAATAACTCTTCTTATATAAAAACGTACGTTTGCATAGTTATCTACTATGTTGTAACCCGTGACCTCGACCTCACTTTGATCTAGTCATCCAATAACTCTTCTTATATAAGTATACCTAAATCAATATATTTTAAATAGTTACCCGTATTTATTTATATATAATCATTTGCCTTCATAACCTTTGGATTCATAAGTAAGATTCCACTTTCTCCACACTACACAAAGGTTAGCTGGAAGAAAATGCTAATTAGCATTAAGTTGGCCTATGTAGTATTATATTAGTGCAATAAATAATTTTCTAATCTAATCTAAGATA
Source organism: Philereme vetulata (assembly GCA_918857605.2). NCBI lineage: Eukaryota > Metazoa > Arthropoda > Insecta > Lepidoptera > Geometridae > Philereme > Philereme vetulata. The sequence goes on along the minus strand of OU975430.1, from coordinate 13,406,448 downwards.
CATAAGTCCTATACAGAGTGTTTGGTAATATACTGACGATATTCAAGTTACGGTTTCTCAATACATAAAGAAAGACTTCTCGAACAAAAAAAACTATTAGTTAAGTTTAATATCAAATTTTCAAGAAAATTTACTAAATTTAGGTGATCATTCGATATAAAACTTACTGCCTACTCTTGCAATCGACATCCAAAAATAAAGGCCGATTTGATATCTCTTTCGGAAATGGCTGCGTCACCAATACAATATCTGTGGTTAGATGGCAAGCATTATGCAATAGCACAACATAAGGTTTAATATAGTGTTTGTTTTAACATGCCAAAATAAATTTCACATTTATATGGTAAACATTTCACAAATTTATTTATTATGCTTATCAAAATAACCCCTTTCAGTATTGTGCGTAGTTAGGTAAACGCCCTATATATAAATATATATAATATTATTTTGGAAAGGTATGTTTATAAATTTATATCTAAATTTTAATAAAACTGCACACACCTTTTACCTATTTACTCACTTCTTTATTTATTTTTTATTTTACTCCGTCGCTGCTACACTACCTTTGCTTCCAGTTTCAGCTGAAAATCAGCGTTGGGTACATAACATCCAACATTATTCTGAGCTGAACGCCATTTTGGTACCCAGACACATGAGTCGAACTGTTTATTGGATTCGATTGTATCTACTGTTCCAATTGTTTCATGTGTCATTTTGTGTGTACCAAATAAATGATTATTCTATTCTATTCTATTAGGTATTGGTAGGCCCTGTCCATCGCCATTCTTAGGAAGTCCACTATAGTGCTATGGTAGGAGGCGTCAGTTACAAAATAAAATTAAAAGTTGCAGGCACAGTGACGGATACACAACAAACATTTCATTTAAGTCTCGCCCTTCTCATAATAATGATTGCGTTGCGCAGTTTATGCGAAGGTGAAATGCATACTTGTTTTTTAGTTCGATACCTACATACCGTTCAAGGCCATTGTATGGCGGCCAAAACAATAGGTTTATGGCAATCGCCATAGAAATCGTTAACATTACCATTCCCTGACAGCCGATTAACGTTGAAGCGATTATCTTAAAGTGCCTTTGTGCAAGGTTTCGATTATAGATATTTTTTACAGATGGATGGTATTTACGGTGTCAATTAACTAAGTGATAGCACACCCTCTTGTTCCATCTGATGTTAACCAGTTACCTACAACAATAACATCACTACAAAAATTAATAAATTTTCCAAGAATATTGAAATTGAAACAAAACGGGTTTTCTTGGACTTAGTTACAAAACCTTAGTGAGCTTGGATCTAAACGCACAAGATGTTTGACTTCGCGTTATGCATCCAAATTTTAGTAAAACTACTTAGTTGATTATTAACTAGTTGATTATATGCTAGGTAATCGTTTCAATCAAAACACAAAAGTTTTGTACGATTACTATACGAGTTAACAACGAGTTACGAGCAGGGGTGGGCAGTATTTGATTTACTTGTAATTAAAATACGTAATTGAAATACAATTACGTATTTTGTACTTGTATTTCAATTACTTTGTAAAAATATAATTTTTAATTGGTAATTGAAATACCTGACGCTGAGGTATTTTGTAGTTAGTATTTCAAATATTTATGGCTTCAAAATACGTCTGAACATAAATACATTTAGCCAACATTTAGCGATATTATAAATGTGGCGTTCTACAGGAAATAGCGCTCGATAGTTTTCGTAACTGTTCGTAAGCAAAATGGCGACCGATAAATATGTCAATCATTAAAGATGGCAACACTGCACCTGTACTGTACGTCGAATTGTCAAGTACTTAACACCTGACTGTATTTAAAAAAAAACGAGTGTGCTTTAGGCCACACGACTGAAGTAAAACTTCTTTTTGAAAATATTAATTTATAAAATTGTTTAATTACCAAATTGTCTAACTCTCAGTCTTTCTATCTTCATTAACCTATATCTCCCTGTCAACTTCCGTTCGCACTTTTCGTAACGCATTCACCAGCTTACTCCCCAAGTCAAGCGTGCGTAAAGAAGTTTTACTTCAATAAAAATAGTTAAAATACTGTATTTTGTATTTTATATTTCAAATACACGACCAAAAATATTTTGTATTTCGTAGTTTAATTACGTGCGAGACAGTATTTTGTAATTTGTATATTAATTAACGCAAATCATGTATTTTACCCAGCTCTGGTTACGAGTACAAGTTACAGTTAACATACATTCTTCAGTATCTTTACATAGTATAAAATGAAGTCGCTTCCGCTGTCTGTTACCTTAGATCTTATAATCTACTGAACGGATTTTAATATAGTTTTCAGCAATAGATAGAGTGATTCAAGAGGAAGGTTAATATCTATAATACATACATAACACTGTTTTTTTGTTTGTTACCTTAGCACGACTAAACGGATAGTAAGGAAATTTTGCAAGGAGATAGATTACATCCTGGGAAAGGACATAGGTAGGCTACATTTCAACCAACTGCGTAAAATGAGGGTAATGTTTTATTGAAAAACCACCCGTGCGAAGCCGCGAGCAGGTCAGCTAGCCTATCTATACTAATATTATAAAGAGGAAAGATTTGTTTGTTTGTATTGAATAGGCTCCGAAACTAGTGGACCGATTAAAAAAATTCTTTCACTGTTGGGAAGCTACACTATCCCTGGGTGACAGGCTACTTTTTACTCAACTGCGCAGAAGGAAGGTATAGATTTTTATTGAAAAACTACGCGTGCTTCAGCTGCGGATCGGTCAGCTATATCATAATTACGATACAGCTACGGTTGAACAACATTATCGCGAACAGTGAATTCCAATACTCGGCTGACAATCCGATATTATGGACATTCGATTACCTTATCGGGAAAGTGGAGCACATTTTTAATTTCACAGAAAGGTTTAAAATGTAGTAGGTATGTGTTAGTATGGAAGGTTACCAATTATAAGAAAACGTGTGATCGTATAGGTAACAGGTTGTGTAATTGAGATCGGCGAGTGCTGCAGCGGCAGTGGGGAGATACCATAAACGGCTTAATTGACATTGCCGCGGAACCGATAACAAGATAATTCATTAGTATTGTAATATTTAGATTTAGATTTTAGATTTGTAGCTACATAACATAAAAAAGCAACTGCCCGGTTTCATATTTATAAAACAAAATAGAACTTCGTCAGCTTTTTTATGAAGTATGTACTTACTAGTATTTTTGACGTTTTAAAGTGATCCTTGTGATTTTAATGAATAAAAAGATTTTGATTTTGATTGTATGTATCCAAAGCTCAATTGATGTTTGGTTACTATAATTAGTGATCAGGTATGTTTTATGCAAATATCTTTACCATCTAATTCTGAAAATCCCAGAACAATCATACATATCTATACTTATTACACACCATTTTAAGAAACATTGAAAGAATAGAATTAATAACAGAGGTACAATGGGACACCTTATCACTAAGAGCGATCTCTTTCAGGCAACCTTTGAATGCACAGGACAAATGAAAAAATAAAAACGGCTGTGTTCATGAAGAAAACAAAGAGCGAAACGCAGTAAATATGCAAATATTTTAAATTAATATTACTAAATATAAATAAATAAATATTGCTGGACATTTAGCACAGCGCTATCTAGCCCCAAACTAAGCAGAGCTTGTACTATGGGAACCAGATAACTAATAGAATACTTACCTATATACTTTTTTTTTGTAAATACATACTTACAATATATAGAAAAACAACCAGACCCGGATTAAATATCTATATCAATATCTCTATATCATAGCTCTCTTATGTAAAGAATATTATTATCTTTCATAATAACATACGTTTTTAAAAGCATTCTGTATTATAGTAGATATCTAGAGCTGTAGAATTTTAATTAGAAGTCAGAATTTGATTATTTACAGGTTTGATTTTATTGACCCCAGTTGGTTCTCAACAACCAATATTTGCAAATTTTAAAGTACTACACACAGTGAAAGGTTCAATAGGCACCTAAAATGAAACTAAAGGACACGAGATTGGAATTTTACTAACGGATATTATTATCCATAAACACAGGTTTCCTTCGTGACGCCAATGCAACGAACACAAATGGTACAAAATGCAAAATCATGTACCTAGTGTAAATACAAGTAGTAGGTAAGTAGGTTTTCTAGCATATGGGTTTTCTAAATTAGGATGTAGGAATCGTAAAAAGACCGACAGAAAAACAGTTATGTATCAGATAATCTACATAAGACTAATATTATAAAAGTGAAAGTTTGGATGTTTGTTTATTTATTTGTTTGTTTTGTTTAAATATGGTTTGTTGATTATGAGCTGGATTCAGACATAGGCTACTTTTTGTTGACATACAACGCGTGCGCTGGCGGAAGCTAGTCGTAAACAAAACATAACTATAACAATTTAATCAACGTAAAATGCGGACTTATCACTTAGTGGCAATCTGTAACTGACAACCTGATGGGCTATGTGTACTTTACCTGCGGTGTCAATGCTGACATAGGGTGCTTAGGGTGGTACAATAGTACCGTAGGTATAGGTTTAAATCTGTAACTGACAACCTGATGGGCTATGTGTACTTTACCTGTGGTGTCAATGCTGACCTAGGGTGCTTAGGGTGGTACAATAGTACCGTAGGTATAGGTTTAAATCTGTAACTGACAACCTGATGGGCTATGTGTACTTTACCTGCGGTGTCAATGCTGACCTAGGGTGCTTAGGGTGGTACAATAGTACCGTAGGTATAGGTTTAAATCTGAAACTGACAACCTGATGGGCTATGTGTACTTTACCTGCGGTGTCAATGCTGACCTAGGGTGCTTAGGGTGGTACAATAGTACCGTAGGTATAGGTTTAAATCTGTAACTGACAACCTGATGGGCTATGTGTACTTTACCTGCGGTGTCAATGCTGACCTAGGGTGCTTAGCGTGGACGCTGGCGCTGGCGGCTAGACGGTAGAAATTAGGTCTGTTACAAACTTACAATACAAACACAATGGATACTAGACACTGGATATTTTCACGACGTGTTTTATTGTAGCAAATTGCCTGTTTTTAGAGTTTCGCACCCAAAGGGTAAAACGGGACCCTATTACTAAGACTCCGCTGTCTATCCGTCCGTTTGTCTGTCTTTCTGTCCGTCTGTTACCAGGCTGTATATTTCATGAACCGTGATAGTTAGACAGTTAACATTCTTACACGTGATAAATTTCTGTTGCCGCTATAACAACAAATACTAAAAACAGAATAAAATAAATATTTAAGGGGGCTCCCATACAACAAACGTGATTTTTTTTAATTTTTTTTCTCGGTCTTAATAACGATTGGGCTCCCATACAACAGACATGATTTGTTTGCAGTTTTTATAGATAATGGTACGTAACCCTTCGCGCGCGAGTCCAACTCGCACTTGGCCTGTTTTTTGTTGTTGTAATATTGTCAGATGACTTTGAATAATTCCTTTCGGTAGGTTTGTGACTAACGAATGTAGCATGTAGGCCGGTTATTTGTCTTTGTAATTTTCTTGATGTTGATTACCACTCGGTCTGTACTCTGTACCTACGTATAAGTATTATTATACATATAACTGTATTAAAAATCTAATGTTACTAATGTCATTGGATTTCTTACCGGTTATAAATATATTAACTGTTTCAGTAACTGAAGTTCGACTCGTTATTATACGACATATTGTATGGAATAATCAAGTTGTTTGATTTTGTTTGCATTAAATATTTGGTAAGACCATGGCAAGGTACATTCAATTATAGTGAAGGTGATCTTGGTCTTTTTTTGAACCAAATCATTACAAGCCAAGCACACAAGACAGGTTCGTTACAATTATATTATAAAATGTGGTGCAACACCAGTACAGTAATTCTATGTTGTTAAATATTACGCAAATGTTTTCTCTTTATCGGTATCAAACTACTCAAGAAACATAAACAATAAAACCGGCCAAGTGCGAGTCAGACTCGCGCACGAAAGGTTCCGTACCATTATTTATAGAAACGAGCAAAAAAATCACGTTTGTTGTATGGGAGCCCACCTTAAATATTTGTTTTATTTGAATTTATTTATTTATTTTTAAAGGGAATATATAACTAAATATTCTGTGAATATTTTAAGCGTCTACCCGTTGTCGTTATCAATATCGAGCTAAAACAATAAAAAAAATAACGTTTGTTGTATGGGAGTCCCATTAAATATTTATTGTATTCTGTTTTTAGTATTTGTTGTTAAAGCGGCAACAGAAATACATCATCTGTGAAAATTTCAACTGTCTTACTATCACGGTTCATGAGATACAGCCTGGTGACAGACGGACAGACAGACAGACAGCGGAACCTTAGTAATAGGGTGCCGTTTTACCCTCTGGGTACGGAACCCTAAATATAAAATAAAAAAAGAGCACAAAAGACAATTCTAAAGAAGACGGACAGAGTATATATACCTATACTCATTTTGATACCCACATTCTGGTGGATTTAACATTTTTAACGTATTTAAGGACAAGAAGTATAAGCGAACAGTTAAGTGTTAAAACATGTTACATGAATGAAAAATATATGGAAGAAAACCACATCTTCAGACTATTATGAAACAGACTAGCCGGTCTCTCATCTCTAGGCTATCAAACCGGATGCCTCAAAAGGACAGACAGTTGTAACTTGCGGAACATGCCGTTGGAAAGAAGCGCAGTCTTTGAAGATACCATCAAATGTCACGACTTGCAAGCTGTAGTAACATGATCCTGATTTTCTTGTTATGGTAAACATATTTAAATGTGGGTAACCTTTGTAGAGTAGAGTGCAGAGTTGGTTGCTTACATTTCCATTTACTGGGAACTAGCTGTTGCCCGTGACTTCGTACGCGTTACACTACTAACTGTGTAGGTAACCTAGAAATAAAGCTTATCACGCTGTTGCAACTTGAATTGACACCCTATTTTTATCCCATGGGACCTGATTTATGGGATAAAAAGTAGACTTTGTGGTAAACCAGGTTATAATCTACATACATACTAAATTTCATCGAAATCAGTTTTGCCGTTACGACGTGATTGAGTAACAAACAAACAAATAAATAAACAAACATCGAAACTTCTTATTGTACATACCTACCACCAATTACAAAACAAAAACAATAGAAATGCACAATGTCTTATCTATCACTGATGAGAAGACCTACCGCGAGGACTTTGCGGAAGAATAGATGATTATGTGTCAAATTATGCACATAGATGTCCGTCTTTTTTGCAGATCCGATGACCTGAACATACTGATCAGGCACCTAAGAAGGGGCGGATCAAGAGTATGTGTGTTATTGATATATTTGTTACACTGAGATTGCGTACAAGTCAAGTACATTGACAAAATAAATCTGAAAAAAAATAAAATCATAATTAAAATATTAATAGATTAATCATTGTTTACTATAAAACATAGCTTGTAAAACAAATGTACATTAATGGCAGGTTCCTATATACGGTTTAAGATTATTTATTTCTCATAAATTTACATAATAAATTGTTTTATATCCGTCGGTAACCAGCTACGACTCGTTTCTCCTTGAAAACGTGTCAAAAGTTTAACACTAGATTGGGACTTTTTTCAAGGAGATACGAATCGTAGTCGTTTACCGACAGATATAGGAACCGGTTTTGTAACAATATCTAGTTGAAGTAACAACTATGTAAATGTTACATTCCGTCATTTTTCCCTAAACAGATATTCTAGTACAAATAACAATAACGTAAATGTTACATTCCGTCATTGTTCCACCGAAGTAAATAAACGAAAGAACGTCATAATTACCACATAATTAATGATGTAGTACTCACGCTGGACCGCACTCCATGGTCCCTCCGGGCAACTAACCAATATGTCGTTGTTTCGTTATATAGCTTATAGCTGCCTATAGTATGTATGCCATAGGCATGGACATATCCTACTAATATTATAAACGCGAAAGTTTGTATGCATGGATGTATGGATGTTTGTTACTCTTTCACGCCGGAACGGCTGAACCGATTGCGATGAAATTTGGTATGTACGTAGATCATAACCTGGATTAACACATAGACTACTTTTTATTGGCAAACCACGCGTGCGAAGCCGCTGGCAACAGCTAGTATTCATATATATCGATGGTCATAGGTATTTCTATTTTTTTATTACAGTCGGAAGAAATACGTTATAAACTAACTAATAAGTAGATATATTTTGGCTTATTATTGTGTCTAAGGTAAAAAAGTGTAGGTACTTTACGCCAAGTCTACTTTTTAAGTATTAGGTAACATAATTCGCAGAACGACAGATATAAAGTGAAATTGCGAAGATTTCGGGTTCTCATCTCGGCATACACAATTACCCTCATTTATATGAAATGTTCCGTACACAGGTTCCTGCATTTTATTGTTTTCGTATTCCGCTTATGTTAATGTTATTGGTTTTGATTACGATGAAGATCTTTTAGATTTGCGACTGATGATTTAGGGACAACTACATAATTTACCTAATAGATGAAATAGACAGATGAAAGCTTTATTATACATTACAATGATTACACAGTAGAATTTTTTTTCCTAGTCTATACTGTCCTACTGCTGGGCAAAGGCCTCCCCCTCTTCCTTCCACTTATCGCGGTCTAGAACCATATCCCGCCAGTCTCTTTGGAAGACGTCCAAGTCATCGCTCCAGCGCTTTTTAGGCCTTCCTTGGCGTCGCTTTCCGTCTTTAGGAGTCCATATGCTTGTCTTCTTGGCCCACCTATCGGGTTGCATACGGGAGACATGACCCGCCCAGTCCCATTTCAGCTTTGCAGCCTTGATGCCCACGTCAGCGATGCCGGTCTTCGAGCGCAGCCAGGAGTTTGGAATCCGGTCGATCCGCTTTACACCCAAAATGCTGCGCTCCATCGCTCTTTGGCAAACTCCTAGTTTAAACTTCTGAGACTCGGTCAGTGACCAAGACTGGGCACCGTAGGTTAGGACAGGCAGAATACACATGTCAATGAGTTGGCGTTTTAGCGATAAGGGAAGGTCACCCTTCATAAGTTCCTTCATGGACCAGTAGCTTTTCCAGGCGTTGTCGACACTACGGTCGACTTCTTTGTCCTGCCTGTTGTCGAAGGAAGCTAACTGGCCTAAGTAGATGTACTCATTGACATAGTGTATTTCCTGCCCGTCTACCACTACCCTACGTTTCGTGCTATTGGTCATGATTTGTGTCTTTGACCGATTCATCATAAGTCCAACTCCGAGGCTCGCCGTGCTCAGGTCTTGGAACATTTCCTGCAGCTCCGATGCATTAGGACCGAAGAGAACAATGTCATCGGCGAACCGAAGGTTTGTAAGCCTTTGGTTACCGACTTCAATACCCTTTGTCGCCCATGGGGCTGATAATGGTTTAAAGACTTTTTCTAAAAAGCTTGTGAATAATTTGGGAGAGAGAGGGTCGCCCTGTTTAACGCCTTTTTCGATGGGAAACTGAGGACCAGAAGATTCTATTTTGATACTTGCCTGACTTTTGCTATAAATTATTTTAATGATGTCAATGTATGTTTTATCGATTTGCTGTTTTTTTAAGGCTGTGAAGATTGCTTTGTGATTAACGCTGTCGAAGGCTTTTGTGTAATCAACAAAAGCTAGGTACAATGGTTTGTGGTATTAATTATACTACTCAATAATTTGGTTAAGTGCATGGATGTGATCGGTGGTGGAAAATCCTGGTCTAAAGCCCGCTTGTTATGGAGGTTGATGGTCATCCAATAAACCATCAATGCGTTTTTGAATGATTTTAATGAATGCCTTGTATAGATGTGACACTAAACTGATGGGTCGGTAGTTGCTAATGTCACTCTTGTCCCCTTTCTTGTGGAGAAGAATTATGTTTGAGTGACACATCTTTACAGGCATTTCACCGGTTTCCAGAATGCTGTTGAAAAGATTTGTCAAATGGGGTAATAAAACGGGAGTTCCTATTTTTTGGATCACCATCCTCTCCAGGACTTTTTTCGTAACGCAACGTTTTGAGGACATTGTGTACTTCTCTACCTGTTATAAAAGGGATGTTATCAGAGAGTACAGAGTAGAATACAAAAAAAAACAGCCAAGTGCGAGTTGGACTCGCGCACGAAGGGTTCCATACCATTATCTATAAAAACGGCAAAAGTCACGTTTGTTGTATGGGAGCCCTCCGTAAATATTAATTTTATTTTTAAAGTGAATTATATAACTCAATACTCTGTGAATATTTCAAGCGTTTACCTGTTGCCGTTATCAATATCGAGCAAAAAAATCACGTTTGTCGTATGGGAGCCCCCCTTATATATTTATATTTTTAGTATTTGTTGTTATAGCGGCAACAGAAATACATCATCTTTGAAAACTCCAACTGGCTAACTATAACGGTTTATGAGATACAGCCTGGTGACAGACGGACAGACAGACAGCGGAGTCTTAGTAATATGGTCCCGTTTAACCCTTTGGGTACGGAACCCTAAAAAAGATACTAAGAACTAACAACAAAAGAAATGTAGACTGCATTACATGTCGTGTTGGTTGCAGTCACCGCATGTTAGGTACTGTGAGGTGCGGACCTATATAAATATGGCTATGGATATGGTCACAGTTATGCTTACCACTCATTTTAATTCAATTCATCTATTCCTTGTAAATCTAGGTACAATGGTAGGTGGAAGGGGTTTTATATAAGCGCTAGATTTTTCCTTGCGGCGTACAAGTATTTTATAATTAAAAATAAATGTAACATAAGAATACAAAACATTAAAATTACATAAAAACTTCAATTCGGAAAAACAACATGTCAAAAAATAATAATTATGATAAAAAAATTACAAAAAGAGTAATAAAGATTTAATGTTTTTAGGATTAATGTGAAAATCATATAAAATGTTGGTCACCTAAAAACTCATTAGCATTATAATTAAGAATCGAACGAACTTACTTTGATGTTTGATTGCAATTATGCGAGAGTCTCGTCCGAAGGCCATATCTTACTAGCAGCATTACAAGTTATATGGCTGTCACTGTCACTCAAGTATTATAATCTTTCTTAATTAATAAGTCTATATAGAAATATATTTATTGTGACCATAAATGTTACATAGATGAATTGTGTCCCTGTTTCCCAGAAAAGCGTCAGCGGTGGCCTAGGAAACAGTTCTGTCCTGAATGACATGATATAAATATTACAGTCTACTAGTACATGAACGAAATAACAAACAAAGAAATGTGATGTTGGAAAGCGCACATGCTTGCATGTATGCTAATGCATCAGTGTTTAAGTGAGTGAAAGCGTGGGTCATGTGTGTGAGTATGTGGGTGTCTTGTGTGTGTGCGTGTTTGCGTGTGGGTGGGTTTGTTTGTGTATGCGTGTATGTGTACATGTTTATGTATGTGTGTGTATGTGTATGAGTGTGTTGTTGTTGATGTTCAAGTTTATATAAGTAAGTCTTCTATACCGGCATAATCAACCATTGCTATATATGCCTTTTAATTGTTGATTACGATATTTAGATATATTCAGTTTAGAATCAAGCTTTGTATATAATCGAGATGCGTTATAGTTATATTGTCTACGAGCCAGAGAACAAATCAAATTGGGAATAGGGTAACGTTTAATTCTTCTTTCGGATAAATTTAAAGTTGGTACCGTGAAGCGGTGATATCTGCGAATGCACTGAAATATATATAATTTACGAACACTAAGGACTCTAAGTTTTTTATACAAGAGATTTGTAGGATACCTGTATGGCATGTACATCATTACTTTAAGAAGGGCTCTTTGGGCTCTTTCAACTTCCAACATGTATGTTTTAGGAGCACCTCCCCATGAAGTAATGCAATAATTTATGACGCATTGCGCCAGTGCCTTATATGTTCTAATTAATAGATTATCATCAGCTACAACTCTGAGATTTTTAAATATGTATATAAGAGATCTTATTCTTTTCGCAGTGACAGTCAAATGTTGTTGCCATGTTAGTTTCTGATCGATAATAACTCCAAGATATTTAATAGATGTAACTCGCACCAGCTCATCACAGCTACATGGAATTCTATGCTCCCCAAGCGTGTTGCAAGGATGTGTATGTATTGTCACATTGAAATTAGAGGGACTACATGCAGCGGACTTGTGAAAACATACATATTTGGTCTTCTCAGTATTCAAAGAGAGTAGATTATTCTCCAACCAACTACTGACTGCGCATAAACCTGTTTCAGCCAGTTTTTTTACATCATCCCAGAATTTATTATGGAGTACAAGTACAGTATCGTCCGCAAACATTATAAGATCTGCACTCTTTAAATTCATTTTGCAGAGTACGTCAATGTAAACGAGGAATAGTGTAGGTCCTAGTGTGCTACCTTGGAGAACCCCAAATGAGCAGTCTGCATCATCACCATATAAAATATCAATCCTGACTACTTGAGTCCTATTACTTGAGTCCCTGAATCAATTGATGGACGATCCTCTTATACCTAAATTTACCAATTTAGTTAAAAGTATCGGGATTGAAATGGTATCAAATGCCTTTTGAAGATCAAGGAAAACATCGAGACATTTATCGTTATTATCAAGATGAGATGAAATAAGAGTTGTCAGTTTTAAAACAGCACCATCTGTTGAGCGTCCCGTTCTGAATCCAAATTGGTTTTCCGATAATAACCCCTTACTTTCTAAGTAATTGACGAGCCTTTTATTCATAAGTTTTTCTAAAATCTTTGAAAAAGTAGAAAGAAGTGATATTGGTCGATAATTCGATGCGAGGGATTTATCTCCTGCTTTGTGAATAGGGCAAACTATAGCTTTTTTAAATTCATCAAGAAATTTTCCGCTACTAAAACTCAAATTACACAAGAATCTAATTGGTAGAGCAAGCTCACATTTAAATTTTTTTACGAAATTGGTAGAGATGTTGTCTGAACCAACTGAATTACTATAAGTTATTTATTTTATTCTTGAATATGTGTAAATATGACAATCTGCGAACAGCTACAGATATTATAAATGATAGGTACCATACAGAACACGCTATTACGTCGTAGCTGTGTCCTGTCGGAAACATTTCGCAAGTTCCCCTCTAGGCGGCTTCCAACTGCAAACGCGTCAAAAAGTTCAGGATTACATATAACAAAAACAGCGACCTCAATTATGTACAGTGCAGCAAACGTCATTATTTTTAGTGCTTTAAAATGTTCTTTGCACGAGTCCCTCTTTTTCAGAACACAAATAGCTCTCACACACAGCGTTTTTGTACTCTGAAAACTCGGTTGAAGTTTTTCGGTCGAATTGCCCCAGGAACTAACATGACCATGATGGTAGGCTTGTAACAATTTTAATCAATAAAGAGATATAAATAAAACCATGTATGTGTTTCAATACATATAATTGTCAAAATAAGAGAAGTCGGTAGAGCGAGTAGGTTCGTTACGTTTTAATTCTTATACATGTGGCAAGATCAACAGAGGTTGATAATAAATGACTTGGTTTACCGATGGTACACACTTAGATTACAGATTACAGTTATAATATTTTACAGTGAGGGTGGTACAAACAGAGGTTGGCTTGAAGAGCACAGAATTCTTAAGGCTTTTGGCCTATGGTGCAGCAATAACAGAATGTGTTGAGCACACCTAGTAGAATAGATTTATTTAGTATAATAAAGTGGGCGCCATCTGACGAGAGCGTCAGAAAAGAGAGAAATGTTTCTGGGGTTCAACCCGGATAAAAATAATGGAATAGATACACCTCGTGTTATTTTCGTCGACCGTCCCTGGCGTCTGCTCGGATAGATGAAGCGGGCTTGAGCTGCGGAGGTAGGCTTCGTGGGCAGGCGTGGTCCCGGCGTGCGTCAAGGCAGTTAGCAGGTTGGCAGACGAACGACCTCGTGGCGGTAGGCTTCGTGGGAAGGCGTGGTCCCGGTATGCTTCGAGGCAGCCAGCAAGGAGGCTGAAGAACAACCACGCTTCTCGACGGCTCAGATGCTAGGTTTGACGGGTGTCAGGTATAGATATGGAGAAGTAGGAAGAAAAACCAGGAGCGAAGACCGTAAACGACTTCCCGACTTGGAAGTAATGAGCACGAGTTTACAATAAAAAGTTTCAGGAATACACTGTCCAGAGATTAATTCTGTAGCACGTTGATTAGAAGTTCTCACTGATGTGTCCAGGCGTGGAAAAGAGATCGAGAAAGATCGACACTGGCCTTATATAGGTGAGCACTTCAACCGTCTTTTAATAATAAGTAAAAAAACGCCTTTCTTCTGAGACATTCTAGAACTGGGTGATGCAATAATTTTTGGTGATGCCATAGAAGAAAATTTGACACATCCGGCGTCACTCAAGATGTTGTTTGCTTCAGTTTGCATCATTCAAAGACAATGATTGAATTCGGTATTTTATTATTTAAGATTTTTATTTTATTATGATTCTAAGAAGCAAGGGATTATTTAATATAAGTATATAAGAATGTTTCTGATAATTGAAATTGATTATCGATCAAATCGATCAATAAAAATATGTAGTCAATTGCTTTGAGATACGTACAACGCCATCTGCCGTAAACATGGCGAACTATGATGAGAACACGCTTGGATTTCGGTATATTGAAAAACGAGGTCTCAAGTGTTTGTGCAGTTAGTACGCCGCCATGTCGCTAGATGTCGTGGTCTGTAGTGTTTTATCAGTGTAGTGTTATGTTAAATTAAAAATGTAGCGTGTCGTGAAATTGTACACGTTACAGGCTGCAAGTAACGCTGAAATATTTACTCTGCACAGCTTGTAAAAGGCGTAGGAGAATTGATGCACTTTATTACAAATACCATCAAAGTGTAGTTTCCAATTTAATTTGTTGTCAAATATTATTAGTCCCAAAAATTTAGTACTGTTAACTTTAGTACCCAAATAATCAATATTCATGTCGAGATTGCTAATAATATTTCTCTGTTTAATTATAAATGTCTTAGTCACGTTTATATTTAAATTATTTAATCTCAACCAACTAATAATGGACGTCAAAGTGCAATTGAGGTCAGATTAAAAATTATGACATTTGCCATTGATAAATAGAATTGTGCTGTCATCAGCAAATAAAGTCATGCAATGGTTAGTTACTCGAGGTAGGTAGTTTATATAAATTAAAAATAGAAGAGGTCCCAAAACACTTCCTTAAGGAACACCATGACTTACAGTTCTATTGTCTGATTCGTAACTGGTGTCGGTATGAGTTTTGATGAAAGTATACCCTATTTATTCTATTTACTATTAGGTGGGCCATTAACTCGTTCCATCTTCATGTAGCCAAAAAAATTGGAAACCCAAAAATAATCAGCGTAATTTTCGAATCAATGAAATGAATAAAATTTTGATCGTTAAATCCTTCTTCCTGGGCTCCTGGGTCGCAGTGAGTTGTCCATCCTCCAGCTAGCGCGCATCTGAAACAGAAAGTAAGTTACTTGGCAAACTAACAAAAATAGGAATGATAAACGTTGCATTTTTTGTATGAAAATGCGTTCTCTCATTTTAGTAAAAAAATATAATTAATTACATCGTAATTATGAGATATTTTCTTTTGTTTTTATTGAATGTTGGTATTTGGGAGACTGTTCTTAGCAAGTTTTCGATATATATGTAGCAAATTTTCACGTAAATTTAGATGCAGTTTGTAGTGCAGTTTTGTTATAAATTTTTTTATACCACTAAGTTAGCAAACAAGCGTACGGCCCACCTGATGGTAAGCGGTTACCGTAGTCTATGGACGTTTGTAACAACAAAGGCTATAGCGCGTGGCCGACCCTTTAAAATATTCAAAACGCCCCTTTTGAAGAACTCTATACTGTAGTCCCTAGGGCAAACCTCGGCAGGGAGACCATTCCAGAAGCGAAGTTTTCGCAAGAGGAAATTCTTCTGGAACCTCACGGTACGTGACCAGATCGTCTACAAGGTGTGTGGATGGATTCCCTGCCGATGACGAGCGATGCGGTGATAAAATGAACCTGCAGACACCATATATCAAACAACTCCTCAGAACACAACCCATTACACAAGCGGTAAAACACATACAGGAAGGCAAAATCTCTCCTGAGACTTAAGGGCTCAATACCGCTATCATAATCACAAATGTATATTGTTTGTGGATCTGGGTTACAATGTAGGTACAAGATGTTCGTGCTTATATTTTTAAGACATTTCATTTGTCATTTTGTGGTTTTAACTGTTTGGTTCAATAACTTTATATTCTTGAGGCCGAAGGATAAAAACAACCGGAAAAGTTCAAAGAAGTACATAATGACCGCAAGTCAAAAGGGGTCAGAGAAAATTTGAGTAAATTTGTTACCGAAAAATCAAACGAAAACTTTTTGATTGCTTTATACTTTCTGCCGGTGGGAATTTACAGAAACGGCATGCCTTAATTGCGGAAAAGATATAACTCTGATGTTTGATATTTGCCTTTATGATCAGCTTTCAAATTCCATTACACATGCTGCTGCCTTATAGAATCAAGTTACACGAAATATGTTTATGGTGATACCGGAAGATTAGGTTATATATATGGAGTATCATAGCGCCAATAATTATATAATTAGTACTCATAAATAAACGAGGTCTCCACATTGGCAAGTCTAGCAGAGGTGGCGATACTGTTGTTTACGCTGATTAATTAACATGTCGTAAAACACGAACACTCTTATTTGGTTCACTCTAAAGATCAAATTAGAATGAAGTTTAAAGTGTCATTACTCAAATTAAGTATTCTTGATCGAGCGAAGCGAAATCTCTAAATCAATTTGGACAAATCGGCATACATGCAGGAGGGGGGGGGGGGGGGGGATATTGGTGTTTAAGAGGATTAAAAAATATTTTTAATAAACTTCTTATAGTTTTTGAGTTATTAGCCATAGTAAAAACTGAACTTTGACAAAATTCACAGGGTACACCAGTGACCCCACTGTGCTGTAATTTGATATGCGTGTAGCTTTAGTGACACGAATATCGGCAAAAGTCTAAAATTTGGAATAACTGCAATTTGTTAAAAAAAACCAAATTACATGAACTCCCGTTACCTGTAATTTTAATGAAACTGTGGGTCAAGTAGGTTGCTCATTTATTTGGTGGCACTAATTTGATAGTCAAAGATTGCAAATCCTATTTTTTTTTTGTTTTAATCGGAGACTCGCGAGATCTCAGTTCGGGGCGAACCACTAGTATAATAAGATTGCGTGTTTGCGGGCTAGATTTAGTCAACACCAATTTGACTGCTGACTGAAACTAGCCCGCGAAACTAAACGAATTTCACTAAACGTCATTTTAATTTAATCTTTAGTTTGAACCAATTATGAGTGTTCGTATTTTACGAAATTTATTTAGTCAGCGCAAACAACAGAATCGCCACCAGTAGCTAACTTACATAATATGAAACAGCTAGTTTAGCGCCAGGGATGGTTTTAACGGATGGAGTAGACTTCAAGATCAATGTTCTTAGCTTAGTCCGACTCAGAAAAGACATGCTCAATACATCGCAGGCTTGCACTCTATCAAACCTTATTAATAAAAATAAACTTGTTATCAATTTGTAGCAAGTTACTTGCCATTTTTAAACGTATGGTCAGAGAACACTATCTGAGTATTTGTAGCTAAATATCTATATATTTATTATTAATTAATATGTTTCTTATATTACGTAGTTATTATTTAGGTTCATTCATTTATGTTATTTTTACTTTTAACTCATATTATAAGTATAAGTATGTATATGTAGTATAGTGTTGCCACCTTTTTTTAAGCAAATAGAGTACATTTAATTTGTTAGGCTAAAAAAATGTACAACATCTGAAAATAAAGTAGTTTACCAGACTATTTCTCTTCCATACATATTTTCTGTTGCCTCTAGCAACACCCAACAAATATTTGTTACTTTTAAATATATTAACGGCATCTTTACAATCAATCCCTAAATTTAAATGTATAAATAATTCGTTTTTTATTAGGTTAAGGGACGCTCTATTGCGTTCATCCCGCCACTTAGCATTCATCAGAGAAAAAACTCTCTCTGTGAATGCTGAAGTGGCGGGAATGGATAGCAGAAAGCCACAATTTTTTCACAATTCGCAACTTTACATGATATTGATATTGACATTGACCGTTACACGTAATAAATAGCAGTCCATTTAAAAAATCTTCACAAGTAAAAATAAAGTATTTTCACGTGATTTACTGCCCTCATAAAGTATAAAGTACGATTGGCCAAAATAGAGTACAATACTTTATTATAAAGTACGGGTGGCAACCCTAATGTAGTATGTTAGGTACACCATTACACCCCAGGTAATGCCCACATATAGTCCATTCCATCCAAAGGTTGTCTGGTAGAGATCGCTATTCAGCGATAAGACCGCCAAGTGTATCACATAGTTTTACGGTGTACTTTTTAGCTGTATTGCTTTCTTGGTGTGCAATAAAGAATTATGTAATCTAATCTATTTATCTAAGAACTGATTAATCAGTCAGACATGCACCGCAACGGTACAAAAATGTATTCTCGTGATCGTTGAGGGGTTAAGTTCATTCAACTAAGTATATTCAACTTTTTTAGTATTCCGTACCCAAAGGGTCAAACCAAACCCTATTACTAAGACTCCGCTGTCTGTCTGTCCGTCTGTCACCAGGTTGTATCTCATGAACGGTGATAGTTAGACAGTTGAAATTTTCACAAACGATGTATTTATGTTGCCGCTATAACAACAAAAAATAAAAACAGAATAAAATGTGTTTTAATTATTTTGTAAGTAATTTTGACTAAAGGAAGTTAAAATTCGTATTGTAGGTAAAATTTTGAGGATATATTTACGGTCACGGTATAACAAATCGTAAAGGACAAGAGAAGATCGGGTGATAAAAAATAATGTATTGAGATTAAAATGGTAGGTAAACATCAAAATATATTTTATCAAAAGGTGCCCAAGGAATGCAAAACTTTTTAAAATTTGAATTCAGAAAAGATGTTATAGAAATTATATGAATTTATTGAAACGCAATGCTAAATTGTACTTGTATTTTAACAAATGTTAATAAAGAAAGGACCCTAATACATTTTAAAAATTTTGTGTTTCGACTATGTATGTTATAAATGATATTTTAGTATCTTACGTTCATGAAATAACAAATAATAATATTATGAATATTTAATTATACCAATTTTTACGACTGTCTCTTAAGACTAAAAATACAAAAATATTTATGTTATTTTGATTTCCTACTGTACAATTTTAGGGAAATATTATCACGGTCAAGCACAAGACATGACAAATCTTAAAGGGCAAGAGAAGATCGGATGAAAAAAAAGAAATTATTGAAACTCAAACGGTAGGTAATCTCAAAATATTTTTTTAACAAAAGATGCAAAAACTTCCCAACAACTTTTTAAATTTTGAATTGGAAAAGATTGTACAGAAATAATATGAATTTATTCAAACGCAATGGTAAATTGTGTGTTGGTAATCGAAAGATCAAAATGCGATCTGTCGTCTAAACAATAGATTTATCCCCGCTTATTAAATTGGCGGTATATATTGTTTCGTGCGCCCTTCCCGCGGCTTAGTCTACCTTACCTCTTGTTGCAACGGCATCGCACGCGCAACGCGAAATTTAAATACCAATGCATTTTGCAGTTTAGTGGTGATTTGTGAATGTGAAATACCTTTTGTGATTGGCGGAGGTATGTTCAATTAATTTTATCACTTAATTTACCTACTGATGATTATATGAGAATATGTAAATTAATAAAGATCGTCTATTTACATGTTTTTTCTTGAAACCGTATGATTATTGAGCGTTTGTCTATTTTTACCAGGAATGTTATGTTTTCTAGGCCTTTTGTCATTTTATGAGAAGATGACGGACCATTTGACGACATAATAGGGATGTTAAAAATAAAATGAGTTAGGTCGTCGTTCCCAGTACCGTAAATTTAAAGTTGAGAGAAGTTTTTTAAGCCTATGGAGGTGAATATTCTTCAGTGGGTGAAGTCAGGCAGTGGATGATGATAACGAAGTTTTTTTATTCTGTTCAATCCTTCGATTTCGAATATCACAATGAAAAAGTATTTTTCACTAACCAGGTTATTAGAATAATCTTTGAAATTATATAGGTACACGTTTATTTGCATTGACAGTTATTTCAAATCTGATCTAAAATGAGAAATCACAGTGTAACTACTCCAAGAATAATAAATAATAAATAATGCTGGACATTTCACACAGCGCTCTCTAGCCCCACACTCAGCAAAGCTTGTACTATGGGAACCAGATAGAATACTTATATATATATATTTACAAGCTTTCTATTAACTTGCAATGTATGTATGTTTGTCCGGGTGGAATCTTACAACTGAATTTTAAACCCGTTGCCCTCAGCCGATTGAGCTGAAATTTGGAATACATTATGTAACTTTGGTGACAATGCAATACTAAGGTACCATGGAGGTGGTCTCATGATGGAGACGGATGCTACGGAACTTCTGAATGGGTTATAGTAGGCTACTAGTGTTTGGGCTCATATGAATCTGCTTGTGGTTCCGATTATGAATTATAAAAAACCTTGTTTTGAAAAAAAAAATTTAACAAAAACTTATTGTAAATTAAACTTATAAAATATAGAATGATATCCAAACCTGGAACAAATATCTGTAGACCATGCAAAAAATTGTCCCGCAGCGGGAATCGAACCCACCACCTCCCGCGTCTCAGCCAGCTAATCGCCCATTGCGCCACAGATAAGGCTGCCATTCCACAAGAGATCTGCTACGTTGCTAACTACCTAGTGGATTGTTTCCTCGCGCTTAACTTCCTCATACAGCTTTGGCGGAAAGCCATCCTTATAAAAAGTCATTGACCGGTCGCGGCCGGCCTAAATCTAGCTATATCAATCACATAAAGTTAGTAAAGTATTAATTCCCAATCAGTGCACTCCTCTAGTTAGACATTTAGGTCTGATAATGTTGGTTCATATATATGTATAGGGATGTAGAGGATCTTACAATAGAGAACATTTGGGAAAGTTATGTTGTCGGAGAAAAATAAGGTAGGTAAAACTTTCCTGTAGGTATCGTTCTTTCTTGAATTATGTACAATTGTGTCTAGTCAGTTTTGAGAGATTTGAAATAGTAATATCATAGAGAAAAACGCTGAAATAACCATAAACCATTTGTTTAAATAAATTTTAATATCACATTTATTATCCTTAAAATTGAGCCTCCTTTTAGTAGTTCCTTTCCGTTCTCCTTTGACTTTACCTATAGATCATAATCTCCTCATACAGGTTAGAAAAAGAAAAATCATTCGGTATATTTTACCTATAATTAACATGACATGTGTAGATTAGGGTTAAAACAATTCCATTTGACAAGGTGTGTATCTCATTTGACAGACAATTGTGGTTATCTTATTGGCAACTAGTATATGAAGTGAAGGTCTACGAAAAAACTCCTTCCTTTGTCTTCACATTGCTAAATCTAGTGACGTTTGTTTATAGGTACTAATTGGCACCAGCCGATTCCGCAACGCAGACTAGAACACTAACAATTAAACAGGCTAATTATTACTGTTGTCTTAAGACTTAAAGCAATGTCATTCTACTCGAAGCAGGGTCACGAAAATCATAATTTGTCACAGCATTATCAACTCTATGGCTCGGTAATAAGTTTTGTTTGACATGTACACCTGTTATTAAGTAGCTTTATTGTGAGTCCCACAATGACTTATTATTTTTCATGCTCGCACGTTTTTCCTCGACACTGTTACGGCTCGATGGAAAAGCCGATTGTTTCGAAATGTGCCTTTGCAAATCATACTGAGTATTGTGACTCGACGTGTAATGAGATTGACACAGTCACTGGTCAAACATTATGTGAAAAAACTTGAATTATATGCCAAGTGCGAGTCAGATTCGCGCAAGAAGGGTTCCGTATCTATAAAAACGGCAAAAAAATCATATCTGCTGTATGGGAGCCCCACTTAAATATTTATTTTATTATATAGTACAATTTTATTTATTTACCTTATTTGAGGTTGGTGCCGATTAAGCTAGTCCTGTAAATTGTATGAGCGCCCATACAACTCAGAGGACTATCTTAATTATCGTCAACTATGTATAGTATGGATTTTTTCATTTATTTGTGCTTTTTGCCAAATTTCGTGATTCTAGGTCAACGGGAACTACCATATATGTTTTCAATCCAAAACCTATAGGGTACTTCCGGTTGACCTAGAATTGCCAATTCTGGTTAAAAGCAAGGTAAAGGCAGCACAAGTAAAGGGAAAATTCCGAAAAATAAAAAAGTTGAAAATGAAGCTAAATTTTGGTTCTTACAAGTTTTCGTGAAAATCTGAATTTGCCCATATCTTTTTATCGTGTTGACTCAGGACCTTGATTTTTATACACCCCATAGGGACTCAGTATCTGGTATAAATTTCAACTTGCTAGGTCCCATTCCTGAGAAAATTGGTGGTGACACACGAACACACATACCGACAAACGGACAAGAGTGATCTTAAATGGATTCATTTATTACCTTTTGAGCGTTCGGTCAGACAGATGCTCACACTGCTTCACATAGACCTGCCCCTAGGCCTAGAGTGACCGAGCTTGTGCGGCACGCACCTAAATAAATCCCAGGAACTTTTATTAGGTCGGCTTTCCAGTGAGTGGCTGTTAGTGCACTAGTGAAATTGCATTGTTTTATATCTTCTTTACATAGTATTAAATGTTGTCGCTTCCGCTGTCTGTTCGCTTAGATCTTTTAAACTACTCAACGGATTTTAATGTAGTTTTCAGCAATAGATAGACACAGTGATTCAAGTTTTTTACCTTTACACGACTAAACGGCTGAACGGATCGTAATAACATTTTGCAAGGAGATAGATTGTATCCTGGAAAAGGACATGCTGGGCACTTTTTAGCCAACTGCGCAAAATGCGGGTAATGTTTTATTGAAAACCACCCGTGCGAACCGCGGGCGGGTCAGCTAGTATAATATTAAATTTTCCAGAATAATGTTTGATTCTGGAATTCTAATTCCTATGCTACAATGTAATAGGTACCACAAGTTTAAACTGGAAAGATATATATCATGTTTCGTAATGCTGTACGGATAAAAATCGCCACAGACCAATTTGACTGCAAACTACAACTCCAACTTTGCACCTGACTGTACGCACTAGTTATTTCAATCTTTAAACTTGGGTTACTAGTTTGCGACGCTGTCTGTACCTGATTATCTCCAAACTCAACACAATCATCATTACTTTCACGGCCAATTTGTTCATCATAATTCCTAATTAAATAATTATCTTGCAATAAATAATTCGCACCTAATAATGGATGTATAAATGCTCGACATTCCCAAGCTCAAGCTAATTTAATTTTAGCAGTAATTATGTATGCATAACGCGTAATAGTCTGTTATATCGTCTACGTAACTTACTGGTTTCGGTGATGTAAACGGAAAATTGGTCTAAGAAAGTGGCGTGTAGACAGATTCCGGCTCGCTGCATATTATAATTCTTGCTCCAGTTATGATTACATTGAAATCTTATAATAAATCTTTATAGCTTAGTTCAATTCTAGTAAGAATACAATTACGCACTGGGGATCATCGAATGCAATTACGCACTGGGGATCATCGAATGCAATTAAGCACTGGGGATCCTCGAATGCAATTACGCACTGGGGATCATCGAATGCAATTACGCACTGGGGATCATCGAATGCAATTAAGCACTGGGGATCCTCGAATGCAATTACGCACTGGGGATCCTCGAATGCAATTACGCACTGGGGATCCTCGAATGTGTCCCTAGTTATGAGGCTTCTACTCCAAAATGCATTATTATCTTCATTTATTTAGGAAACACATTACAGTAAATGAATGAATTAATATAATTAATTGCAGAACACAGATGGACATTTCGCACATTTCACACTATCTAGCCCCAAACTAAGCAGAGCTTGTACTATAAGATCAAACAAACATTATATTATAATGGTAGATATAGTCACAAGTACAATGGACGATCTTATAGACATACACAATGATTTATTTGCCAAATAGCACACATAATACATTATCAAAAAATATTTTAAATAATCAACATAAAAATAACCATTATACAGTACCTACATGCAAAGCAGACACAAACAAACAATATAATATAACTATTAACTAAACATGAGGTAGGTATGTTGTGTGGTATAGCAGCAAAAGGGCCTCGACTCAGCAATAAGTCAACTGGGTTAGCAGTTGACGCTGTTAATCTGCCGAGACCGCTTATCTCTCAGAAGATCTTATCGCTAAGAGTATTTTTCCCGACAACCTTTGAGTGGAGAGGATTTAGTAATTGCATTGGGGTTGCACATTAAAACTATAATAGAAGAAGATAACTAAAGTTATGTGGAAGGAAATACGTTAGCATTATATTCGCTAGTGGATTAGTTTACTAATGCAATACATTTTCTTAGGTACAATTTATCTATCACTAGAGGTTCTGTGAGAACAGTACAGCTCGCGCCCCAAGTCTAAAAAGTAATATGCGCAACAAAATTAACGAAGAAAGTCACATTTTAAATCGAATTTCCAGGTGCTTCAATTTTCCAATTGGCTTTTGAGCAAAATACTTATAGGTATAAGTTTTACCGATTACTCGCGTTCCCTTGGTCCTAGGAGGTCGAATCTGGTATTTACGGGTTTGTCTCGTGAAGGCGGAGAGGACTGCATAGTTTGATTGGTATAAGTAGGTAAACATTTTGCGATAAATGTCAAAATTGAAATCCGTCCATTGTATAACGCTACATCAAACTCCCTCCTCCTTCCCCCCTCCACTACTTCCTTTTGGAATTTTTTTCGCTACATCTTGTTTAGAATTAAGTCTTTAGTATTGTTTTTTTTTAAAGGTTTATTGAACATAAATGTTAACATCGTATTACAACTAAACACAGTTTAACATAAATAAAATTGGATTAAAATTGAAAAAATAAATAATGTTAAGTACATCAATTTACTACCCTATTTTTTTCCGAATAAAAATCGCGATTGACAAAAAAACTAAATAAATCAAGGAAATTGTGCGCTAATTTTCGTAAAAAACGGCTGAAAAATGCGACCTGTATGAGAAAACAGACAGACAGACAGACGGACAAAAGCATTTTTTTGGTCTTCGTTTCGAAACTGAGACGCTTCGCTCGCTCGGTCAATTGACATGGAAGTAAGTCATCATCTTGAACCTTTGATAGATTTGAACTTGAACTTTGAGTTTTTGATAAACATTGAAAAACGGTTATCCCGTTCAATTGATTAGTTTGACGACTTTGAATAGTTATGTTTATTGAGTGTATGTTACTGGTGCACTGCGTCGTCTAGTTTCCTGAGTTTGTTATTGGCCAAAACTTTTATTATGTTGTTTCCTCGTAAATTTTACATCTATCAGCTGATTTCGTACAAGCTAGTGACACTGTAAATTGTGGTCAAATGATAGGCTCTCGCTAACCTTTATCTTCTTACATTGGAATTCATTTTCTTGCCTCCGTAATGTTGGGGTGAATTTGAAATCTATTTTTAACCACCTTCGAAAAAAGGAGGGGGTTCTCGATTCGGCGGGATCTCTGCCAATGGGACCACCAGGTGGTCCTATTGACACCAAGTCAGGATCTGATGATGATATCCCGAAAAAATCGAGGGCAACCCTCAAATTTTACAGAGACGCAATTCGGTTTTCTGTTTGTTCCTCAGAACTTCGTCATTTATCAACCGATTTCGATAATTATTTTTTTATTTGAAAGGAATTCATATTGGTCTCGTAGAAATTTCATCAAAATCAGTTCAGCAGTTTGGTTAAAGTCGGTTACATTTCTGTTAATTACTTCTATGCAAGGGTATTTTCTCTTTCTAGCTTACTGAATTAAATGAACAGAGTTTATCGACTAATGTCGTTATCTTTAATTTGTCTTGAAGAGGAGTTGTCAATGTATATACTGTGGTTATATTGTACAATTTTTCAATTGTTTAATGGTCGGTTTTCAGTCTGATTATGCTATTTTTCATTTTACTAAGAACATAGTGAATCTAGGCAATGCTACAGTAGCCATTGCAGTTAAAACTATAGTTTTTTTGCAAACTGTATCTAACGTACCTATAACATTTTACTTACCTAACATTTACACTCGTAGTCATTGTGAAATAACAATCTGTTTAGATCTTTTCATGAAAACATGTTTTAGGTTAATTTATGTGAATGTGTACAAAGAAATACCTTCTCTTTTTCTCGGAATACTAATAAGGGTTTTATTTTGTCGAGTGTCCTATAGCCTTGTTATTTTTATCCACTCGTACATTTTTATTTCTTTGATGTAAACTACTTACGCAATACTAAACTGAATACATACCTACTATACAAGTGTTACGTTTTCTTGGTTGCTTTATAGTGAAAAATAACAGAAAATGTGATCTATTTATGGTAACAAAAGATAAAGATTTATGTATGTTATTATATTCCTTTTATTTGATTTCTTTGAAATGGAATTCAGTGGAACTAAGTACATTCATAAAAACCAATCATCCTTCACGTAACAATAAAAAAATGTAAGAGAGAAAGTCGTAAGCTAAGTCATAGAACCTAACTTTATGTAGTAGTTGGGTAGTTTTACGTTTGCTGTAACGATAATTATGTACGTCAATAGGCAAATGTACTTGTTGTTATTTTTTAGGGTTCCGTACCCCGTTTTTAGGGTCAAACGGGACCCTATTACTAAGACTGCTGTCTGTTAGTCTGTCTGTCCGTCTGTCACCAGGCTATCTCATGAACCGTGATAGTTAGACAGTTGAAATTTTCACAGATGATGTATTTCTGTTGCCGCTATAACATTAAATACTAAAAACAGAATAAAATAAATATTTAAGGGGGCTCCAACGTGATTTTTTTGCTCGTTTTTGCTCGATATTGATAACGACAACAGGTAGACACTTGAAATACTCACAGAATATTTAGTTATATATTCACTTTAAAAATAAATAATTAAAATAAAATACAACACATATTTGAGGGGGGCTACCATACAACAAACGTGATTATTTTGTTCGTTTTTGCTTGAAATATTCACAGAATATTTAGTTATATTATTCACTTCAAAATAAATAATTTAATTGAAATAAAATTAATATTTACAGGGGGGGGGGGGGGCTCCTATACAAAAAACGTGATTTTTTTGCCGTTTTTATAGATAATTGTACGGAACCTTTCGTGCGCGAGTCTGACTCGCACTTGGCCGATTTTCTTGTTATTCTTATAAATGCCTCAAGGTATAAAAAAATATGTACATATAGGTAAATTGAATGTGTAAAGTTCCAATTAACATTGTGTATGATGATTGATGACGGTCATAGACGGTTTTTTATCTCGCTTGGGTCCAGTTTCGCCAATATTATTTGGAATTTAACTACAGAGTAAACTCTATATAACGACACTCAAGGGACTGAGCATATTTTGACGTTATAGAGAGTTGTCGTTAAATGGAGAGAAGTAAAATCTGTATTAGAAAAAGTAAACGTTTATTTCTGATTTGTCTTGTTAAATAGTACCTACAATAAAAATCTGTTTTAATTTGAACGCTATTGCGTTTTACAGTTTATGTTTACAATTTGAAAGTTTGTGAGCTTCTAAGAATATGACAACGTATAGATAAAATCCATCACTTCTACTAACAACAGTCTGCAGCTACACGTGCAAGCAATCCCATTTTGTTAACAAAAGAACGGATTTCTTAGAAAGTTTGGTGTGTATGATGCCAACAGTCGAGTTTATTATGGTCTAGGATAATAAAACGACAAAAGGATATACACAGCTGCGCAGTTTTTACTAATTTGGCAACTTAAAAAGAACTTTTTATTACAAATTGTTGTCGTTATTGAGAGTGGGTGTAATGCTATACAGAGTGTACCATTGTATGCAAGACAAGCTAAACCAACCAAAGCCGAGTGATTTTAGAGAGTTTGTCGTTAAAACGAGTGACGTTATATGGAGTTTACACTGTAGTTGGTTTTACGAGAACTGGGCTTCTAGTAGTTATCGTACTACACGTACTTCGCATATCAATGAAATTGATATTACAAATGATATTAAAGATGGTACCTATACAATAGCATGATAATAATGAATAATGCCTCTGAATTCAATGCCTCGTCGAAGGCCAAGGTTAATTTACCTCTTTACAAGACAGTTTCATGAATTCATAATTACTTATTACCAACTACTTTGTGATTTGTTTCTTTTCTAAACCAATAAGACTTGTTTAAACTATTGTCTCCGTTGCAAAGAGTAATGCAATATATTTTTTTTTATAATTTAGTGAATTTTTCTATTTTGGTTTATTATGATCGTTTTATCATCGCACCGCTCGCAATCGGCAGGGAATCCATCCACACACCTTGGAGACGATCTGGTCGCGTACCGTGAGGTTCCAGAGGAATTTTCTCCCGCGAACACTTCGCTTGTGGAACTCCCTGCCAAGGTTTTCCCTAGGGATTACCGTATGGTGTACTTCAAAAAGGGCGTTTTGAATATTTTAAAAGATCGGCAAAGTCAAAGTCATAATCTTTTATTCATTATAATCACAAGGATCACTTTTAAACGTCAATTTTACTGCCTGTTCCTTCGCGAGCAAGCCAGGAAAGAAAGGCAAGAAAACAAGGCTGGTTGTTTTTTTAATGATGATTTTAGAATACATAACAATATAGGTAATCAATTACGTCTAAATTACGGCAACGCGCGAGTAATACCTTTGGTGTTACAAACGTCCATAGGCTACGGTAACCGCTTACCATCAGGTGGTCCGTATGCTAGTTTGCTAACTTAGTGGTATATAAAAAAAATATTATTATTTTTTGACAACTTTCTTTGATACAATTTAGCACATGACCCTTATTTTTAATCCCCGCGGTTTTATTAAAATTATGTAATAAAAAGTTAGGTCACCTCTGTTGGTACCTTTAAGATAAATAGGTTCATTATTGAGATATACATTGAGTTACAAACATCTAAAATTCTTTTATTCTCTAAATATTTTAGCTTCTAGGAATGTGTTATTAAATAGGTAGGTAAACTAAGCGCTAACAAAATTGGAACCGGATTTTAAATTTACGTTTTCTGTTGAAATAATAGTTATCCAATTCCAATAGGTAGGTACTCACTGCGTCTGAACTTTCCTCAAGATTGCACGTGATTAGACGCAATAAACCTCTCGAAGCTCGGGCTTACCATTACTTAGCTTCACTTATTAATCTGATCTTGCATCTTATTAAGTGAGTAACCTTTTTGTATTTTACTTACTTATTGATCGAGCGAAGCTAGATTTCCAAATCAACTTGGGCAAATCGGCGTTGTATCTATGTATGTATGTTTGTTTGTCCAAGGATAACTTTAAAGCGTTGATCCGATCATCGTGAAATTTAATATATAGGTAGGTAGTGTTGTGTGCCAACACTCACTACCTATATATTAAATTATTCTGGTGTGACTTGTAGACAAAAGTCTGAAATCCAAAATAACTACAATTTGTACGCCAAAAAAGAGTACCTAACCAAATTACATGAACTCCCGTTACCTGTAATTTGAATGAAACTGTTATGCATTTCAGGGCACTAATTTGATAGTCAAAGATAATAAAAAAAATTGTGGTTTTCATGGGAGACTCGCGAGTTCTTAGTTTGGGGCGAACCCTAGTTAAAAAATAAAAAATACCTTAATATACCTAAATCGAAACTTATTAGAACCTGAAATTTAATAAAAATCTGAAGGTTTCTACCCAAGTAATTAAGACAAAGTGGTGGTTTTTACCTTATGCAGCTTTGCTTTCGTTATGTGACTATCGAGCTTATTACAGCTCGACCTTCTGACTCGCGTGATCTGACCAATACGAGTGACGCAACGAGCTTTCATTCACAATCGTCGCAAGCGCAGGTTTACCGGTCACATGCTCCCTTTCTTCTGTACCGAATCACCTTGAGAGATCACATGAGAGCGTACTAAATTGGAGCATGTTTTTGGTTTTCGGGCAACGTTTGTAGCAATAATGTATTGGTATAAACACATTACGTTAATGACATATCCATTAACTTTGACGAAAACAGGTACCTACATGATTTATTTCCGAAAAATCAAAACGTACTGTTAAGAATGTCGTACTTCGTGCATTCCCCAGAAAATGTTTCGCAATAGTTTATGTTGTTGCTTAGGTGTATCAAAGTTTATGGCTTCCGTTGTTCCTTTTACTTTTGCGTGTGAAGATGTATTTTTATCATAGGATGTGATACAATGTAATTTTTACGGAACGCGTTACTTAGTATCACTTTCCATTGAAAGTGCCAAACATTCTGTAGGAAGTTATGTCTTTTACCTTCGAAATGTAGTTACTTTTGAAGAAGTTTTGTTCAATTTGAATACTGTCAAACATTTAACCACTCAGATTATGTGGCTAAAGAATTGGATGATATACAATTCCAAAAGATCGTCCTAATTGATTCACAGACCTTTGACCTTCAAATAAATTGGTCCAGGAACGTCCTGATATTAGAATGATGGATTGGAAAGGTCGGAAAAGGCAGAAGCGTGACGGTCCTCGAAACAATTTGGAGAGCACAGAAAAATGTCGTCTAATATAAATGTTATAGGCCTTTTTAAGTAAGATACAAGTTATTTTTACACGACCATGGAGAGAATTCACGTTTACAAGTGAAGTTAAGTCTTCCAAGATCTTTGGTTTGTAAATGCCGGATATAATTTTGTGCGAAATAGCAGTAACGCAAATTGAATAAAATTAAATGTTTCCCTGTTTAAAAGCCCATTTAGTCAACGCAAATGCTTTAAGGTGCAAAATCTTTGGTAAAAACATATGAGTAGAGTACGAGAGCATGTGAATTAAATCAAGTGATACTCGTAGATACATAAATATTAACATTTTATTCAAAAAATACAACTCTGATGCGATACATGACTACGTAGACATGTTATATCGTAGTCTTTCTGATATGAGAAACTAACATGACTAAGAAACGGCCGATTATATCATATTTCGGGTCTCATATGTTATCAAAAAGCTGTCAAATTTACATAATAGCAGAGCAGTATTAATTGATTTAATTACTAAACTCTTGATCGACCGAGTGAAAGTATTGCCTGCTGATAATGTTATTTATTATGGCACCATTATTTATTGCACATAAGCTTAATTTGTATTTATAATAATGACTGTTAAGTTTTCTATATTCTATAGATATTATGTTGAAAATAAATTATTCCATTAGATTCTATATAAAACACTAGCTAAATGGCAAATGCACAAAACCGTGCGACGCAAAAAAATACATTGAAGTTTATGTAGCAGTTGTACTAAAAACGGGATATCTACCATAATTTTGCGAGTTGTATCCCGATAGTTGATTTAAGTACAAATAGTGTTCATAACCATGATAGTTATATCACTACGCTAGTGTTTATCTACAGAAAAAATAAAGGCAAGCTTAGACCAAAGTAAAGTAACACTAATTATTTCCATTGTTACGTAAATCCTTTACAATGTCTTCAAAAATGTGACCCTCATTTGACTCACTGCTACCAATTGTCTGATAATTCCTAAGGTCCTATAAATTGTCAATTCAGTTTAATTCAATAAAAATAGTTTACAACTTTACAGTACAAGATCAAAACGTTATAACTAGTTACCTACTACAAAACAATAACTAAATAAATATAAAATAATATCAATAACTAAGCCCTCTACCCTTCAGAATAGGTTTGCTAATCTGCTCACTTAGAAACTGTTCCGATCGTCGAAAATCGAAGTCGACGTCGAAAACAAAATATGAGTAGGAAGGCGTGCGGCCTTCCTATTTAACTTAGTTTGGTCCGCGGATTATCCCATGAAAATGTTTCAAATACAAACAAAATTATTTATTGATTTGAGCTCCTAGAATAGATAATTCAAAAATATTAATGGAGCGTCTGTTCTGATGACATCGTCATCTGGGGTCTCAACGTAACTAAATTGACAGCGTTAACAGGTTACATAATAACTCTCTAGATTTAAATGACAGCTGTCAGATTTAACTAAATTTAGAGCAGTGGTTCCTAAAAGGTGGTCCGCGGAACCCTGGGGTTCCGCGGATGGGTCACAGGGGTTCCGCGGTCTGTCCGAAAGTTAAAGTTGAAATGTACTTAAAGATGTACTACCTGGCAATCGTTGAGAAAGCTGTCCTGGTTCTGATTAAGTTTGTGAAGATTTACCGATGCGAGATTGGTTTGCGTTCAATTGTCAGACATAAAGCCTAATTTTATGGCTATTATAAGAAATAATGTGAAAAAATTTCATTCTTCACAATAAATTATTACCTAGGTACATTGTATTTCTTTGTTACAATAAATTATTTGCAATACTTATAATAATTATTTTCATTTATAATTTGTTAATTCTTCGAGTCTAACATGAATATACTCAAACTACAAGGTAAACACTTTAGTTATCAAAATATACAGCTAGGGTTCCGCTAAAAAAAGTATGATCTATTAAGGTTCCATGGCCAAATAAAATTGGGAACCTCTGGTTTAGAGAACAGTGGTAGACTAATCTATTCATGTACAAAATTACATCGAAACCAGTTCAGACCTTTAGTCGTTAAAATGTAACAAAAAGACAGGCATACTTTCCTATTTTTTATATTTGTTTTATTATGGATAGTATTGCGTATAGGCTCGGGTAATGACTTGTTTCATAATCACAATAGAGTAATATCATTTGGTTTATCTCATTGCGTTCTAGATAATTATCGTACATGCACAATGTATGAGCTTATGGCGGCTGATGGCGGATACGGGGTTTTAATGAAATTCTGAAGTTGAGTAAGTAAGGGTATCATGAGTGTTTATCTTATTTGCGACCTTATCGTGATTTATATTCAGACGTAATTATCCTACCAACAAGATTTACAAGAAAAAAAATGTTGGTTAAGCTTCATTTTGACAAAGCTGGAATGAAAATTTACAAATACCTACGAGCCGTGAGTATTGTGTTAAGACTCGATTTGAAAAGACTGAGGCCAGCTTGCATAACGATCCTTAAACGTATTTAGCGACTAAACATGTTTTAATTATGTATTTGTATGGATTGACAACTCCTTAAATCATATTTAGCCACTAAGTACGTATGGTGTTCACGAGTTCAGGGTCCAGGGACCATAGCCTTTATTTGGATAGAGACATACTTAGCTCACTAAGAACTGTTGTTGGACACATTGTGTCGAAGTTTAAAATTATGATATAGACACGAAAACAGTAACACCAATTAGATCTGAATTTATAAAGAACAATGTTGGTGTTCCCCGGGCCGTATTCTCCGTCCACTGTTATTTCTCCTACATCAATGACCTACCGAATGCTGTCAGTCACAAGTGTTTGTGTTTTAGCATAAAAGTATATTTCAAGAAGCAATCACTAGATATATATTAAATATTGATATAGTGTCCGCCCTCAATATAAAAATCAATTATAACTTTTCATACTAATCTTAACCCTATACACGGTGTCCTTTAAATCACTGTTTTCCCAGAACAAACGTTGCTCAGACCTTGGTCTAATAACTGTTTATAATTACAAATAAGAGAATAAAGAAAAAAATCTAGACCTTCTCAATAAAGTCTAACTTTGTTCAAAAACTAACCGTGACACAAAGTTCATAAGTAAGTTAACCGTAGCGTATTACCTACTCCTTAGTTAGATAGTATCTAGTAGGTACCGGTCAGCGCGCTGACTATGTTGTAGGGCGAAACGTTAAAATAGACTAACTTTAATAGAATTACTTTTTATATTTTTCAAAGACCGATTTCGATTAGTTTTTAATTTGATGTTATAAACCATGGTCTGAACAACGTTTGTTCTGGGAAAACAGTGATTTAAAGAACACCGTGTATAGATAAACATATTAGGATTTTTACGTTGAAGATACGCTTCAGAGGCGCATGTGCCTTAAAAGCGTATGTATTTATCATCTTATAGTGGTATTCATAACCATAAAATAAAATAAAGTCAGTGAATAAGAAACTTAAATGAGTAGAACTCTTGCAAACAAATTACAAAAACCCTTATGGTTTAGACTCAAAATCACGAAAATTATGTAATATAAAATGGGGTTTTTTAGAACCTTTTTTTATATTCCCTTACTATAAAAACTTGCCCAAAAATATATATAGGTTGTTTGATAATATACGCACAATAATGAAAAGGGTTATTTTGATGAGCATAATAAATAAATTTGTGAAATCTTTACCATTACAATGTGAAATTTATTTTGGCATGTAAAACAAACACTTATTAAACTTATGTTGTGCTATTGCATAATGCTTGCCATCTAACCACAGATAGCTACACTGTATTGGTGACGTCTCGAGATGTATGTTGTCCCTTTCTAACTCAAAACCCGCAGTTTTTTCCGAAAGAGATATCAAATCTTTATTTGTTGGATGTCGATTGCAAGAGTAGGCAGTTAGTTTTATATCGAATTAATCATCTAAACTTAGTCGATTTTCTTTAAAATTTAATAATGTAACTAGTAGTTTTTTTTTCAAGAAGTCTTTATTTATGTTTTGAGGAACCGTCACTGGAATATTGTCAGTAAGTATATTACCTAACATCCTGTATACATATTAGAGATCGGCATGGCAAACATCACCATCATGCTCGCTATATACCTATAATATCAGAATATATAGTATAGTATCTAACCTACCCCATGGAAATAGCTTTTCCGCGAAAGGGTAAACCAACCGCCTAGTTGGCTAAGAAAGTGAAACTAAAACACGCATCGAAAAGAAAGATACAGCGATAAGTTTGTCGCGCGGGCGCCTGTGCGACGTACTTTATCTTTCTAGGGTTAAACATACGGAAGTAAGTTTGTTTGTTACGCTTTCACGTCGTAACAGCTGAACCGACTTTGATGAAATATCGTACATAATAAATAGATTACAACCTGGATTGAGAGGAGACTTTTTATTGACAAACGGCGTGTGTGAAACCACGGGTGATAGCTAGTAACTTATGTACTTAGACCATTAACTATATTGACGGTATCTTCAAATAATTGTTTGACCTGCGCAATAGGGTTTAAAAACTCAGAAGTTATACCAAAATAAAATGAATTCAGTGGAAAATATTGATAATTTTTCACTCACCGACGTATTTGACCAATTATTTCCAATCAACTTTGTTAAGTTCGTTAAAACTCAATTTACGTTTGGACATAATGAAACACGTGATTGGAGAGTGTAAGCCTTTGCAAACAATGTTTATTACAACACCTTGCTTATATCGTACTAAACAGGATGATTTTTCAGGGTTCTGTACCCAAAGGGTCAAACGGGACCCTATTACTAAGACTCCGCTGTCTGTCTGTCTGTCCGTCTGTCACCAGGCTGTATCTCATGAACCGTGATAATTAGTCAGTTAAAATTTTCACAGATGATGTATTTCTGTTGACGGTATACTAAAAACAGAATAAAATACATATTTAAGAGGGCTCCTATACAACAAACGTGATTTTTTTGCTAGTTTTGCTCGTTATCAATAACGGAAATAGGTAAACGCTTGATATATTTACAAAATATTTAGTTATATATTCACTTTAAAAATAAATAATTAAATTAACATAAAACAAATATTTAAGGGGGGCTCCCATACGTTTCCGTTTATATAGATAATGGTACGGAACCCTTCATGCGCGAGTCCGACTCGCACTTGGCCGGTTTTATTTAAGTTCAATAGTGAAACTGAAAATACACTCAATACACTTTAAAACAAGAGTGAAAACATTTTATCTCACAGAAACGTCGTAGTATCGCTATAGATATGTATGTGTGTATGTTTATGTATATATATTATTTTAATTATTTGTTGTAGGTATATTTACATAAGTATATTGTTTTATTTTATTGTAAGTGTTCAGCGCTCTCCTAAAATTTAGTTTTTGTTTTGTTAATGTAGGTACACCCCCTTCCATTATTGTAATGTCACAAAAGTCCTCTCTATCCAAAGCTTGTCTGGAAGAAATCGCTTCTAAAGCAATAAGACCGCCCATTGTACTTGTTGCTTTGTGTTTTTTTATTTTTAAGTCTGTTTATTTTGAAGTGTACCATAAAGTATTTTCATTCATTCATACCACAGAACACTTTATGTTCTGCGATTCATACACTCAATACAGACAGCGGAGTCTTAGTAATAGGGTCCGTTTACCCTTTGGGTACAGAACCCTAATGACTGTTATTTTTTATCTAAATGACGGACGTCGGGCATAGCTGTTTCTCATTCGTCGACTTTATTAATTCATTCTGTACCTACAGCTAAAACCACATCTGTATTCGGGACAATTACTACACTGGATCGTAATCCTGCCGTAGCAAGCACTGTCGCACTGTGAGTGAGTTATGTTACAAATAGGCATCTATGCATTATTACACCTCTATTGATCTATATTTATGCAATATATTTCGTAAGAGGCGATACAATCCCGCAGTTATAAAAATGGGTGAAAAAGTGTACAGGTATTTTCTTCTTTTCATGTTTTGGTGATTTTGACGCCATTGACTTTAAGTAGACTATAAACCAAATAATACAATAATATAAACCACTTTTTAAAGTTTGATTTCCAACTTATTTAAAAATCTATTATATGCTTAAAACTACTAAACCTGAGAAAATATCAAAACACGTAAAACCGAAAAAACCTTCAAGTGCAGAAAAATCTCTTTTGGTTTAATATTAATGCACCTATTTTACTACTTCGACTCTTTTAACCTTTAGATGAGAATAATTTTGTAGATGTTTACTGAACACTCAAATCTCAATCTCGCCGTAACTGCTGAACCGATTTACTAGAAAAGCTCTGCCACAAAAAGGACCGTGTTAAATGAAATGTGTTTGAAATATTTCAATGAAAAATGAGTAAAACAAAAATGCAAAGGTTGACACAACAAGTAAGTTTTTAACAAAAATATAACCGACTTCGGATAACAGTATAAACCAAACTAATCTACCGATTTTGATGAAATTTCGATGGGATCAATCTAAAAGTATATCCTTTCAAATAAAAAATCAATTTTCCAAATCGGTTGATAAACGACGGAGTTCTGAGCTAACAAACATAACAAACATAACCAATATTAACTATTTAGACAATGTTTGGGAAAAAATATTTGCACTGCGTTTTATATAATTCATAATTGTGCTTCACACTTCAAAGAATTAGTCATAAGTATATTTTATAAATGTTAAGTGTTAAGTCTCAAGACGAACATAACATAAAAATAAACAAATTTAAGACTTCTATGGTTTTCTCATGGATGCCATCGTCAGAACTGAACCAAATGGAAATGGGACCACATGGGAAGCACCAGCTTTCAAATAAAAAAAAGAATCATCAAAATCGGTTCACCCAGTCAAAAGTACTGAGGTAACAATCATAAAAAAAATACAGTCGAATTGAGAACCTCCTCATTTTTGAAGTCGCTTAAAAAGTTCAACGCCTTTAAAAACAATCATCACACTTCGATACATTTACGGTTGCTGCATATGAATTTCAGGCGCTGAAGATGCATTATTCATTAGTATGTGATTAAACTCAACCACTGTTCATATTTGCTCTATAGTAAGGTAGAGTCTGCAAAACCGAGAACACTGGAACACTGCGGGAATACACGTATGTATTTCTTTACAGTTTTATGAGAAGAATTTCATGTTACTAAGACGAGAGTTACTTGTGCACTTAGTTGGCGATAAAAATAGTTTTCCCTAAGGTAGTAATAGGTACTGTCCCAACAAACAAAAATTACAGACACATGCGACTTTTCATCTGTATGTCTCAATGTGACGCACGTAATGGAATGCCATGTAGGCCAAGTCTAAGGTGAACGTAATCTGTGAGGTAATATTGTAGATAGTGGTAACCGCAACAGCAGGTGGGTCATGGACTTAATCTATCATCTCATCTAATAAAAATGTAAAAAAAACACATTGTAGGTAGGTATCGAAGGGAGTAGGTATTTTTATTTACTGGTCTTGGAGATGGATCAAATTTATGGCCCACTTGATGGTAAGTGGTAACTGCCTATCCGCCTAAAAGCAGAGCAGTGATGTACGATGCACTGCTCTGCGTACATCAACTTGAGGCATACAGGTATAAAGCCTCGTGTGCCTGTAATTTCACCGGTAACCATACCCTTCAAACTGAAACAGCAATGTTGCTTGGCGGCCGAAATAGATATGGTGGTAGAACTTCTCCGGGCGAGCTCTTCACAAGGAATTATACTACTGTTAAAGGTATCTACTAAACGATTCCTTGAATAAAAAAAATAACCCAAGTTCTTCCTTCGAAGTACCTCATTACTCTCAATTTGATACTACGACGTAATTAGTAATTAGAGGTTTGCTTCATACTTTGAACTTAGCGCTGGTAGGTACCTATCACAACTTGAAGTTTGCCTAAATTAAGCATCCACATTATGCTTGTTTTCAGACAGACTTCAAGTTTAAAAGGATACTATTGAATCTTTGGAGTTCAATCCAGTCAATATTTCGATTCTCGATACTCTCTGTTTACTGTCTAGCCGCACTCACCGCACTGCATAACCTTTTGTGACCCTCGTCGTTTTTCAATATTAAAAAACCGTATTACCAGATCTTAAAACTGAAATTTGGAATCATAACTTGAAACGTGTTGCATGCATTTTTTATTACGAATGATCTTGCTCACGCAAATGCAAGAGTTTGTCAATTAGTATGGTGCATGGATTCATAAGTTCCTCTGTCTGTCTGTTTGTTAGTTTTTCACGACGACGGAGGTGACTCGAATGCTGCATATAACATTCTCACAGGTGATGAAAATTGTTATACGAACCCGAAAACAAAAGAATCTCTGCAATCTGCGCAATGGATGTTTCCATTCGAAGATCTGCCGACAAAAGTAAAGAAGAGTCAAGGATCAGAAGTCAAGTGGAAAAGATGATTGCCCCATTCTTTTGACCGACGGGTTATTTCGTAACAATTGTCCTAGAAAATAAAAGGACTGTTACTGCAGATTAGTATATCAGTCATTGTTTACCAGTTGTCTTGGAAAATGTTAGACAGCAGCGCCCAAGAAGCAGGATCCTCCTCCACCACGACAACGCTCCAGCTCACTCCGCCAGACGAAATAATAATCAGGAATAATCAATTTATTGGTAAAAACAATTTATAAGTCAAGACGGACTGTCCAATATTTGTATATCGAATGTGTAGAGTTAGTGAGTCATCCTCCTTACAGTTCCGACCTGGCTCGTGACTTTTATTTATTTCCAAAAATGAAAGATAAACTTAGAGGAATTCTTTTTATGAACTCAGAAGATGCCGTGGCTGTGTTTTAAAAAAGGCGTGGAAGAGATCCCTGGTTCCTGACTGATTCAGTCAATGGTTCCATCGCATGCGACGGTGCTTAGAAAGGAACGGAGACTTCTTCGTAAAGCACATCTTACCGTTTTAATTTTTTTAAAACTTTTATTGTGACCCACGTAATTCTCGCTCGTATTTTATAAAATAAAACAAGTATCTAAATTAACAGTATCATTATCATTTTGTTGCTTGCAATAAACTATTCATTTATGTTAATATAATTTAAGAAACCGAAAGAAGCTGACATAATTGGCCTGAATTCTAGACATGTGAAGAGCTGGCGCTTATCTGGGTGAACGCACGATCATTGCAATTCCACGGGACAATGCAGTGCCTTGGGGACACTTCCGCCTCGTAGATATGGAACAGTTGAGCTATATACAAAATGCCATCATCCCTGGGAGTCCCTCGTGTTCTGCATCCAACACCTTCTTCCTCAATGCGCGAGGTATCACAAGTCTGCTTCCAAGTGACAACACATTACCGTAAAAGCATAACTCATTCACAAAAATATTATATCCCTTGGCTTAATCGTTCCAACCTTTATCGTATAATCCTTTTATCACGCTGGAAATTTCGGAATCAGTTTCTGAATGCTCAATGATATCTCTCATAGGAATCGCGCTGGTCTTATAGATCATTTGCCTTTAGATGGTTCAAATGTTCCTTTTGTATCTTTTAAAGATATGTAAATCCTTACTAATTATATTATTATCTAAATATATACATAGGCTGCTATTTAAGAATCCGGAACTGGCCACTGCATAAATAATATTTAAAAAGAAATTATCACGTTTGAAAATGGAACTCTTTGGCTGTAGAATGCAGGTTATTTCGTCCGTCTGTCAATTGTTTTCATTGTGTGGCGCGATTTCAAAAATTGCGTGTCATTATCACAATGGATTTATCTCGAGAAAATTTTCGTGCGATGATTTTTTATGATTTTCGACGTGGTCTAACTCAACAGCAGTGTATCGATCAACTCAGTTCGACTTTTGGGGATAAAGCACCATCGAAGACTACTGTGTATCATTGGTTTAGTGAGTTTAATCGTGGACGTCGTATGCTCACGGACGAAATTAAAGATGGTCGGCCTAAATCAGTTGTTGTGCCACGAAACATCGACGCAGTGCGTAAACTAATAATGCAAGATCGTCATGTGACATATCGAGAGATAGAGGCGATCTTGGGCATTAGTATGACGAGTATACATAAGATATTACACGAACACTTGGCTGCAAAAAAAGTTTGTTCGCGTTGGATACCGCACAACTTGACAATAGATCAAAAACAGGCTCGTGTCGATTGGTGCAAAAAAATTATATAAAAATACAATCGTGGTGCATCAAAAGCTGTATATAATATCTACACAGGTGATGAATCCTGGATTTATGCATATGACCCCGAAACTAAGCAACAGTCAACAGTTTGGGTCTTCCAATATGAGCCGAACCCAACAAAAGTTGCTCGTGCGAAAAGCACTTTGAAGCAAATGGTCGCCTGTTTTTTTGGTATAGATGGACACGTGGCTACTGTACCCCTAGAAAATTGTAAATCTGTTAATTCAGAGTGGTACACGACCATTTGTTTGCCAGAAGTCTTTGCAGAAATCAGGAAGAATAATCCACAACGCAGAATCATTCTCCATCACGACAATGCAAGCTGTCACACTTCGGGTGAAACGACCCGATATTTGGAGGGTGAAACGGTGGAATTAACGGGTCATCCGCCATATAGCCCTGATTTGGCACCCAACGACTTCTTTTTATTCCCAACCGTGAAGAATAAATTACGTGGTCAACGATTTTCAACCCGAGAAGAAGCCGTTGAGGCATTCAAAAATCATGTTTTGGAGATACCGTCTTCCGATTGGAAAAATTGCTATGAAAACTGGTTTCACCGAATGCAAAAGTGCATTGATCATCATGGCGAATATTTTGAAAAGCAATAAAACCATATTTAACAGTCAATGATAGTTATTTTATTTTATTCCGGATACATAAATAGCAGCCCTCGTAAAACAAAGTCGGGTCAGTTACACCATTTATAACTCAAGAACGGCTGGACTCCTATATAGATGCATATATTGATATGCATCTATATAGAAGAAAATGAATTTTCTCTATAATTTTTTTCTTTATTCTTTATTCTTTATTGTACACAAATAGATTTACAGATAAAAATAGCTTACAAAATGGACATGTACAAAGGCGAGCTTAACCCTAATAAGAGTTTTCTTCCAGCAAACCTTTGAAGATAGAGATATTTGATTATAGTGGTGGGTCCGTGCACAGAGAATGACATTGGAGTAGAATACTAATATATAGTATATACTATAATAAATACAACACTTAAACATATTAAAAAATAATAATAATACCTTTATACTACAGTAGAGATAAACATAATACATTATACCAAATATAAATAATATACCTACTTATACATAATAAATAACCTAAAAGCTTACAAGGACAGGTAATGCTCTTTGACTCTAAGCTTAAAAGTGCTTAGTGATGGACTTGGACAGTCTAGTTGACTCCATGGACAGTGAAGGAACCGCCATAGCGACTGGAGGAATGAAGAGGGGTTTTGAGAAGGAGAGACTTAGATGACCTACAAGTCATCTCCGGTAGGACAAGAAAATCGAAGCGCTCACGGAGGTAAGAAGGAGCTGAAGGATTGAAAAGAGTGTTGAAGAGAAAAGTTACAACATGAAGATCACGTGGACGACGAATAGGAAGCCATTTTAGCTGGGATCTAAACATGGAGACGTGATCAAACTTGCGCAACCCGAATATGAATCGGATACACAAATTCTGAAGACGTTCCAGTTTATCTAGAAGTTCCTCGGTGGCGTCAAGAAAACAGACATCGGCATAGTCTAAAAGGGGTAACATGAGTGTTTGAGCAAGAGTAATTTTAGTTTCAAAGGGTAAAAACTTTTGGAGACGCTTAAGAGATTGAAAAGAGTAGTTAACCCTTTTACTAATCTCAT
This sequence comes from Philereme vetulata, assembly GCA_918857605.2. Taxonomy (NCBI): domain Eukaryota; kingdom Metazoa; phylum Arthropoda; class Insecta; order Lepidoptera; family Geometridae; genus Philereme; species Philereme vetulata. Next base: position 13,363,896 of record OU975430.1, on the reverse strand, counting down.
TAACATGCCGCACCCAAGACAGATGATTGTCAAAATAGACGCCAAGGTTCTTGGCATTGGCCGAGTAGCTAATCGGTGCTCCAGCGTATAAAACTGGAGGAGGATTACATTTACCGACAAGATTTAACATATAAGGGCTCCAAAAAAGTACAACCTGAGACTTCGATGGGTTGACCAGGAGACCAAAAGCCTTTGCCCACGAGTAGATATGGTTGAGATCAGAGTTGATTTGGTCAATACCCATTGAAACCTCGTCCAATTTGAACTGGTGATATATTTGTAAGTCGTCAGCATAAAGATGGTAGTGCGAAGTAAGAACGTGGGTTATGGCGTTAATAAACATCGAAAAAAGGAGAGGAGACAGAACACCACCTTGAGGTACGCCAGCGGCGATGTCACACCAGTCTGAATAAGACTCGTCCGAGCGTACACACTGCGTGCGACCCGAAAGATAGGAGGCAAACCAAGAAGTTACTGAGAGAGAAATATTGAAGGAATTTTTTGTGTGAATTTTTCCGATATTTTATAGTTATTCTGCTATTCGGGGCGGAGACAAATCCAACCAATCAAGGATCATAAAAATCGATCCAGCAGTTCTTTCAGCAATGGATAATGATGGCCGATTGACGATTGGCAGCCCGCGTCATATGCATGTCAAGGCGGTACGAAGTTTGGCGGGTCAGCTAGTTATATTATAAATTGGAAACTAACTCTGTCGCTCTGTCACTTTAGTCGTGACAGCAGTAGGTATGTTTGTTGCGTGCTCATGACTTAACGGCATTTTATTTATTTTTATCCTTAGTATATATAATTGTATTTAGTTGTTCAATGCTTAGTTAGTGGGCGGATATCCGTGGTCTACTCAAAGAGGCTCTAACGGAAGACCAGCGCTGGGTAGCCAGATCAACACAGCACATGCTGAGTTAAGCCTTTTCGTGAGACATGCAGTGAGTACGATGAGACACACACACTGCAATATTTTGCATTTTTATTTAATTTTAATCTTTTAGTTATCTATTGTTTCTTTGTTCTTTTTGTTATGTCTCCTGTGTGTGTTTGTTCTATTGTACTATTGGTGTTGGTCACAAATAAATGTTTTTGATTTGATTTGCATGATCGATTACAATGAAATTTGGTTAAAGGATAGATTGTGACGGGGATTGGGATATAGGCTACTTTTTACCCGACTGTGCAGAAGGGTAACAAACCAACGCATGCGAAGCCGCAGGCGGCAGCTAGTAATCATATAAATGAATTAGTTATATATCATAGTTATAGTAGTGAATTTTCACTCAGTCCCGTTACAAACCAACGCATGCGAAGCCGCAGGCGGCAGCAAGTAATCATATAAATGAATTAGTTATATATCATAGTTATAGTATTGAATTTTCACTCAGTCCCGTTACAAACTAACGCATGCGAAGCCGCAGGCGGCAGCTAGTAATCATATAAATGAATTAGTTATATATCATAGTTATAGTAGTGAATTTTCACTCAGTCCCGTTACAAACCAACGCATGCGAAGCCGCAGGCGGCAGCTAGTAATCATATAAATGAATTAGTTATATATCATAGTTATAGTAGTGAATTTTCACTCAGTCCCATTACAAACCAACGCATGCGAAGCCGCAGGCGGCAGCTAGTAATCATATAAATGAATTAGTTATATATCATAGTTATAGTAGTGAATTTTCACTCAGTCCCGTTACAAACCAACGCATGCGAAGCCGCAGGCGGCAGCTAGTAATCATATAAATGAATTAGTTATATATCATAGTTATAGTAGTGAATTTTCACTCAGTCCCGTTACAAACCAACGCATGCGAAGCCGCAGGCGGCAGCTAGTAATCATATAAATGAATTAGTTATATATCATAGTTATAGTAGTGAATTTTCACTCAGTCCCGTTACAAACTAACGCATGCGAAGCCGCAGGCGGCAGCTAGTAATCATATAAATGAATTAGTTATATATCATAGTTATAGTAGTGAATTTTCACTCAGTCCCGTTACAAACTAACGCATGCGAAGCCGCAGGCGGCAGCTAGTAATCATATAAATGAATTAGTTATATATCATAGTTATAGTAGTGAATTTTCACTCAGTCCCGTTACAAACCAACGCATGCGAAGCCGCAGGCGGCAGCTAGTAATCATATAAATGAATTAGTTATATATCATAGTTATAGTAGTGAATTTTCACTCAGTCCCGTTACAAACCAACGCATGCGAAGCCGCAGGCGGCAGCTAGTAATCATATAAATGAATTAGTTATATATCATAGTTATAGTAGTGAATTTTCACTCAGTCCCGTTACAAACCCACGCATGCGAAGCCGCAGGCGGCAGCTAGTAATCATATAAATGAATTAGTTATATATCATAGTTATAGTAGTGAATTTTCACTCAGTCCCGTTACAAACCAACGCATGCGAAGCCGCAGGCGGCAGCTAGTAATCATATAAATGAATTAGTTATATATCATAGTTATAGTAGTGAATTTTCACTCAGTCCCGTTACAAACCAACGCATGCGAAACCGCAGGCGGCAGCTAGTAATCATATAAATGAATTAGTTATATATCATAGTTATAGAAGTGAATTTTCACTCAGTCCCGTTACAAACGGATAACAAATTAGTCCATTATCTAATACAACACGAAATAAATAGAAACCGGTTCATTACATGTCACAAGTATAAGTTGTAGGCCAATCTGTCTTAAGGAAATCTTTTGTGTTTCGGGTAAGATCTATACCTTCCACACTGTTTCGAGACTTGCTCTAAATTGTATACGAAATAAAAAGAATACTTAGAGCCTAGACAAAAGTTAACAAAAAACGAAAGGGCTCTTTTATACAGGGTGATTTTGTAAAAATATTTTTATTTGCTATGTGCCAAGTAAATATAAGTAATATACTCTGCTCGAGCTTAGACTTCTGTTCGTGACCCGTAACTATAATCGGTGTATATTTCGATGAAGTTGAAATACTACCATGAAGGGCGGCGTCTTTAGACGGTCATGTGGTTTTTATTAAACCGTTTATTTTTAACCTGAATATTAGATTAAAATAATTTTGTGTTGGATTCAAACGAGAGCAGAACCAGTCCTCAAAGGGGTTTGAACATTTTAGGGTATACTCCCCAATCCGCTTTTGCCAATCACTTTGCAATACTCATCTCATATTCCTTAATCAAATGTATCATGTAGGTATCCAATATATCGCGACTTTAAAAAAAAAATATGGTGTTTCGGTGACTATGCCAGCCTCCCGATACAAAATTTTTAAAACCCATTTGTAGACTGTTTACAAATTCATCTTGTTTAAGGCTCGGACTATATGGCATCCGGATCTCCCGGTCCTGCGAATCAGTAAAAATCGGAGTCAGATGGCCTCGGATCGTGTGTAGTCGATGCAGGAAAAATTGAAATGTTTGGTCAGGGGTCATTAAAAATGGTCCCTGACAAGCCCGGAAGCCATATAGTCCGAGACTTAAGGACTCATAAATTTTTAGTTCGTTTTTGGTATTGTATGCCCACAAGCACCTTTCGAAGGGATATGTTTGGCTATTTCAGCCTTGCATTTAGACATAGGGACAGGAGTTTAAGGCTTAATTTACATTGCCACGGAACGGAATGGAAGCGAATTAAAATTGTAAATAATATGTGACGCTTTTGATCAATAGGAGAGATTAAATAAGACGATGTATGTGTTTCAATACATATAATTATCAAAATAAGAGAAGTCGGTAGAGCGAGTAGGTTCGTTACATTCAATTACTTATACATGTGGCAAGATCAAGAGAGGCTGATCATAAATGACTTGGTTTAACGATGGTATACACTTAGAGTACAAATTACAGTTATAGTATTTTACCGTGAAGGTGGTACAAACAGAGCTTGACTTGAAGAGCACAGAATTCTTAAGGCTTTTGGCCTATGGTACAGCAACTACAGAATGTGTTGAGCACACCTAGCAGCATAAATTTATTTAGTATAATAAAGTAGGTGCCATCTGACGAGAGCGTCAGAAAAGAGAGAAATGTTTCTGGGGTTCAACCCGGATAAAAATAATGGAATAGATACACCTCGTGTTATTTTCGTCGACCGTCCCTGGCGTCTGCTCGGACAGATGAAAGCGGGCTTGAGCTGCGACGGTAGGCTTCGTGGGCAGGCGTGGTCGCGGCGTGCGTCAAGGCAGCTAGCAGGTTGACCGACGAACGACCTCGTGGCGGTAGGCTTCGTGGGAAGGCGTGGTCCCGGTAGGCTTCGAGGTAGCCAGCAGGGTGGCTGAAGAACAACCACGCTTCTCGACGGCTCAGATGATAGGTTTGACGGTTGTCAGGTGTAGATATGGAGAAGTAAGAAAAAAGATCAGGAGCGAAAACCGTGAACGACTTCCCGACTTGGAAATCTTGCGCACGAATTCACAATAAAAAGTAACAGGAATTACACTGTCCAGAGATTAATACTGTAGCACGTTTATTAGAAGTTCTCATTGATGAGACCAGGCGTGGAAAAAAAGCAAGGACAGACGACTCTGCCTTTTTATACCCGAGAACTTCCACCGTCTTTTAATCATTATTAAAATCGAATTTCTTCTAACACATTCTAGAACAAATGATGTAATTACTTTTGGTGATGCCATAAAAGAAAATTTGACACATCCGGCGTCACTCAAGATAAAACTGTTGTTTGCTTCAGCTTGCATCAGTCAAAGACACTGATTGAATTCGGTCTTTTATTATTTAAGATTTTTATTTGTATTATGTTTCTAATAAGCAAAGGAGTATTTAAATTAAGTATATAAAAATGTTTCTTATGATTAAAATTGAATATCGATCCATAAAAATAGGTAGTTAATTTCTTTGAGATACCTACAACGCCATCTGCAGTAAACATGGCGAACCATGACGAGAACACGGTCGGATTTCGGTGCATTGAAAAACGAGTTATTGAGCGTTTGTGCAGTTAGTGCGCCGCCATGTCGCTAGATCTCGTAGTATGTAGTGTTTTATTAGTATAGTGTTATGTTCAATTAAAAATGTAGCGTGTCATGAAATTGTACACGTTACAACGTGACTTCCGGAAAATTATTTACGCTCCCTGTTTCTTGGCTCGTATTTAATTTGTATGTAGGTACATTTCACAACATGTACACCATTACATTATGCTGTATAATATGTTGCAATTTAAACTAATTATGTTGGTAAGGTGGTTTCTATACAAAAAATAAAAAAATGAATGTATCTATATAATTATCTTATTTTATTATCAAAATCTCAGTAAAATCGATATAATGCTGCTCAACGAAATGTTAGAGAACTAACGTATTGTAAGATGCCACAGATCACTAAAAAGTTACTGCGAGCCGTTCAAAAACCCCGCTCGTTCAATTACTCTACCCAGTTAATGACAGGGCTCGGTCAATCTACCTAACTAGTCAACAGAGCGTGTACGGTGGTTACGGCAGGGCGGTATGTACAAAAATAAAGGTTTTTGGATTAATAAAAAACATGAATTATCTATTATTTATCATCTTAAAAATATACTCCATCAGTATTTGTAGTTTAAATTGCAATACCTTATATAATATATATATATATACATATATATAATTTCGTTTCGGTTTAATTATACTTAATGCCTTATATATAATTTCGTTACATTAATTCACATCCACTTTATACCACGGCAATCAGAAAATGCCATGTTGGCCCCTGTACCTCAGTGCTCTCATGTCGCTTGTCGAAGGGGGTGGATATGTTATCCCCAGTTATCAATGCCCGGGTGCTCAGATAAGGGTAGGACAATTGAAAGCAATCTCATTGCATCCACCCGGAAGGCTACAGATTCAATTCTGTATTGTACAGGATATACTCTCATGTTTCAAGGGCACTGAACGTATTGCTTTATTTCAAGAGGATGTGGGAAAAATGTTTGTTTATTATATAATATATTGTGTAAAGGTGGCTTTCCACGGTCTAGGATATTGCAGACGGACGCGGATAAACCCGTACCGCGGAGATGAGCTCGTGTGAGCTCGTATGAGGCGTTCTACTTTTTCTTTCACTTGGCATGTCAAAATGGCTTCGAATCTTGGATTCACAAAGACAGACACGAACCGTGAAAGTCTGGTGCGTGGCTGTGTGTGCCCGTCAGCTGATACCATCCGTATAATCATAGACCGTGGGAAGCCCCCTTTACGGTCTAGGTCTAGGGGATTTGACCATGTTTATAGAGTTATTATTGATGAAGGCTATCGATGCGGTACAATTTTCTAAAGTGCCTCTAGTACAATTTTTGGTAGACATACAAATAAAAAAGTGTGTGTGTGTGTGTACCTACTTACGTACGCACGTAAGAAGTTATATTTCTTTGGCGTAACAGAACAAAAATATTTATGCCGTATGCCACAACACTTTGTAAAAGGGATGATAAATTAATAAATATACTTATGAGATTTCACGGAAACTTAAGAGACAGTTATCCAGCTAACTTCATCATGTCGCTTTTTGGCTGCCGGCGTACGCGCGCGTGAGACAGTTGTCAACTAACTTTATCATGTCGCTTTTTGGCTGTCGGTGTGCGCGCGCGTCGTAAAAATTTTACTCTCGTATTTTTTTCCAAACGCACCAACTTCAAAAATATTATTTTATATTGATGACTTCCGTGGCGTAGTGGGCAAATACATTTTTTTGTAATATTTGACTAATCGTACCTACCTATTAAGGCCCTGTCTAGCTATCTAATAAGTACACCTATAAATATAGAATTCATATTATTAGTTTGCATGATTAATATTTTTATAGAGCATCTATAGATATAAGTATTGGAACTGTGTCTGAGTAACCTCATTCATATAATGTTCTATTGTACATATTAAAACGTGAGACTTGTAACACGACTTGCACTGGCGGCGGCGCGGTGCTGGGTGCTGTGGCGTGTGATAGTTGCATTGTTGTTCTTAGTTACATCACTATATTTGTAAACCGATTTGTAAGTCCTGCTTCCGACAGCAGCTTCCGATAATATTAATTTCGCATTTTTGAAGTGAAAATTTCTTTAGGCGCGTTGGACATTTTTTGAGATGGGAAAAAACCATTGAACTCGCGACACTGTTACCGACACCTCTGTATATAATTTGGGATAAGAAAAACCCATTTAACTCGCGACACTGTTACCGAAACCTCTGTATATATTTTGTTTTTTTTTGAAGGGGCATAAGAAACTTTATTAGTACATTTTCATGTTTATGCGACATCCATCCTGATAATTTTGCAATATCCAAATTGTTTGTGAAGTGAAAACTTCTTTAGGCCTTTTGGGCATTTTTTGAGATGGGAAAAAATCATAGAACTCGCGACACTGTTACCGATACCGACACCGTTCCTGACGATTCAAAAAATACACAGGTAGTTGTTCAAGTTTACACTTCTGTCGGCACTCCCGGAGTGCCAATTTTTATAACTTTTGGTATCATCATTAAATTAAAAAGCTTTGCTCACAGATAATCTCGCGCATGTACTTTCCTTGATTTGCTTCTTTCTATGAAGGACTCTTATATATGTACTTGACGTTCTATAAACTACATCCAGACCGACCAATCTTGTGCTGCCTGCATCAAGCTGCTCCCAGCAACCATTATTTTGTCGTTAAATCACATAACATCAACCTTTTCCTATAAGTGGCTGATTATTCGCGACCTTCGTTTCCCTTCACTTTTCCTTTGACGGTATTTGTATGAAGTTATCATGTTGTCTAGGATGAATGAAATGTTATCTGGAAGAGACTGCTTTTTAACATGAAGCCTTTTAACTACATTTTTAAGTTCAATAAATAATTTTCTACGAATTATATTTCTTCTTATATTCCGAAGAGAAAACTCTATTCTCGTTTCTTAGTGGCATTAAGTTCAATACAAAATATTTCTTACCAAGTGTTTTTTTTAAAGAAACTTAACTTTAAACTTCAGCAAAGCTTTAGAAAGTCAAGGTCGAAGAAAAAATGTGGTGTGGAATTTTCCTATACTTTTTTGTACTCTTATCTTCAGTAAAAAGTTGAATCTTATTAAAACTTTGGCTAAGTTTGCTAAAAGTTTTTAACTTTCCTACTTTACAAACGACCACACAGTTGGCTAGTTTTATTCATTTGAAAAATAATATATCATGTATCACAACAATATCACATGTAGGCTCTTTCTAAAAAAATCTTCTTGCAATTCAGCTTCCATGATCTTATAATAAAACGCTATACATAAGTAATATTTGAATATAAGAAATAGTAAGATTTTTAGGTAAGAATTCCCGCGGGTACCTAGAAGCTCTTCCTAGAAAATTATTAATATCGCCCGTAAAAAAATAATCTTTGCAGAAAAAATATCATGAATGTCAAGTTTTTGTGTTGAACTTTCGCAAACGTTAATGAGATTTCTATTTGAACAAAGCTAAGATTACTTTTAAATCTTGAGCTCACTAACTGTTCCATTATTAACCACCGACGCACAAAGAGACGTGTCAGCCTACCTGTCTGTCTATCCCAAAGAGATAGACCGATTCGGACACAGTTTTGTTATAAAAGAAAGCTAGTTTAACTTAGTTGGTTCTTACCTTTGTGTGATAAAGATCAGTGGTTGCGCTTATAATTTTTTTTTTCTTATATTTTATTACATCACCTTATTGATTGAGAGGCATTGATTTAATAGTCTTATTTATTGCATAAGTGTCACTATACCGTTGTTTTGGTGATTCTCTGTGCATTTCGCCACCAATTTTGCCGGCTTCCGGTCAGTCTCGCAAATACGATCGTATCGTGCGCATCGCTTGCGCATTGATCCAAACACCATCGGACGCGCGTTTTATCGCCCGAAACCCTGAACTGAACTTACATCAAGACAAGTGTTATCTGTATTCTAGACTCTGTGGTTTTTATCGCTGGCCAGCATAGTGCATCTAGACTGAACTTTTAAGCTATAACGCGGCATTGTATCTGTGTCGGGGTTTGCTGAAATAAAGGTATGTGGCATATTGCTAGTAAATTGGACTTTAAGTCATTGCCTTAACTCACCTTGTGTTTCTTTCGCCTTAAGTTAGCATCGCTGAATCAGCTGTTAATAGCCTAGATTGCTCTAATAATCTAGGCTCACGCGCGTGTGACATTACTAGTAATTTTCGAGTCAATATTCAAGTTATAGAAGTTATACGCACCATTTTGGTCCTTCGAGCCGGATACATTAATTTTGGGCCTATTCACGGCCTATTTTTGAGTTCTAAAAGTCTAACTTTAGGAAAAAAAAATCGAGAATTTGGTATATAAATTGCATATCATCACACAACTATCACCTCTATTGCGTTGGGAATAAGGGTCAGACTACCTTGCAATCAATTGTTACCCGCAAATTAATTGTTAATCTAAATCTTTAGTTTCGCTAATTAAACATCTGTTATACACATACAATTTAATATCAACGTTAATTCATATCGCTAAATAATTTCATTTATTAAATCAGTTGAATTTCGTCGAAATCACAATTTTTTTTGTTCGTATATGAAAATTGTGGGTAGTTGTACAACTTTAAGTTGGCCTTCGTGACGTGTGGAATATTCCAGGTCATTGTTCTCGTACGGTTAATTTTTATTTACGCATTAGATACTTGTATATTTTTTTCTAATCGAGATTTGCTGAGTGAATGATATCAATTGTTGTTGTATGATACACTTGTACTGTGGGTTCGTTAGGTACATGCCTACAATATTCGTATTGCACGAGTAGGTATTTTTATATAATATCGAGACTCCATTTGGTTAATTATTGCAATTAATCATCTTACTTCGCATTTGTTTATTTATTGCAATTAAACATCTTATGCCGCGTCGCTTGTTATTTTATTTTGAAAGAAAACGGTATCTTTGGATATTTTCTTCAGGTGAAATAGCTGATGTGTATAAACTTTACGTGTTTGTTTGCCTAAGAAATAACCGTATAATTATACATATCACCTGCACCTAACTTGGTAAACGTAGCACTTGCTCGATAAGTTATTTGGAACGGTCGCGTCGTCTACGCATTACTTGTTAGGTATTTATTGTTTTGTACGAAGGGATTTCGTTATACATATGTACAATCGCATCGCTTACGTAATAAGTTTCTATACTTATTTGTAGTTTTCGCACTTAACTTATTATAGGTTAAGAATCTGTACTATAGGTATTGAGTAAGTTACGCTCGTATAAATAGAAGTAGTGCAGAATTGTTATCGCATCGCATTCAACATAACTGCTGATTATCAGTTTTGCAAACAGATAAGTAAGTACGTTCTTAAGGTATTAGGCGTTTTTACTATTTTTATTGCATTCCATTTGTTATTTGCAATCTGTTGAAATTTATTCGCTTTATATGTTTTAAACCTTACAATTTGTTATTGTTAGGGTTCGCGCGCACGGATAAGTGCGTCCGTCTATACTATTATTATATTTAATTTATAAAACTGCTCGCTGAGTTATTGTTTTCATTTGCCCCCCTAACTTCACTTACGCATTTTAGGGTTCTGTAAAGGTAATTTAGAGTTCGGTTGATTTAATTTAGAAATTCTTTTTTTTTTCGTTTTGTTTTGGTTTTAACGTCTGTTCACAATGGGTGACAAGATTAAACTTAGATTGTTTGAAAGTAAACGCGACTCGTATTTCGCACGGGTTCAAGGTATTTTTGATTCAACAAAATCTTTAACAACCGAAAGATTACGTAAGACCTTTATTGCTCAGGCTAAACAAATTGATGCACTACGTAGCGAATTCAATGAGATTATGGACGAGGTAAATATGTTAAATTTGACATTAGATCCAACGTGTGCAGTAAGCTATAGTGCTTTAACATCCTTTGATGAATTGGTCTGCGAGATAAAAAATACTTTGGTTTCATTGACTGAATCAAATGATTCCAAGGAACCCGCTTCTGCGGCTTCGACTAGCACGAAATCGAGCACTAATAATTATCATATAAAAGTGCCTAAAATCGAGTTGGCCACCTTTGACGGTGATATTCAGAACTTTCCGTTCTTTTATGAGACTTTCAAACGTATTATACATACTAACTCAGATTTATCAGATTCTGATCGCATTCATTATTTGCTGAGTTGTTTAAAGGGAAAGGCGAGGAATGTGGCAGTAGGTATTGTACCTTCTGGCGATAATTACCGCGTGGTCTGGGATGCGCTTATCGCAAAGTACCTGGATACTCGCGCGCTCGCCACTAATTATCTAAATCAGCTGTTCTCATTGAAAGCGTTCGGATCGACGCCCGCTAATATTGAAAAGGGTTTCGATAAATTAACTGCTACGGTTGCGGGACTCAAACAATTGAACATAGATAACTTGACTGATTTTATATTTATTCATTTGGGTCTTAAATTACTAGACTCAGACATTGCAAAACACTTTGAAATGTCGCTTCGTAATCAACAGGAGTTAGATTATGATTATTTCGTAAAGTTTGTTCGTGAACAAGTCAAAATCTTGTTTCGCACGTCTCCTGCAGCAACTAAGCCCTCGCCCGTAGGTGGCTCCAGCACCTCATCTAAAGTATCGCAGGTGTTTGTAGCTACTGAATCTAAATGCTCACTTTGTCATTCCACGCATACAAACTTGTTTACGTGCAATGCGTTTCAAAAGTTGAGCGTAAATGATAGATTTAAGTTTGTAAAAGACAATAAAAGATGTGGTAACTGCCTGAGTAGCCAACATACCGTATCTAAGTGTCTATCCAAGTCCACATGTAAGAAATGCAACGGCAAACATCATTCCTTATTGCATTTTGAGCAATCGACACAAGCTCCTACGCTTGCCCCCGCGATCGCCCCCTCCTCAAATTCTGCGGCCGACCCTGCTACTCCTGATCGTGTGGCGTTGTGTACGCATTCTTCTGCTCAAGTTCAGGCCACACGCAGTACCGAAGTGCTGGCGACGGCCAAGGTTTTAGTAGCAGGTAGGAAAGGTAAGGACGTGGTGGTTAGATGTCTTTTGGACCCTGGGTCACAAAAAAATTATATTACGACGCGTTGCTGTCGTATGCTCGGTCTAACTATACATGCAGATTCGATAAATACCGTTCGTGGTATTGGTGGCACGTCGCAGTCCGTACGCGGCTCGGTGAACCTTATGTTCGGCTCACGGCTTCGCCCGCAGCCTAGGTATGAAATTGACGCTTTAGTTTTGGATCAAATAACCAGCCAGCTTCCTTTGTGTGCTATAAATATTGCCGAATTGAATCATATTGATCCTAAACTACTCGCGGATGACACCTGGGGTGTGCCAGGTAATATTGACATGTTACTTGGGGTCAAGTTGTTCGCTAAGTTATTGCGACCAGGTCACGTGACCAGCGTACCCGACTGCCCCGATGCATTGGAGACTGTGCTCGGCTACGTACTTCTAGGAGAAGCACCTATTATCGAACCTCCAACTGACACTCTGTCTTTCTTTGCGAGTTCGTTCGATAACTTCGATCTTCGTAAGTTTTGGGAGATTGAAGATGTTACTGCTCCGTCCATTGATAGTGTGGATGATAAACGCTGTGAACAGTTTTATTGTACCACAATTACCCGCGCTAAAAATGGCAAGTATGTGGCAGCCTTACCACTGAAAACAGACGCGTCAGCGTTAGGAAATTCTTTTGATATAGCTCGCAAGAGATTTTTGAGCCTCGAACGTAAACTAAAATCGCTTCCTAACGTCAAGCTTCTTTATGATGACGTTATACGGGATTATCTACAGAATAATTACATTTCTTTGGTGCAGAATATCTTACCTGAATGTACGTTGCCCAAACGAAATTGTAAGGAGCGAGATATGGAATACTATATTCCTCACCATGCTGTTATTCGAGAGGATAAAGTGACTACTAAGTTGCGAGTGGTCCTAGATGCCAGCGCATGTACAGACAATGGTACCTCGCTCAATGATATCCTGTTCGCAGGTCCAGTCCTTCAGGCTGACCTGTTTAACATCTTATTAAATTTTCGGCTTTTCAGTGTCGCTGTTTCCGCAGATGTCCAATCTATGTACCTACGTATAGGTATACGCCAGCAAGATCGTTCGCTTCAACGTATCTTGTATCGGTTTAATGAAGAAGAAGAACTTAAAATTTATCAGTTTTCAGTGCTTCCATTTGGTTTAAAGTGTAGTCCTTTTATAGCTATTCGCACTATCCAACAGCTATGTCAGGATGAAGGAACACAGTTACCTCTCGCCAGGGACATTTTACAACGAGATATTTACATGGACGACATAGTTAGTTCTATACCCAGCACTGCGCTAGCTATAGACTCGGCTCGTGAACTGATAAAAATATTCTCTCTCGGTGATTTTCAGCTGACGAAGTGGTCTAGCAACAGTGTCGATGTTCTTCGGACTATCCCAGAGTCATTACGACTTTCACAGAGCGTGGACTTAAGTAAGGATCTAACACAGAAAATACTGGGACTTCGTTGGTTTCCTGACGAGGATTGTTTCGCCTTCCAGGTTAATCCTAATAATCGCCCTTGCACAAAACGGAATATTCTATCTTCCATCGCACGTCTCTTCGACGTTCTAGGCCTTGTGGCACCAATAATTTTATACGCCAAGCTTCTTATCAAAGAGCTTTGGCTTGTCAAACTTGGATGGGATGACGTCCCCCCACCTCGAATTGTTCGTCTGTGGGAACAATTTCAAACTGAACTGCCACTTATCTCTGAATTGAGATTTTTGCGACATGTCGGCGTCGTGGAACGCTGTAAGCTCTCACTCGTTGGTTTTGCCGACGCTAGTGAGAAGGCTTACGGTGGTTCGGTCTACGCCCACGTTGTCAAACCCGACGGTAGTATCGTCGTTTCGCTGGTGTGTGCGAAATCTAAAGTCGCACCACTGAAAGTCGTTTCTCTAGCTCGTCTCGAGCTAAGCGCCGCACTTCTCCTATCAACTGTGATAAAGCGAGTATATAATCTTTTCGCAGCTCGGCACGCCATTGAGGTAGTAGTTGCTTTTTCGGATTCAACCGTAACTTTGAGTTGGATTCATTCCGCACCGCATCGATGGCACACTTTCGTAGCCAATCGTATAGCTAAGATTCAAGACAATCTTTCTGCAGATCACTTCTTCCACGTGAAAGGGTCTGAAAATCCCAGTGATTGTCTCTCTCGCGGCTTAACGCCTGCCCAATTAGTCCATCATCCGCTATGGCTAAATGGACCGCCATGGCTTAAGCTTCCCCGCTCTGAATGGCCGATAAAACCATTCGTTTCAGGTGAGTCGCAAGAGCTTCCCGAAATGAAGCCCGTGGCTCTCCCTGTGCTCTCGCACGAATGCTCGGACGGAAGTCCTCCTTCCGACGACATTTTATACGCTCGTTCTACCAGGTTCTCTTCCTGGTTGAAATACTTAAAAACGATTTGCTTCGTTTATAAGTTCATCAAACGGCTCCCTAGAGGGCCCGTTACCGCGTCTGACCTAGAGTTCGCTGAATTCGTTGTGTTACGATCGATGCAAAGGATTCATTTTGAAGCTGATCTCGCTCGTTTAGCCCGCAATGAATTGTGCTCTAAGCCAGTACAACGGCTAAGTCCCTTTCTCCACGAAGGACTTATCCACGTTGGAGGTCGCCTAGCAAACTCTGAGCTAGATTTTGACTCGTGTCATCAGATCCTCCTTCCGCGTCAAGATCATATAGTGGAACTAGTTTCCCATTATCATGTGAAAAATTTCCACACAGGACCAAACTTGCTCGTATCTCTCCTACGACAGAAGTTTTGGATCGTGTCTGCGCGACGTATTGCACTTCACATTACCTTTAATTGTAACATTTGCTTTCGAGCAAAACCGCGACCTACCTTTCCTATAATGGCGGATTTGCCACGTTCTCGCATTGAGTCTGCTCCTAAGGCTTTCTCTGAAACAGGTTGCGATTATGCGGGACCCCTCTTGATCACGTCGCGTCGGTTCGTGCTTTTTAGTTACATTTAGACTAAGTTTTATCGTGCACCAATGTGCAGTATTAGATTTAGTTACCGCGTAGAATAATTAGTTAATATTCTTATTTGTAATATAAAGTCGCAATTTTAGAGTTCTTATAACTTTGGTAGAGTTGTGATGATATGCAATTTTATTTACTTTTCCTTTGTGTTTTGAAAGTAGGAACTTTCAAGCCGGGGAAAATGGTTGCGCTTATAATTTTTTTTTTTCTTATATTTTATTACATCACCTTATTGATTGAGAGGCATTGATTTAATAGTCTTATTTATTGCATAAGTGTCACTATACCGTTGTTTTGGTGATTCTCTGTGCATTTCGCCACCAATTTTGCCGGCTTCCGGTCAGTCTCGCAAATACGATCGTATCGTGCGCATCGCTTGCGCATTGATCCAAACACCATCGGACGCGCGTTTTATCGCCCGAAACCCTGAACTGAACTTACATCAAGACAAGTGTTATCTGTATTCTAGACTCTGTGGTTTTTATCGCTGGCCAGCATAGTGCATCTAGACTGAACTTTTAAGCTATAACGCGGCATTGTATCTGTGTCGGGGTTTGCTGAAATAAAGGTATGTGGCATATTGCTAGTAAATTGGACTTTAAGTCATTGCCTTAACTCACCTTGTGTTTCTTTCGCCTTAAGTTAGCATCGCTGAATCAGCTGTTAATAGCCTAGATTGCTCTAATAATCTAGGCTCACGCGCGTGTGACATTACTAGTAATTTTCGAGTCAATATTCAAGTTATAGAAGTTATACGCACCAATCAGGTTAGCCAATCAGAAAATTATCAGCATTTTTCCTTTTGGCGAAGGGATCTCAGATTCAAAACGGAAATAATTAAAATAATATAAAATATTACGGCAATAATATAGCCAATGTCAATAAAATGGGCCAATAACATAACACCTTGGGTACCGGAGAATGGACAGCGACGTCGGGGTCGGCCGCGAAAGCGTTGGCGCGACGACATCAGCGGATTCGAGATGGAATGGTGGAAATCTGCCAAGGATCGCGATAGGTGGAAGGAGTTGGGGGAGGCCTTTGCCCAGCAGTGGGGAAATGTAGGCTAGATAAAAAAAATATTACGGGCTTCTAGGCTTCACAAATAGATTTCCAGACCGACCGATCTTGTGCTGCCTGCATCCTGCGCGTTGAGGTTTTTGAAGTAAAACTTCTTTACGCATGCTTGACTTAGGGAGTAAGCTGGTGAATGCGTTACGAAAAGTGCGAACGGAAGTTGAGAGGGAGATATAAGTTAGTGAAGATAGAAAGAGAGAGAGTTACGTTTCGTATATTTTTAAACGTTAATGTGCGAGTGCGAGTTGCGTCTGTCCAGAATTAATATAGACTGATCGACCTACAGGCGTGTGGCCAATTTTGTAAATAAAAATTTTATAAATTAATATTTTGACAAAGAAATTTTACTTCAGTCGTGGGATCTAAAGCACACTCGTTTTGTTAAAAATGTCTACTCGTTTACTACACAAAAAATGCAATCTCTTACTAAACGTAATTAGCGACTAAACATGTATAAATTTGATGTACCTATTTGTATGATTTGACAACTCTTTTAAGCATAGGCACTAAACACATAGGCATTGTTGCGCAAGTCGCCCTTAAAAATGAAAGTCGGTCGTCACTTGACAGTCTCATTAAATTTTTAAGTTCATTCCTAGGTTCTAGGATTATTTTACCTCTGTTATTCAGTGGAGTTGGAGTTTCTTTAAGTAGTTTGTTTAAATTACTTTGTATTTGAAGATCGAGTAGGTAAAACTAGGAATTTTAATTCTATAATACAGGTAGTAGTTTTAATACCCAAGAGATCAGTAGTACTACTGGGTAGTTCGACTGGTAGTACAAATTATACCACCTTGTAAGTATCTTATTTATCTCTAGTACTATTACAAATAATAATTGCCACGTTTTGTAAGTTTTCAATGCATTTATCTGATTGACGCAGTGGCGTAGCTAGGTAACCAAAGGCCCTGGGGCAAAAAATAAACTAGGGCCCCAAACTAAACTATTTGAAATCGTTTGTACCGCATTTGTCGTGTTCCGAATTCAACGTACTCCAGATTCGACGTAATACAGTCGACTCCATAATAAAATTAAAAACCAAATATCAATTGTAACTAACTCCTGGAATCTGGTTTACTTATATTCCGAAAGTGGGAGAAATTTTCACTAGTTCAACTTATAGTTTGTAAGTCAGAGTCCGAGGGACCCCCTGAGCTTGGGGGCCCCGGGGCACTGCCCCGTCTAGCCCTCCGGTAGCTACGACACTGGATTGACGTCAAGCCGAGAAACTTGATTCCACCCCGGAGCCAATGCCACTACGGGGCCACTTTACAAACCATGACCCACCTGCTCTTAAGAGGACTTGAACCAGATAACAGAGGAGTAAAAGTAGGTAGTAATAAAGCCATTAGCACGATAGAAGAAGAATGAAAATGAAAAATGATTTGGATAACAAATAAAAAAGGTACATACGCGATAAATACCCGTTTTAATCAGTAATTTGATAGATAGATACAGTGTAAACTCCATATAACGTCACTCGTTTTAACGACAAACTCTCTAAAGTCACTCGGCTTTGGTTGGTTTAGCTTGTCTTGCATACAATGGTACACTCTGTATAGTATTACACCCACTCTCAATAACGACAACAATTTGTAATAAAAAGTTCTTTTTAAGTTGCCAAATTAGTAAAAACTGTGCAGCTGTGTATATCCTTTTGTCGTTTTATTATCCTAGACCATAATAAACTGGACTGTTGGCATCATACACACCAAACTTTCTAAGAAATCCGGTCTTTTGTTTACAAAATGGGATTGCTTGCACGTGTAGCTGCAGACTGTTATTAGTAGAAGTGATTGATTTTATCTATACGTTGTCATATTCTTAGAAGCTCACAAACTTTCAAATTGTAAACATAAACTGTAAAACGCAATAGCGTTCAAATTAAAACAGATTTTTATTGTAGGTACTATTTAACAAGACAAATCAGAAATAAACGTTTTCTTTTTCTAATACAGATTTTACTTCTCTCCATTTAACGCCAACTCTCTATAGCGTCAAAATATGCTCAGTCCCTTGAGTGTCGTTATATAGAGTTTACACTGTATATACATTTATTTCGACACAAGTAACAAACACACAGAAACTGCAGTGGATAATTAAAGACAGACAATCAAAAACACGTTAACATAAACAATAAAATAATGTAAAATGTAAAAGTTATTATGATGTTTAATTGGTTTAAACAAGAGTATCCCGACTAAACAAAGGTACAAAGATACATTTAAAATTACCAATTTGTTCTATACAGCAGTTAGAAGTTTATAACAAATCTAAATCAAATCAGTATCATGGTGCGTCAAAAGCCGGACTACATTTTCTGTGTCCCGGTTTTTGACGTCTTCCATTGGACAAAGGAGGCTTATCATAAAGTAACGCAAATAGTTTAAATTAATTTTTCATTAGAATGTACGTTAGAGTTAATGTAAGGTTAATATAAATAATTGGATTTTGACTTCGTAGTGACAATGAAATATTCTGGAAAAAAATTCATTTACTTAAATTAAGAAAGCTAAGTATAAACATCCTTTAAATAAACTCTTACCTAGTTTAAATTTTGGTCTCAGTGAAGTAGGTACAAAAAGTTAAATATTTTCGACACGTTACTCTCAAAGATAAAATCAATGACGAAATCTTTGGCTCAAATTCTCAATTCATCTCAGCTTACCGTCTTATATCATGACCTGAAAATGTATCCCATATTATGGATCCCATGAGATTCGTTAAATTTGCGAACTTTGTATTGCTCTTTCCAGTATCTAACGAAGAATTTCAAGGTTGTAACTTATGTGGAAAAACAATCTTTGAAAACTGTGTTTCACAATGATAGCTAATGCAGGCTAAATATAGCCGTAATAAAATGTTATATGTAGGTATGTTGCCCTTTATTAATCCCATAATTATAATATACGTAATGATAAATATTGTTCTACAAATCAGAATAGTACTTGCAATGTCAATAAACAAAACAGTTCCTTTAATTTCGTTTTGATTAGAAAGAGGTAGGCTTGAGGTAAGTATCTAGCACCTCGTAATTTTCAACAGGGATGTTGCGGTTGCAGATATTTTGGCATCCGCGGATGCGGATGCAAATATTTGAAGGCTCACATCCGCGGTTGCAGATGCGGATGCAGATGTTAAGATTGTAATTAAGCAACTTCGTTTTGGCGCAGAAATAAAACAAAAACATAAACTATTAACTGCAGAAATATCAAATAAATAATACTCACTGTATACTCACAATAACACTCAACAACTGCATTGTTCATACGTTAAGCGCAAGTAAACACGTTATGATTGATTTACGAGATACCAATAATAAACATTATTACATATCTTATACATTATTATATACATATATTACATTATATATTATTACGTATCTTTGTTACGTGTGTTAATTTTTTTGTTAATATCCTCTATTTTTATCTTAAGAGGTAATGTTTTTAATCTTATTCACTGTACGTTCACTTAACCATTATTTTTAAGTTCTCATGTAAGTGAATATGTTATTCTTATGAGAATAAAGTTTCTTAAACCAGAACATTAACAAACGCGTCGGATCTTGTCACCGAAATCTTCGCTATTATTGGTCAATCAACGCATGCCCACGGCACGCGCCACTCGCAAGCCCCACTCAATTTCTTTCTTGTCGCGACCTGCGCTGCATATGCATCCGCATGAACATCCGCATCGATTATTGCGGATGCGGATGCAGATCCAGATGTCCAAATCGATACGGAGGCTCCGCATTTGAGGAAGCGGATGCGAATATTCGCAACATCCCTCATTTACAATATGAAAAATTATAGCCAGCTGAAGAACTACGAAGTGGTGAAAAGAAATTTAGCGTTCACTTCAAAAGAACTTTTTCTATTTGAATGCAATAACCGGGGCTTGTATTCGAATCGTGATATCTTCGGATGACTGCCAATAAACTTTTCCAATAATTTTAAAGCGCGTTCATGCTTTCAGAGTATAAAAATCCCTTTTTATAGTTGGGCTTTTGCTGAAGCGCTATGTAAAATTCGTATCTCCTATCTCATTAAATTTTTCCTATTTCTATTTTATGAACGTGCGACGCGCAACGTGCTTATCCGACGAGAAAACAAGTGTTAATAATCATCATCTCAGACGTAGGAAGTCAACTGCTGAACATAGGCCTACCCTATATATTTCCAGAGCGATCGATCTTAGGTATGTGTAAATAATAGTTTAGAGAATTCAGTTGAAGTGTCGTTGTCCTGTTCTGGTATATGCCGAAGGAGAGACATCGTCGGGTAAAAGAGTTCTTGATTAGAGACCTTGTCTAAGAAAACGTATCTTAACATCATCATCACGCTACTGAGGAGCAAACTAATTGGGGCGGTTGTTAAACCTCTGCATCAGGTATGTATACGGGCTACGCAAGTAAGACCACATCTCACAGTACAGCTAGCAGTTGAAGTGGCTCAAAATCCGGTTTCGTCGGGATACTCATATACTCTGTCTTCTTTATAACATCCTTCAAAATCCTCTGTCTCCTAGCTATCTTAAAGAACGTTTTTCTCTTCTTTTTCCACCTGATCGTCCTTCTCGTTATTCTCAACATCTTTTACTCAAGACGCCTGAGCATAAAACTTCTTTCTTCACTAACTCATTCACTGTGACTGCTATCCGCTTGTGGAACTCTCTTCCAGTGGAAATCCGCAGGGCCGCCTCTATAGGAATCTTCAAATCCAAACTTTTTAAACACTTCATCTCTTCAAGATACCTAACAAAATTGAACACTTTATGTATGTATATTTATGTGTTTTGTTTATGTATGTGTATAATTATTAATTTTTGTAAGTTTATTTATGATACCTAAGCTAGAGTTTGTTTAACTTTCTATTTTCTGGCACTACCAGTTTCTCCACACTACACAAAGGTTTGTGTAGTATGTATTATTTTATTAGTGCAATAAAAATTTTTCTAAACAAATCTAATCTAATCATCTGGGTCCTATACAGGCTCGTATTGCAGTGTGCGAGGTGCAAAATCGGTTTTGCGTGAGCAGATAAGGGCCTGAGGTATGTGATCTATCGCCCTGGCATATACTCACAGGGACTGTCTACGATCCCGACCGCGGGGCAAACGTATCTACTTAATGTAGGAGCTTTGACTGATGGAGTGTGGGTCTATGATGCGGGCTAAAAGTGGGTAAAATGGTGCCGGTGTGGGCGCGGTCGAGGTGACGGTGACCGCTTACCATCAGTTGGACCGTATGCCTGTTTCCCCACAAATAAAATAATAATAAGACTGCCCTTTGTACCTATGATTTAAAAGTATATTTTATTTTATATGTTTTTATTTAATGTAGTGCAATAAATGAATTATCTAATCAAAAATAATAAAGACAAAATACTACGGTCCGTGGCAAGCCCGCAGCCCGCCATACAGAGTACCATCTACTAACGAGACTTTTGCAAAACAGTGCTTTGCTAAAAGTCTAACCATTCTACTATTAGCTTTGTATCTTCGATTTTGTATGTAATTTTTATTTTTATGGTGAATAAAGAGATACACATATCTTCATTATTCTTCCTATTGGCACATAAACATATTTTTTCAAATAAACATTAGATAATGTTTACCGTTTTATTACACTGAAAAACCGAATAGGTTGAACTCCCTAATGTTGATTCCTTTTAAGTTGAGGTAACTTAATATTATGTTTAAGCAACTATTATATTACATATGTATATTTCTACAAAAATAAAATTGTAAAAAAATAATAGGTTAAACCAACCACTATAAGAGGTTATTACAACACAACATTTTCGGTATATTCCAATCTAAGTAAGTCTAACTGATAATTTAGTAAAGCCAACATGTTAACGAAGTAGAGTCAACAACATAACTAAGTTAAATATATATAATCAGGTCAAATTTACCTTTATAGTTCAACTATTTTTATTATAACGAATTCAACAAATCATGTCGGTAGGTGCTATATTAACCTAAAATATAGGTTGAAAAAAGGTTAAAACTGTTCGGTTTTTCAGTGTACATCTTCCAATAAGTATGCCTTCCTCTCCTTCATTTGAAAAAGTACAAATAGAGGAGGAACACTGTACCAGTAGTCCTTTGTATAGAGAAACAAGGTCTATACAAAGGAAGTGCTAAATGGAATACAAACCAATATATTTTTATTTAAAAAACTCGTATGAATTTTGTAGTGGTTTTCCGAAAATTGCAGTTTTATCTTCGGATTTCTGTTGTAGTTTGACTCTACTCCGCAAACAATTAAAGACTCAAATCGATCACTTATTTTAAACATCTATATAGATATTAAAAAACAAAGTCGGGTTAGTTACACCATTTAGAACTCAAGAACTGCGGGAACGATTTTGATAATCTTTGATTTGTTGGATTTGTCTCCGCACTGAATAGCAGAATAACTATTCAAGTATCGGAAAAATACATGCAAAAAGAAATTATGATGAAAATTCATTTTCTCATACAGTGATGCAGCTATGATGGCCGATTGACACTCTACCGGGTTGACGTATATTGGCAGCCCGCGTCATATGCATGTCAAGGCGGTACGAAGTTCGGCGGGTCGGCTAGTTTATAAATTATAATAACATTTAAATGGACTTCAGGGTACTTTGGAACTATGCTAACCTATTGCGTGTACGTGAACCTGGACTCTACGTAGTCTCTAGCTCCTAGAGAAATAAATGAATGGTGGTGCATCGCGCGATGTCAGCTAAAATGTTTCATCATCATCATCATCACCCACAGTCCGACTTCACCCGTCGCGAGGTTGTCTGCAGCTATTTTTTTATGTACTTTCATATGAAAATTGATAATGACCATGTTAATCAATCAACACTATACATTGTTCCTGTGTGAGATGACACACGGTCTAGTTTAGACTGAATATGATCAAATAAATAAATAAATATTGCTGGATATTTCATAGAGCGCTATCTAGTGCAAAACTAAACAGAGCTTGTGATATAAGAACCAGATAACTGATAGAATACTTATATATATGTACTCGTACTTTTTTCGTAAATACATACTTATAATATACGAGCTGAGCAATCCGCAGTTTCGCACGCATAGTCTTTCAATAAAAACATTACCTTCCTTCTGCGCAGTTAGATGAAATGTAGCATAGGTCACCCGGGGATAGTGTAGCTTCTCAACAGTGAAAGAATTTATTAAATCGGTCCAGTAGTTTCGGAGCCTATTCAATACAAACAAACAAACGAACAAATCTTTCCTCCTTATAATATTAATATAGATAGAAAAACCACCAGACCCGAAACAAATATCTGTAGATCATGCAAACATTTGTTCATGGGCGGGAATAGAACCCGCTACCTCCTGCGTCTCAGCCGGCTATTCGCCCACTGCACCACGGACGTCGTCAAATGTATGAGTTATTCACATTAGTAACACATATATAATTATTGAAATTTTCTCGCCACTATTCAAAAATTGACAATATATTCACTATGGTCCTGAATTACAGGCAGAGTCATTCCTCAGAATAAGTTGACCAATCTGATCTGACCACCTACGCTACCACTATTCTATCCACTTTTTCCGCGCTTAGTCCATAACTAAGTATTCATTAAGAGTTTTGTTCATTCAGTCAATGAGTTCCACCTGATGACCTGACCTAAACCACGTTAGCTAAATTATCGTCGTAAATATTCGACGTGGTAGTTGAGTAGAGTCATTCCCAACGATAATAAAATTGTACACATATGATTAGTTTATTTGAAGGTATATAGGGTGTTTGATAATATACGCACAAAAATGAAAGGGGTTATTTTGATGAGCATAATAAATAAATTTGTGAAATGTTTACCATAGAAATGTGAAATTTATTTTGGCATGTAAAAACAAACACTTTATTAAACTTACTCGTATGTTGTGATTGCATAATACTTGCCATCTAACCACAGATACTGTATTGGTGACGTCTCGAGATATCTCTTGTTGTCCCTTTCTAACCAAAAACTCGCAGCCATTTCCGAAAGAGATATCAAATCTGCCTTTACTTTTGGATGTTGATTGCAAGAGTAGGCAATAAGTTTTATATCGAATTAATCACCTAAACTTAATTGATTCTTCTCGATTGAATTCTTTAAAATTTGACAATATAACTAGTAGTTTTTTTCGAGATGTTTTTTTTTATGTTTTGAGAAACCGTCACTTGAATATCGTCAGTATGTTACCAAACACCCAGTTGTATAGTTTAATTCAGTGGTTGACTACCTCATAAGCTGTCACTATTAATCAGCTATAAGTAATGGCTTTGCGAAGTTGTGTCCGGAAACATAATAATTGTCAAAGGGGAATGTCTACCCATTGATGTATGTGCCTTGTATCCAACGCTATATTAATTGCGTCAAACACGATTGCATTTGAAAGAACATAGAAATGCGTCCTGTATCATCACTATTTAGATTCATAGCCAACCATAGTTATTGTTTTCTAGTAGGTACATAAATAAATAAATATTGCTGGACAATTCACACAGCGCTATCTAGCCCTAAACTAAGCACTTTTACTATGAGCTTGTACTATGGGAAGTAGATAACTGATAGAATACTTAAATATATTGTAATATAAATACGTACTTATAGTATATCGAAAAACACCCAGACACGGAACAAATATCTGTAGATCATGCAAGCATTGGTTCCGCGGTAGAATCGAACCCGCTACCTCCTACGTCTCAGCCGGCTATACGCCCACTGCGCCACGGAGGTTGTCAAATGTATGGTTTAATTAAGGGTGGAATAAATAATACTTCTTCAATTCTTAATTTTATAATTTGATGGATTGACTTGGCATTTTTACAAAACGTTGTATTTCTATATGTATTTTAAATATAAAACAACGAATGTGCTTTGGACCACACGACTGAAGTAATTTTTTTTTTCAAAATATTATTAATTTATAAAATTGTGCAATACAAAATTGTCCTCACGTCTGTAGGTCGATCAGTCTATGTTCATTCTAGACCGACGCAAATCGCACTCGCACATTAACATTTAAAAATATACGAAACGTAACTCTCTCTCTTTCTATCTTCACTAACTTATATATCTCTCTCAGCTTCCGTTCGCACTTTTCGTAACGCATTCACCAGCTTACTCCCTAAGTCAAGCGTGCGTAAAGAAGTTTTACTTCAAAAATAATCTAGTTCATTTTACTTACCTATGAACTACATTGGTATTGACGCCATTGATTCTTTCAGACATTTCAACAGAACAAAACTGGTTTGAAACATTTTGCGCGCCCCTAATAAATTCAATCTTAATCGTGCAGCCAACAAAACAAACTGTCAAAAATGAGGAACGGTTGACCCGTAACCGTTCCAATCAACATTCTGTAAAGGTTTTCTGATACAAATACAAAGGCGTGTCGAATCAGGTTCTCTTCCGGCCAAGACCCTACTCGGTCGAAGGTCGGGTGCATGTGTAGCTCACGTACAAACTTGCCCATCACTCGATTTATGTTCCGTGTTCATGGGTTTAGCGATGATCGATTAGTGATATAGATATGAACATAATCCTCCGAGGGGTGGATTAATTATAGGTATCTACTAAAATGTGTGTAGAGGACGCAGTAGTAGGTAGTAGTATTGAATTGACCGCATTCTAGAACTGTGTGCTAAAACGTGAATCTTGTTTTAGCAACCTTTTAATGAATTAACTGTTAATAATATATTTTACAAGCGTTTTATTAACTCGCAAATCGCAATGTATGTATGTTTGTCCGGGTGGAATCTTACCACCGTTACCTTTTTAGTTCTTTTGAGAGACAGCAATTCGACTGCAATCTGTCGTAAAACGTACATATAAGTATTTATTTAAAAAATAAAAACAAAGTATATAAGTATTCTATTAGTTACATATCTGGTTCCCGTAGTACAAGCTCTGCTTAGTTTGGGGCTAGATAGCGCTGTGTAAATATATATATATATAGGTATACCTACTAATACAATAAATAAATTCATTAGTAAGATAAGGCTTTGAGGGTCGGCCGAAACAAACAAGATTTATTTTATAGATTGTTAGATTATAGACTTAAGATTTATAGAAAATTATCTCAAATACCATTTTATAAGATTACAAAATGAAAACCTTTAATAATTACGAATAAAAAAAGGTTTTTTCATTTAAACAATAGAACACCCGAAACTCGCATCAGATGTTTTTAAGTAGATCTTATTTCGCTTTAATTAGCTAGTTTTTCCGTTCATTAGCGAGGGAGTTGTTACGAGTTTTAAGGTAGATTTTGTTAAAACAAAAGGTTGTGCTCTCGGTTTTGAAAGTTTCTTGTCGCGACCTTTACTCGTCACGACTCCGATACGATTATCTCCGGCTCCCACGTCCGTGGCGACATAAATTGAATAAAATAACAATTAAACGTCAAAATACCTAAATAAGTTACTGAGAACAAATTTAGCTCTGACATTGTTTGTAGCTTTCAATAAACACAATCGTTCGTCAACTACAACACCTTGACCCAACTTGGTTTTCGTATGTTTGAAATTCAAAGTTCTATGTTAAGTAATACCTTTGTAAATAAGCAGATTCGCTTTGTCTATGATACCGTCTTGCATACAATGACATAAAAACGAAATTGGGAAAAATCTCTGCGAAACCTCGTCTTAACATAGATTAATAAATGATTTGTACAATGTGCTACAATGCACATGTTTAGAACTTTAGCAATATGGCGAAGTTAATAAAAGGCGTGTCTTCTAAGAATGTGATAAACGACACTATTGGAAAACTTGGTATTTTCTTAAATAAAGTTAAAACTTCGCTTTGGCCACGGTAACTTCAGCAGTGATTAATCGTAGACAATAACATTGCACTTAGTTTCATTGAGAAATCAATCTTAAAATAATTTTGTTCTATAAATAAATATAATATAATAAATAATGTTCTATATAAAATAAAATAAAATTCGTTTATTTCAGGCACAACAATACATGAATATCACATATAAATGAAAAATACACTAAAAACAACAAAATTGAGAACCTCCTTATTTTTTGAAGTCAGTTAAAAATACTGAATATGCCACGGAGCAGATGCTCCAGTGTAGTCATTTTTTATTTCCGTCCACCTGGACGGATCCAATACTTATAAATTCCATTTTTATAAATCTGGTCAGAGACAGCCCTCAGTACGCTATTGTTGGAGCGACTTAGCCTACTCCAAAACGACGTTTCGCGAGCTCGGATGATAGCGAAAAAGTCGGGAACACCCGCCTCGGAGAACATTCTCGACGCACTGCAGTATCTCGGCAACCTCATAAGAGCCCGGTAGGCATCATTGTACTGGACCCTTATGATGTTGATGGCCTTTCTAGTAAAATTAGACCAAAGTTGGCATGTGTACATACCCAGACAATATGCCCGGAATAGGGTGTGTTAGAGACTAAGATTAAACGAATCCAGCTCAAAAACAAGAAAAACCTCCTGTCCTTTTCTTACATTACGCGGGGTCGGCACACCATGTATTCCTCCTCCACATCTCTCTATCAGCCGTCATCTCCGTTGTCACTTCCTTCCTAACCTCCACACTCATATCTAACACTCTTTAAGTCCTCATGATGTTCTTGACGCATGACACGCCCATACCACTCTAGCCTCTTACTCCTCAATTTATTCATCACTGGCGCTACTTTTAAACTTCCTCTAATATACTCATTCCATAACTTATCCTTTCTCGTTACCCCACACATCCATCTCAACGTTCGCATTTCCGTCGCGTGCACTCTTCTTTCATCCATCGCTTTCGTGGCTCAACACTCAGAAGAAAAAAAACAAAAACAAGAAAAATATAAGCGTAAAATTAAATTGGAATCAATGGTCAAAATCAACTTTATCAATTCTTAATTTTGACAGAATGAATATATTATGTTCGACTTCAATAATTCATTTAAGTAGTTAGGCACAAAGAATTATATTATGGATACCTATAGTAAAGAATACTATTTTTGAATGTACACAGCAGCGCGCTGTCAAGTCCTAAACTAAGCCAAACTTGTACTATAAATAGGAACCAGCTAACTGGTAAACATAAATTGTTATTTTACGGAATTCGATTCGGAACAAATAATAGATCATACAAACATTTTTTCCGCGACGGTAATCGAACCCGCAACCTCCTGCGTCTCAGCTATTCGCCCACTGCACCACGGAGGTCGAATTAATACCACAAAGAAGGGACACTCACTCCCTCTCGCCAAGTTATCGACGCCTGTAGTTAATATTTACTGCTCACCAGTACACACGGCTACACATCAAGCTATACATTTCAGTATAAGCTGACCTCTCATTCTACGAAAAGCCTACACAATGCGAGGTCAGCTAATACTGGAAATGGATAACTTGATGTGTAGCCGTGTGTACAAGTAGGTATATCAATTCAATTGCAATTCCATTTTTTATCTCAGCTCTCAAACATCCCAGGCAACATGTGTTGTTCCCATAAAAGTTCACAGACAGTAAATTTAATTTGCTGCGGTGTCGGTGCCTGCACACCAATAGGGCACATTTACACACAATACAGTACAGCTGACAACGACTACCGACTAAACATTCCACCGATAGTCGGTTTTGGCTCCAATGATAAGACGATATTTGAGCCCGGGAGAAGGCGCCTGGGAAGTACTTAGGCTACTTGTACACACTAAGAATATCGCTGGATCTCCGCAAGAATTCGTGTCGTTTATACACACGAGCTGTGTACACAGCTCCGGGGCTGACAAAGAATACAATCTTGTCTGCGCTAGACACGACGCGCTCTGTAGTAGATGAGGTGTATGTAGTTGTCGTTGAGGCATTTTCAGTTAGTAATACTGTTACAGTGCTTTATGTATTACTATTAGTATCTATGTTACTTTTTGTCGCATAAATATAATAAATAATTTATAAGTCCTATTGAAAATTTCTAGTCAATAGCTTTAGTAGGTGCTGATATATTATGCTGTGACTGACGTATGGACGAAACTGTTTATAATTTTAGTCTGAACTTACTAACGCTGGCGCTGGAAACCTGTCTTCTGTGTAATTTACAAGTTATCGAGCGTATTCCCAAGACAATAAGCTACATACCTTCATCGAGCCTTGATCTCGATGTTTAGAGATTTGAGAACGAATTTGCTGGTCCATTAGATTTGACCGTCAACTTATGAACAATATAAGAGTGAGTAGGTACAGTCATCAGCTAAATTTTTTTTTTACTATTGTCTGATAATAATAAGTGATTAAAGGCACTAAACTATAACCTTGTTACCACAACAAAAGTAAAACAATTATCACGTGTTTAAATCAAATACTTACTTGTTTTTGTATAGAAAGTTTTAAAACATGCGCTTAAACAGTGTTTAATTATTTCTGTAGTAAGGCCTTAAGATTTTATAGATAAACTAGCTTCCGCCCGGCTACGCCCGTGGTATATATAGATTAGATACATATATAAATATATTACATAATAAAGACTAGTAGGTATATTTAATGTTTTTTTATACATTTAAAATCGACGTTTACATTCGAAATGTTTGAATATATACATAGTTTACAAAATTACAAATGGCGGTGTACCTATTTTGTCAAATAACAAGTAAACCTGACATGTCTGTCTGTTTAGATATCTGTGAGCCTGTACATAGCATCGTATCTCCACATCTGATAATCCAATTTCATCGATCCCATTTTTTTTTGTTAGAAGACTGGTGTTTAATAAATCGTTTTCGGCTGTAGTATTTGGTGCTACTAGTCTATAGTACTTACAAAACATATTAAAATTTTGAGTTAATAACAAAATTTTAAGTGGAAAAAGCGTTTTTTTAATTATCTATGTTAAAAAAATTATATTGTGAATGGTGCTCTATAAATATTTATCTATTTATTTTGTACAAGCTTCCGCCTGCAGCTTCGCACGCGTGTTTTGTCAATAAAATGTATCCAGGTTATAATTTACGCACGAAATTTCGTCGAAATAGGTTCAGCTGTTACGACGCAACGTGATTCAGTAAAAAACAATCATCTAAACTTTTGCATCAATAATATAACTAGCTTCCACTTGTAACTTTGCACGCGTATTTTGTCTTTGAAAAGTAGCCTTTGTCTCAATCCAGGTCATACATCTACTCATTCAACAAATTTCATCGATATCGGTTCAGCCGTTTCGCATTAATTTTATAATATCAGTATGTGTGTGGTTTTTTTAAATTAAACCTTATCAATTTAAAACTTTTATTCTAATGAAATTTTATTTGATAAGCGCCTCAAAAAATATTTAATTTTATAAAGCTCCTTGTTTTGTGTGGTTCGTCAATTATATTATGTAGTATTATTCATCATCATCATATCAGCCGTAGGACGTCCACTGTTGGACAAAGGCCTCCCTCATTGATCTCCAAGAACTGCGGTTGGAAGCGGCCTGCATCCAACGCTGACCTGCGGTTCTTACCAAGTCGTCTGCCCATCTTGTAGGTGGACGTTCTACGCTGCGGTTGCCGGTACGTGGCCTCCACTCGAGAACGTAGTATTATTATTCTTAGATTAAACAATGTTCTTCTGCTGACTGTACCATCATGATATTGTTATGAATATAAACATTAATTACAATGTCAGGTTTCGTAGAATGTATGTTTATTACGCTTAATATTAATGGGTATAATAATAATACACGTGTTTATATCCAAAATCAAGGCGAGCTAGAGTGCCTTGTGAATTAGTTGCGAAATACAAAGTTTTAAATTAGCTGACGGCATTCTGCGTAAACTTATTTATTATTTAGATAAGATGTAACTTTTCACAAAAATATATCCGACATAAGTTAAGTCACTAAAACAAACTACATAACCGATTTCAAATAAATAAAAGAATTTTCCAAATTGGTGGATAAATGACGGAGTTCTGAGATACCAATCATAAAATAAGCTTTTTGTTGAAAAATTACTTTTTCAAAACAAGCTTTAATAAAATTCATAATCGGAACCCCAAGCAGATTCAAATGTGCCCAAATACTAGTAACCTACTATAATCCATCCAGAAGTTCCGTTGTCTAGCATCCGTCTCCATCATGAGACCACCTCCATGGTACCATATTATTGCATTGTCACAGAAGTTACATATGTATTCCAAATTTCAGCTCAGTCGGTTGAGAGCAACGGGTTTAAAATTCAGTTGCAAGATTCTACCCGGACAAACATACATTGCAAGTTAATAAAAAGCTTGTAAAAACAAGGGAATCGAGAACCTCCTCATTTTTTTGAAGTCGATTTAATATGAAATGGTGTTTGTTGGTGTCGCGCATCACTTCAGAACGCCTCGACAGATTTGGGTATATTTTTATCATGTTTGTAATAAACCGGACAAGGATTTTAGGAAAACAAATGGAAATGTTGCCGGAAAAATTAGAAAATTCGGAAAAAACTGTGTGTGCTTTATGGGATTTTTGCAATAACTCGTTATAGGATATATTAATATTATAAAGAGGAAAGATTTGTATTTTTGTGTGTATGTTTGTAATGAATAAACTCAAAAAGTACTGCTCCGATTTTAAAAATTCTTTCATCATTGGAAAGCTACATTCACCTTGAGTAATATAGGCTACTTTTTACCTAACTGCGCAAAGGAGCTTGGCAAGCGTAGTTTTTTTAATAAAAACATCACCCGTTTTTATTAAAAAAACTACGCGTGCGAAGCTGCATATTGGTCAGCTAGTAGGATATATTTTATTTTGAAATACGTGCGAAGACGGGGCATGTCAGTTCTCACTAAAATCCAGATATTTATCAACTGTGAGTTTTATGTGTTCCTAAATTCCTCTTTTTTGATGATAATATAATTACGATAGTTTGAAAGTTAACAGGTGTGTCGGAATATTATAAGTATGGTAATCCGAAAAGGTGTGATACTATCTATGACAAAACTCTTGTCAACAAAGTCTTTAGGGGTTAGAGCAGAGGTTCCCAAACTTTTTCTTACCTGTCACACTTACCGGTTTAGTATTTTGTCTCGGCGCCCTAGCTAGTTGAAATAGGGTACAATTATACTAAGTAGATAGGCATAAAAATTGAAACATCCGCGACATAAAGCTAGTTGATATATATACAAGAAAACATTTAATATTTAAGAAAAGTAGGAAATAAAATACAATGGCAATTTAGTCAATGTAACGTGTGAGCTTGGTGATCTCCACACATTTTTTTCAAAGCGTGGTATAAGACTTGACGCCGCTACTCTCATTTCTTGCTCCACATTGATCTTTGATTGTTATTTTTGTAACCGCGAATGCCTAAGTTTTGTTTCTGGAGAATGGTAAACAGGAGCGCCTCACGGCACCCCTCTACTCTTTACGGCGCACCAGGGCGCCGCAGCGCACACTTTGGGAATCCCTGGGTTAAAGAAAATAACAGGGAGGGGGGAGAAACAACATAACCCAGTAGAGATTGAACATTTCACGAGTAGCATGTGAAAAATCATAAGAAATTATAAAGTAAAGAAGATGAGCTCCGTGGCGCAGTGGACGAATAGCCGGCTGAGATGAGACGCAGGAGGTTGCGTGCGAGCTTCAATTCCTGCCGCGGAATAAATGTTTGAATGGTTCTACAGATATTTGTTCCGGGTCTGGTGTTTCTATATATTACTAGCTGACCCACCAAACTTGTAGCGCCTTGACATGCATATGACGCGGGCTGCCAATGTACGTCACCCCAGTATAATTGTCAATCGGCCATCATTAGCTGCATCTACGTATGAGAAAATAAGAAATGTATGAAAATATTTTTATTTGCGATCATTTTTCCGATGTTTTAATAGTTATTCTGCTATTCTGGGCGGAGACAAATCCAACCAATCAAAGATCATTAAAATCGGTCCAGCCGTTCCTGAGTTATAAATGGTGTAACTAACCCGACTTCGTTTCATATAATATGTATATAAAATAAGATGAGTATGTATGTATATACATAAACGTATAAAGGTATTCTATCAGTTATCTGGTTCCTACAGTACAAGCCCTGGTTAATTAGGGGCTACATAGCGCTGTATGATATGTCCAGCAATATTTATTTATTATTGAAGATCAAACGAACTATTGTGAAGTTCGATCGATATAATATGAGTGGTTTAATTTGAAGATATAAATGAACAGGTAGTCCTTTGACCTACAAGGCAACATTCGCACGTTTTAACAATAATATATAAGTATTTAATCGATTTTTACTAAACTCGATTTAAAAACATCGATACATCGATACGCATCCCTACGCTATCTATCCAGCCAGCTCATTCTTTTTAGAGTAGCGACTTTGTGTACAAGTCTTCTCGTGTTTTACAAAACTGGGTTATTTGGGTGGGTTGGGTGATTTATATCTTCAAATTAAACCACTCATATTATATCGATCGAACTTCACAATAGTTCGTTTGATCTTCAATAATATGTCGTGGTTTAATTTTCGATATAAATGAACAGGTAGATGTTCAGAGACTAAGTTTTGTCATTATTCGTTGTGTGTCACGCAAGTAGATGCACTGCAAATGAAACACGAGATAAAGGATCAGACTATGATAATCTTTATAATTGCATATAAATCATAAAATATCTTAAAGGTACTTTCATGAAAGAACAAGTGTCTAAGTACTAAATAAATACTCCTATGGATGATTAGGTTGATTCTGAATTATTTATGGTAGGTAAACAAACTGATTTTGCGAAACTAGATTTAGTAACGACAGGTCTGTGATAGTATTTTGCAAAAGTCTGGGACGACTCGGACCAGCCAGCAGTTTTCCGGATCAGGTCTAGACTGAGGCCGGCCGCGCGCGCCGCCGACGTGGCGGCGTGTCGGGCGCTGTGTGCGCCGTACACCGCCACGTCGACGCCGCTCGCGCACAATGCTTGTTTGATCCACCTACTTATTGACTGTGCTGTAGCTTTATGATATGGACGCTTCACAGTTATTAAGAGGTGATCTGTACCCGAAGGCCTTAAGTCTTTTGTTAAAGACATATAGTCAACAAGCGTTGTAGCCGGACAAATAGAAATGTTTTCACAGAAGTATGGCAAAAATAAAACCGGCTGAATCCGTCCTACTCCAGAAGTTTTAATAATATCTTTTATTACAATTTCTACACCGTTTGTGTTAATTTTAATATTATTTAGTTTAATTAACGAGAAAGTTTGTCCCCTATGTGCGGTACACAAAGCCAGTAAAACGACAAGCTTTTTAGTAATTTTTTCTAGACTCAGTTGACTATTAGGAACCCAATTAGAAATATGACCTAACACTAGCTGTGGGTCCCAAGTAGAGGAATATTTGGGTAAAGATGGTCTCAATTTAAACACTCCTTTAAGAAGTCGTTTCACACAGTCATCTGAGGCTAAATTGTTTCCAAGGAACAAGGATAAGGCTGAACGGTGACTGTTAAGTGTACCATAGCTAGCACCCTTTTCAAATTGTTCCGTCAAAAAGGTTATGATATGAGGGATGGAACCCTCAAATATATTGATGTTATTGTCCTGACAATATCGCCACCATAACTTATAACAGACGCCGTATTGTTGTAAGGTACTATCGGACAATGAGGCGAGCATTAGTTGCAGGGCGGAGGGGGGCGTGCCGCGGCGGCAGAACGCGCGCCGGAGAGCAGCGCTGCTCCCAGGGTAAGCGTCCGGTGAAGCGGGTGTTGTTGTCTGAAATGCGACAAGACTAAGTTTGGGCGTGGTTTCAAAATAATTATATCTGTAACTAATAAATCTATTAGTTGTGGGTACCAAGCTTGTGCCGGCCACATAGGGAAAACGAGAATACCGGTAGCTGCATCTTGAGAAATTTTTTGTATGCAGTTTAATAACAAAGAAAACGGCGGGAAAGCGTAAAAGAACTTTTTGCTCCAGCTTATTGTGAATGCATCAACACTAATGGCATCTGGATCGCGCTTCCAAGACACATACTCGTGACACTTAGCATTGGTACGAGCCGCAAATAAATCAATCTCTGGTTGACCTAGCTTTTTTACGATGTAATTAAAAGCAGCATCTGATAATTCCCATTCCACGTCAGGGTTAACCTTGCGTGACTCCTCATCGGCTTCGGTGTTTTCCTTCGTATTGATATACGAGGCAAACAACCACAATTTTCTCATCTCGCACCACTGCCAAATGTTACGGGTAAGTGTATTTAAATGCGGATATTGTATACCGCCCATGCGAT
This sequence comes from Philereme vetulata, assembly GCA_918857605.2. Taxonomy (NCBI): domain Eukaryota; kingdom Metazoa; phylum Arthropoda; class Insecta; order Lepidoptera; family Geometridae; genus Philereme; species Philereme vetulata. The sequence goes on along the minus strand of OU975430.1, from coordinate 13,328,582 downwards.
TTATGTAACTAATAGCCGTGGTGTTGTCTACGCGGAGTAGAATGGCACAATTAGATTTTTCCCGAGCAAAACATTTTAGGGCCAAAAACACGGATAATAATTCTAAGTAATTAATGTGAAAACGAAGTTCACAACTTTTCCAAGGACCGTTAGCTCGCATACCGTTATAAAACGCTCCCCAACCGGTACGTGACGCATCAGTGTAAATCTCCATTGCATAATTCGGATTTTTTATTGAACTATTTATTTCGTAAATGTTCTCATTCCACCAGGTTAAGTCATCTAAAATAATTCTAGGAAGTTTGACTTTTACCTCAAATGAATTATGTTGTTGCAAAAATAAATATTTTTGTCGCTCTAATAATTTGGTATAAACCCAACCATACCGCACCGCTGGGCACGCAGACACCAAAACTCCTATCAACTGAGAAAATTCTCGGATTGTAACTGAAGGTAGTTTTAAAAACTTTCGAACCAAATTATCAATTTTGCTACGTTTATCTAAAGGTAGCGATAAAGTCATCTCTGTGGTGTCATAAATAAATCCTAAAAACTTGCAAGTTTTTTGTGGTTGTAGATTACTTTTTTCATAATTTATAACGAAACCCAAACATTCTAATAACGCTACAGTCTCCTTCAAGTTACGTAGACATTCGTCATAACTACACCCCATACAGAACAAATCGTCCAAATAGCAGACGGATTTGAATCCGCGACTACGTAAATAAGCTACAGCCTCTCTGATGATTTTAGTAAAGCACCTAGGTGCTATTGAAAGTCCGTAGGCCATAGCAGTAAACTCGTAAGTTATTGTTTCACTTGAGTTTGAGCAAATATATTGAAATCGAAGGTATTTACGAAACTCGATATCTATGGGAATAAGTAGGTACGCTTCCTTTAAGTCTATAGTCGCCATAAACCAGTCTGTTTGTAACAACCTACAGGCTGTTCTATAATCCTCCATTTTAAAATGGATTTTAGGTATAAAACGATTTAAGGATTTTAGATTCAGAATAAACCTTTTACCACCGTTCGACTTTGGAGCTAAAAAAGTACTAGAGACAAACTGGTCAGAACTTGTCTCAACCTGCACTATAGCACCTAGCTTGTATAGGCTTTGTATCGCTAACGACATGTCGCGCTGTTCACTCGATGAACTCGTAATTCGAGGTAAACAAGATTGAAATGGCTTGTGTATAAACGGAATAGGGACTCCATTTAGGATCCAGCTAAGAATACTAGCATTATTTGTAATATGAAGCCAACAGTTATAAAAGAGTTGAACCCGGCCCGCATGTACCTGTATTACTGGCGTGCTGGGGCACGTGATCGGCTGGTGCTCGCTTTTGCCTGCCCTGTCGCTGCCGTCGTCGGCGCTGGCCGACGCGATGACGAGGGAAACCGCCTCTGAGTTCCTCGCCCCCCCCTGCTCGTCGGGTAACGAGGAGGGCCGGTCCAGTTTCCCTGATACTGTTGGCGGGCTGGCGCTGTATTTTGAGCCACAACTGGGCTTGGTCTTACGTGTTGTGCAGTCTTTTTAATCTGCAGTCCCTGCTTTTCAATAGTCTTGGACGCTTTTATTTTGTCAGGCAAGCTAGTACCGAAAAGCGTCTCATCGCGCTCGCTATCTTGAATGACATTCAGAAAAGGTTTTGCTAAACCTGGTGTGATCATTTTAATCCGAGCCTGGGTTTCCGAGAAGTGCAAATCACATAAAATGCGACAGCCATCACTAAGCGTCTTGATTGCTTCAATCTTGTTATCGCTTGTTAGTAGTGACGTCATCGCCCTGCTCATTGCTGTTATACCTATACCCAACTGTTGTTGGTTGATTTCAACTTTTTTGTCACGCAGTTTTATCATCTCGATAATAGCCGCGGAGATCTCGATGTTCAGCTTCGGCGCCTGCAGTAACGTACAGTTACGAGGTATGAGGTACTGTTTTAAGATCTTGTCTTTAATTTCTTTGGCCATTCCTTTTTTGAGCAAGGGTTCCCATAGCTGGGTTAAATTGTTATGAATATCTTGACCCCATGTTGGTCCTTGATTGGTCGCCTCACCGAGAGCTGATAGAACATCTGGATCCAATGGTGGAAAGCTCGAGTCATCCGTAGCTTGGACTGGCTCGGCGAGCGGCGCCGCCGATGTCGGCGGGGGTGGCGGCGGGTCAATTTGTTGGTTCGCCGAAACTAGGGGAACTTCTTGTCGAGGTTCGTCCGGGACGTCAATTGGCGCCATTTCGACGGGGCCGGGTAGCGGCTCCGTCAAGTCCCACATGTCTCCTTCGACTCCTATGGGACAAGGGTAAGATTTAAACGTAAACCAACTGTAGGTACGTTAAACAAGAATGGTTCATATTACGAATCCATTATAATTCAAATGCCTCGTTCGCTTAGGAATCTATGGCAGGTAGGTTTCATTTGCCGCGTTCAAGTATGAATCTATGGCAAAAAAACCGCAACAAAACTTTCATTTTGAATAGTACTTGTGCGATGGGTACGATCAAAATATATAAACTTACCTTGTTCGTAATCCTGGTCTGAGGGTATAGGTGAAACCTCTCGTCGTCGTTTATGACGGTATTTTTCTTTTAATTTTTCCATCTTCTTCAAATAGAGGTCCAATTTTTCTTCATACGACCTTTTAGGCATTGTATTTTGTTCGAGCTAAAAATAACTTGAAAGAACCGGACGATCGAAGAGAGGAACGCGTGCACTCGTTGCCTCGCACGGAAAAAGAAATGAGCTGGCTGGATAGATAGCGTAGGGATGCGTATCGATGTATCGATGTTTTTAAATCGAGTTTAGTAAAAATCGATTAAATACTTATATATTATTGTTAAAACGTGCGAATGTTGCCTTGTAGGTCAAAGGACTACCTGTTCATTTATATCGAAAATTAAACCACGACATATTATTTAATTCATACGTCACACCCGCTACTGTCGTTCACGTAAGCTCCTATGAATAATTCCAATGAAATCGCTGTTCGGTTATCGGTCGTGTTCGTTGGCATCTGCCAAATCGCAGGTCATTCGGATTTCAACGGGCGGTTTCGTTCGAATCTGATATATAGCAATTTGTCCGTTTTTCATCGGTCGTATTCGTTCACATCTGCTAAAGCGCGTAGCAAGTGTGACTTAAGCCGTCAAAATTAAAATGAAAATATCACTGAAAAAATTATAATTTCATGAGAAGTAATAATGTCCATGGCTCACACAACAAAACACAACACAGCACATTCACACACACACAACACAGATGGGTAAAAATAAGTGTTATGTAACCACGTTTATAGAATAGCGGGGTTGAAACAAAAAGTTATGTAACCACGTTTATAGAATAACGGGGTTGAAACAAAAAGTTATATAACCACGTTTATAGAATAGCGGGGTTGAAACAAAAAGTTATGTAACCACGTTTATAGAATAGCGGGGTTGAAACAAAAAGTTATGTAACCACGTTTATAGAATAGCGGGGTTGAAACAAAAAGTTATGTAACCACGTTTATAGAATAACGGGGTTGAAACAAAAAGTTATATAACCACGTTTATAGAATAGCGGGGTTGAAACAAAAAGTTATGTAACCACGTTTATAGAATAGCGGGGTTGAAACAAAAAGTTATGTAACCACGTTTATAGAATAGCGGGGTTGAAACAAAAAGTTATGTAACCACGTTTATAGAATAGCGGGGTTGAAACAAAAAGTTATGTAACCACGTTTATAGAATAGCGGGGTTGAAACAAAAAGTTATGTAACCACGTTTATAGAATAGCGGGGTTGAAACAAAAAGTTATGTAACCACGTTTATAGAATAGCGGGGTTGAAACAAAAAGTTATGTAACCACGTTTATAGAATAGCGGGGTTGAAACAAAAAGTTATGTAACCACGTTTATAGAATAGCGGGGTTGAAACAAAAAGTTATGTAACCACGTTTATAGAATAGCGGGGTTGAAACAAAAAGTTATGTAACCACGTTTATAGAATAGCGGGGTTGAAACAAAAAGTAGGTACTCGTAAGATTGTTTTGACAATATTCCAAATCCCGTATGTTTATTATGAAGGCCCATTCTGAAACAATTTGAAGTAAGATAAAATCGTATTTCCAAGACTGGTTTTGTAAATAAATGAATACTTACTAATATATGCATGATTTTGTACTGGTTAAAGCGCAACTTTACTAAGTACAGTCAATGGGAAAATGAATGAATGAGAACACTTTATTGTACACAATATAAACAAAAAAAAATATACAAAAAAAATAGAAAACACAAAGCAAATAGTAAAATGGGCGGTCTTATCGCTTAGAAGCGATCTCTTCCAGACAACCTTGGGATGGAGAAGATTTTATTATAACAAAGATAATGGTCGGGGGTGTACATGTATGGCTATATTATTGAAGAGAGATAGAAGAGATAGGAAGAGAGTGCGTCTAATATTAAAATAAAAATATAACTAAGTACTAAAATTAGTAGTCCATTAATACATAACTCGATGCACTGACGCCCGTCGGTCGGGGACAAAGGTTCCATGAACGTATTCTATTAGGAAGCAAGCGGTTACTGTTTCAATTTTCCCATCAGCACACAAATTACAACATCAACTAGAAAGTAACGTTAGTTTAGGAACATATGCCAAATACACGTGAACAAACAATGAATGCAACACTCAAATGCATCACTTGCACGAGTTCACAATTTTTTGTGTTAGTAGTTTTGTTATCCTATAATATTAATGCATATCTTTTATCTTTATTTAACTTAATTTGTTTTGGTTTCTCTGTTCACTTAATAGTCAAAATTTATACTTACTCGGTTTGGTCTCGCATTTAATATGTTTAACTTCTGCAAATCTATACAGGGCATCCGCGATACAGGTGTTACATCTAGTGCGGAGCTCATTATGTACCTACATACCTACATGCTAATTCTGATTTGGAAAATAAAAATATTTGTATTTGTATTAATGATGGCAACTGACATACAATATGAAAAAATATGTAAACAAGTCCTGTGCATGTGATTTGGATGTGTATTTATTCAGTGTAAGATAACTTCGAAGCAGAAGCATGAAGTCAAAGATGGTTTCATCGGAATGGAGAAGAAGAAAAAGTTCACTAGTCAAAACAAGTGCGGTACCGCACCGATTGGACTATTCTGCTGAGTCCAGCAACTCCCACGACGCTTTATGTGTTCCGCGTGCATTACGTGAAGGCTGAAGTGGTTGTGGAGTACTTGTGATTAAGAGCAACTTCAATTTGAGAGTCGAGCGGTAGAAGTCCCGCCACAGAATTAATTTTAATTCGTTCGTGATGGATGGCACAAACTTGAGGAGGCCTATACCCAACAATGGGTGAAGTCAGGCTGTGGATGGTAATGATGAGAGTGCCGAGCCAATCTGTCGACCATCATTAAGGAAGATTTTTGGCTAAAGGGTGTCGTATTTCGTCGTTTCCGAGGACGGATACCGAACACCGAGAACTCAAAGTATTTTTGCAGTGAATAAATATAAGTTTTTATTAAAATATGTATTTTAGGCTAAGATATTTTTCTACAGCCCATATATCTTTATGGGCTAACTTATAATAGTTAGAATAAGTTCATTACTGTAGTGATGAATGAATTAATGATAAATAATTAAATGATTAATAATGATATTAATGATTTATTATCATTCAAAGTATTTATTTTACAACACAGGCACTAAGCCTGGGCCTTTAACAGGCATTACCGGGGCCGGAGTCAACGAGAAAGAGGCCTGTTTGGTTCTTATAAAAATCACTATGGCAAGATGGAGGTGAGACAGATGGTAGTACTATTGCAACACATGGAGTAGTATTCGGGCTTTTGTTATAGTAATGCTTTTGAAATAGAGTATGGGTTATCAGAGAAATGAGATACGGTACCTGCCAATCCTGCAATATCAAGAATGATTAAGGCAGGTAGTGATTAGCCGTCCACTAAACGGGCCCCGATGAGTGCCGCCAATAGAAGGCAGCGTAAGGGGCGTTGGTGTAGGCGGTTAAAGGGTTTTGAGAGGTGTGCTGCAGTTTTACTAAGCGCTACTCCCGGCTTTATGCCTTTAATAGTTCAACCCTTGGAGCATAGGTTCCGGTATTGCGCCTCCACCCTTGACCGGCCAACTGAGGCAAACCAAGGGTCAGGGGTTTCTGTCAACCCCAGGGAGTAATGGGGCTCCGCGGTGTCGTCACGCACACAACGCCCGCCATAAGCGTGATGTGTAAATCACTTATTATTACCTATTATTATTAAAGCTAGACGTTTAGTTCAGTCGGCGACTGTCCCTATTCACAACACTCGACTGACGGAAATTGTTTCCTGTTTGTTTAGCAATTCCATTTCCGAATTCGTTTCGATATACTATTATGGAAACAGGATTATGGTAACGGATAGGAATATCTCCAATCACTGATTCTATACTTATTCATTCTTTATTTAGAATACTTATCTATGGTCTGATTAGACAGTCAGGTCACACATATAAACGCGCAGCCTAAACCACTGTTCCTACAGACTTGTGGAGGGTATGTTTATTGTGGGGTGAAGAACAGATTTATCGAAATTCAGTGAAAAGGAGTTTGTTTTTATGAAAAAGCGTTGTCTATGGATTTATAAACCTGAAACTTGGCTAATATAATCTTGGAGATAATTATGAGAAATAGTTTTTTTATGTTTTTAGGGTTCCGTACCCAAAGGGTACAACGTCACCCTATTAATAAATTACTAAGGCTCCGCTGTCTGTCTGCCCGTCTGTCACCAGGCTGTATCTCATGAACCGTGATAGTTAGACAGTTGAAGTTTTCACAAACGATGTATTTCAGTTGCCGCTATAACAACACATACTAAAAACAGGATAAAATAAATATTTAAGTGGGGCTCCCATATAACAAATGTGATGTTTTTGCTCGTTATAGCTCGATATTGATAACGGCAACAGGTAGACGCTTGAAATATTCACAGAATATTTAGTTGTTGGTACATTGGAAGCGATGCCGTGGATCAGTCGATTTTTTTTGAAAAAAAATTGGATTCTTTTCCACAAATTTACAGATTTCTAGTACGTATATTGGAGGTTAAAGTCAGTATTTTAAGTTTTTAAGAATATGTATTTTAGCTTTCTATTATTCTTTATTTTACCTTTATATTGACCAAGATGCGAATACATTTTTTCTGGGATATGAACAGTTCCTCCGCGTCGACACTGTTTCCCCAAAGTATAATACCGTAGCGAAACCAAGCGTTGGCATACGTAGGCGTAATATGCTGACTATAACGTTTATAATATACGTATAAAATTATTTTATATACATATACATTTTTTTTCAATTATAAAAATGATGGTTACGACATGATTAATGAAGTACATAAATTTCAGTTCCGAATGTTTTATAATTGCTGAGAAAAATGCAAATCCCTGCCGCCAAAATGTTCAATTCGTCGTCTTAAATCTGTACGCTTCCTCATTTCTCTAAGTGCGTACCAGAAGCTTGATAGTTTTGTTATTATTTTTCGAACATGATGTTTCCAGTTTATATTTTAATCTATATTTAATCCTTTTAATTTGAATGTATATACGCTTTCTAATTTAACATTAATACATGTAAAATTTATGTTATGGGGGGTTTTTTGATAGGGTCTAGATTCAATTATTTTTTTTAGAATAATTTATGTTAAGGTTATGATCGGTCATACAATTAGTTATATTTTGTAGTATGCCAGTAATAGATATAAGATAAGATAGGTAGATAAAATAATTTTTATTAGAGTTCACGTCAATTTTTACGACATATCACAAGGAAGATGTCATCAGCAAATAGAACGTAATGTTGGTCAATAGCTCTGGTAGGTCATATTAAAAATATTATACATCCGAGGACGCTTCTTTGAAGGATTGAATTGTTTATTTATATTGATTTTGATTTGATTGTACTGATCAACCACACCGACAAAAGCGACTAAAATGTGGTCGGCCACAAAATCGTATGAAAACGTAGAGTTTTATTCAAACGTACCACATTTTACAGGCACGTTCAACTGTGTCACGAACGTGTAATCAATATCGACGACATCGCGGCCACAACGCGACCACAACGCAACTTCAAGCACTTGTGAACGGTGGTAGAGCTTTTGTGAACGGGCTCGAGGAAGTGGGCACCACCGCCTTACCTTTATCTGCCGCCAAATAGCAGTACTTGTGCTGCTGTGTTCCGGTTAGATGGTAATGGTATGTTCCTGTAATTACTGGCACATAGGCATAACAGCTAAGTCCTATAGTATGGCAACGTATCCACATAGATATCAAGACAACATAACACCTTGTTTTGAATTCTATGTGGATATCCATAGGTTGCAGTAGCCACTTAACATCTGGTGGACTGCATGCTCGTTTGCCATATAAATAGTATAAAAAAAAAAAAAATAGTCTTCCTGGTTCCCATTCACACTAGCTACTGCCTGGCCACATTTTTTTCTGTGGTATGGATGGTTGTGGCCTGTCTGTACAGATGCTTAGTCAAAAACTTTGGCTACTGTACAAGTTTAGTAGTTCTAAGAGTAGGAACTCGCGCGGTGGATACACGCAGTGAGTTAATAATACCGAAGGACATGTGTTCGAAACGTTATCGTACAGGCACCATTATATCTTTTACTTAATTAAAAAACCACAATAGTAGTCATATTACTTATTTCTTCTTATTTCCCTTTTTATTAAACAATACTAAAAACAATTCGCAATTAAATTGTCTGAAGTAAAACTACAAGTCCAAATAATCTTTATTTAATAAATAGGGTTCCGTAGTCTAACTTGGAACTCTCATAGTTTCACTATGGCCATCTGTCCCATCCGTCCGTGTGTTCTTCCCACCCTTTACAATACTGAAACCCTTGATTTAACCCATTCTGTAAAACCATGACATCATCACTCCTAAGTGCACCATAAATAAGTTTCCCCTTTTCGTAAAATTTCATTTCAACTCCAGTAATAAAACTGATTACCTCCGTAGGTGCTCCCGCGGATTTTTCGTGAGCTGTAAAAGAACAAACAGTTTTTACGTTTATACATTTTATTTTGTTGGTACATGTTTTACGACCGTAGATGCCTTTGGAACATTTTATAAGATAAATAGGATTTGAAAGAGTTTAATGTTGTTATTTGGACTAGGATGATAAATTAGGATATTAAATTGAGGTTATTTTAAGGCTAGTTTCCTTAGAAGTGTGTAAGACCGTCTACCACTTCGAAGAGAGACGTAGGCAATAATTTATTCACTACACTACACAGTTACAATTTGTGACTAAAAAAAGACAAAAAAGAAACAATGAAATAGTATAAACGTAACACATAAACAAAAACAAAAGAGGACTCGGTAGATACTGTGCGGTGTGCGGTGTGCGGTGTGCGGTGTTCTGCACCAGTACATGCGACTCCACTCAGCATTATGCCCGCCGTAATGTTAAGTACTGATATTCTGTCGAGACCGATTCATTTAGCCACTAGACTCTGACTCTCTCATTAGACGTTCTTTTTAGTTAGACTCATTCTCTAAGGAAACCAGCCGTCCACCGTAGACGTCTTAATTGAAAACGAGTGACCCGAGAGCTATCGCTTATCTGGGTTAAGGCAGAATTATTGTAATTCAGCAGGGCAATTCTTAAGGACACTTCCGCCTGGTACTAGTCTAGAGCAGTTGAGCTATCTATGAACAAAGACAAAGTCAAAATCTTTTATTCATTAAAATCACAAGGATCACTTTGAAACGTCAATTTACTGCCTGTTCCTTCGCGACCAAGCCAGGAAAGAAAGGCAAGAAACAAGGCTGGTTGTTTTTTTAATGATCATTTTAGAATACAATATAGGAAATAAATTACGTCTAAATTGTAACATTTTGAACAATGGACAGTTGGAGCAATTTCAATCCTAAGCTTCTCTACCATCTAAATCAGGGTTTCCCAAACATTGTTCTGCCATGGCCCGGTAATTTTTACATTACCCCTTCGTGACCCACCTCAAACTATTAAACCCAAGCTAAAAATGGGTTACCTAATCACCTAACCCCCTCCCCTCCATTAGGCAAAATAATACACATTTATTAAAAGTAAAAATGTTTTATTAAAACTACCTATATATAATTAAATAAATATTGCCAGTCACCATTATATAAATTAAACTGAGTTATCTATGAGTTATATGTATATGGATATTGTTCAAACAAAAATACTAGCATTGCGATTAAAAATGAGGGGTGGGAGTAGGAGGATGAAAAAGACTTACAACCTATTATCATACCTACCAATTAAACAAAAAATAATTAATTATGTATTAATTCATTAATAATATTTATTATTCATAATTCATAATTCGGGTCAACCCGTTTCGGAAGAGTGCGACCACTAAAACCGTGACACGAGATTTTTACATATTAGAGAAAATTATAAAGATATTATGATAAAGATATATTTATTTCGGTATTAGATTTCACTACTCTAATAGCTACTCATTACTTACATCAGATTTAGAACCTAAGCTAGATGTTAGAACCTAGTTACATGCCTATGCCTCTCGCCGGAGTTAGATTGTACTCAAGCATTTTTCAAACTTTCACAATCACTGTACATAATTATTGATTAAAACGGGTATTTATCGCGTATGTACCTTTTTTATTTGTTATCCCGTCGTTTCGGCTGTGTTGCAACAGTCATGGTCTCAGGTTGATTGGAGTACTTGGAGCTACCGTCGGGAAGTGTGGGTAGCTGCAGCAACTACCCTCACTTGGTCTTCAGAATTAGAAATGTCCTCGTTCATATCACGACACACCGCACTAACCGTATCTACGGACTGAGACGACCGATCACGATTCGCACACCTAGCAATCACCGGGATAACAAATCAAAAAGGTACATACGCGATAAATAACCGTTTTAATCAATAATTATGTACAAAAGCAGATCAATACTTTTCGTAGGTACTTATTTGGTTTAAAAATATCTATATAAAAAATGTAGATACTTATATCTTAATTTATGGTTTATATGTATGTGCATGAATGTGTGATTGAACATATGTTATTGTTAAAACAACGAGCAAAATTTCCGTTTCCACATGTTTCAGTAGTCAAGTTTTTTATACGTAATATGTTGCGGCGTTTTGTTCTTTTGCCTTCTAGCAAAGCAAAATAAAAGTTTGTTTGCTGAAATAATACAATTTTCTTTGACTCTACTGTGGTTTATTTCAGCGTGTACTGCCAGCTCGTACTCCCTATTCCATATTCAGTCCTTTTCTTCGTATTATTCTTTGAAACTGCACTTTACTTAGTGCCTGTTTCACAATGCCTGTGAGTACGCTATCTGCCAGTTATAAAGTACATCCTTCATTATATTTGACACGTGCTTATAAGCTACGAGTATATACAGAGAGAGAATTATTCATATCTGTAGAACAAACATTGGGTAACAAGTAAATATACATTGTTTATATGTAATTAAATTTGATGACCTCCGTGGTGCAGTGGGCGAATAGCCGGCTGACACGCAGGAGGTAGCGGGTTCGATTCTCGCCGCGGAACAAATGTTTGCATGATCTACAGATATTTGTTCTCGGTCTGGTTGTTTCTCTATATAATATAAGTGTGTATTTACAAAAAAAAAATTATATAAGTATTCTATCAGTTATCTGGTTCCCATAGTACAAGCTCTGCTTAGTTTGGGGCTAGATAGCGCTGTGTGAAAAGTCCAGCAATATTAAAAAAAATGTTTCCTAATATAAACCTTATAATTATTTTATATTCTAATAAATATCATATTATATACAAGGTGGGGCAAAATTTTACTTCATTGAAGACAGCTACCTTTTCTTATATAAGTAGTTAGGTCTTTTCTTAGGAAACTATAGGGTTATTATAAAGAGAAAAAAACCACATTCACTGATTTTTGTAAAAATAACTGTCAGCCTGGAAAATGACATTTGTCAAGTAGGTCTCAATCGACTCTATTTCCCATCAGGAACACTTTTCCCAGAGACTTACTTAATCAAACTGTAAGATTTTCATAAATAAAAATAAAAAAAATACCATATATGATTTCTATGCAGTACCATTCGCCACAACATTGAGTCTATGCATGTCATTGCTTGTAAACATGCCCTTATAAACTGTCGTCTAGACAAGTAAGCAAAAGCGAGCCTATAAACAATAAAAAAATACCTCAGCCCTCAGGCAATTCTTGTATGATGTTATCAACTAGTTTCTACGAAGTTTTATGTTGATTTGAGCGAGTGGCCTAATTTCATTCCTCACATTGACGACAGTTAAATTACTTGGGAATTACGTCACCGTGCTTGACTTCCTAAGTTATTACTTACAATGTTGACAAGTTAATAAACGAGACCAACTTTTGTAGTGTGATTTAAACACTGAACTTTTTATGAAGTTTAATAAGGAAGCAAAAGGACCGGTAGTTATTACTTAGCCTCCATATTCGCACGAGTTCACAGGTCGACTGCTTTGGCTAACTTTATATATATTAAGAACTCACATAGGCTAGTAGGAAGTTTATGCATATTATAATGAGCTTTTAGGTGACCAAAGTATTATTTAATTTTCACCTTAAATTATCATGAATCCTAATTTATTTTTTTATCCTAACCATTATTTTTTGACATTTCGGTGTGTTGAATTTAAGTAATTAAGTAATTTTAATGTTTCGTATTTGATTGTTATGTTTATTTTTAATTATAGAATACTTGTTTGTACGCTGCAAGACAAATTCTAGCGTTTATATACCTCTACAACCTAACATACATTGTACCTAGATTAACCAGGAATAAGTTTTTTGTTGATATATTACTCTTTCGAAACAAACTTTTATAAAATTCGTAATCGGAACCGCAAGCAAATCCAAATGAGCCCAAACACTAGCAGCCTACTGTAATCCATTCAGAAGTTCTGTTGTCTAGCATCCGTCTCCATCATGAGACCACCTCCATGGTACCATATTATTATATTGTCACCGAAGTTAAATGTGTATTCCGAATTTCAGCGCAATCGGTTGAGGGGAACGGGTTTAAAATTCAGTTGTAAGATTCCACCCGGACATACATATGTACATTCATAAGTACATTGCAAGTTAATAAAAAGCTTGTAATTGGAAGGAATCGGACTGTATTGAATTGAAGTTATTGTTGTTATTTTCGACTGTTTTATTAGAAGGCACCTTGTTAAGCATGTCGACTTGTTGTCAACTACTACGAGTACGAATGACTAGTAATAAATGCTATTAAGCAATAAGTTCTCCTTTTGTACATTTAGTAATCGGTGTAGCTCATACTTTTCTCGTAAAATAAGGTGCCTTGAAGTGTAATATCGAATCCAATAGATATATCTACAAACCTTATAGAACTGAAAAGTAGGTAAGTAAAACATAACAAAAGTAAAGAATCGTGTGGTTTATGTAAACACTAATTATAACTTTAAAACTTAGTTTTACGACTTTATGAATCATAAACTGAAAGAAACTCCGCCAGTTTTGAGTTTACGGGAAAATCGTATATCACTGAATCAGCGTTTCAACTCTATACAAGGAGTCTGAGTAGGTAAGCCATTGTAAATCGTTTTCGAATCACTTATTCGTGGGATAATCGTATATGTGTTGAAATGTATTCAAACTTGCGATTTGGTTTGCCCTGAAGGTCGTCCATAAAGCCTTCTGGGCCTATAGGACTTTAGTAAAAGCAATTTCTAGGGCTACTGGTACTTTGATGAAAATTCTTAGAACATTTGAACCGAAGGCCAAATACCCTTTTAGTAAGGTTTACCATATAAACATATATACAACTATCAAGAACAGTCACAATGTCGAATATCTAAATATCCTCATCACCCACAGCCTGACTTCACCATTGTTGGGTATAGGCCACCCCAAGTGTGTGCCATCCATCGCAATCCTGCGCTAGTCTCACCCACTGACGGCCCGGAACCGTAACGATATCATCTACCCGTTTCGCTGCCGGACGTCCCACCCTTCTAAATACCTACTTTAAAATAATAAACCTTGAAGCCTAATTCATAAAAGGTTTTAGTTTTTGCTGGTATAAGTTTTGTCACTTAAACTTTTCGGAAACTTTTGGTAGATAAATATATTTATGTTTGTATTTGTCATTCTTTGACGCGTGTTTTTTATATTAGATAAAACTAGTCAAAAGTTATTTTAGCTAATCAAGGTTTATAAAGGCTTATAAATCAGGCGCTTGGTTTTTTGCCCTTCAAGTATCTGTAACACAATTGTCAAGGTTACAGTCTACATACCATTGAACACGGATGTTTTGAGACAGATATTGTTTGGTACCTAACGTTCCGTGTAGAACAAATGGGACATTATGAAAAATTAAGAGTGATGTGGGTTAAACGACCATTAGGACAAAGGAGGAAAAAGGTTGAAGAACCTTATGAGGGAAAACATTGACCGTAGATAAATACTGCTTTCAATGTTGGTACGTGACGAGTTTCTTAATATGTAGATTATATGTAATATTATGTAAAAAGAGTGTCAAGTTGTTAATATACAAAAGGTCCAGTTTTTTTTGTACCACTACCTCACTTAATGTTAAGTGAAGATGTGATCGAAGTTGAAGCACGCTTGCTTAGAAAGAACCTGTTCATTAGATTATATTAGATTAGATAATTCTTGTTTGCACACCATGAAACAAATACAAATAAAAAATAACAACGTAAATCAATGGATACAATTGGCGGTCTTATCGCTAAATGGTGATCTCTACCAGACAACCTTTGCATGGAATAGACTGTGTGGACATTACCTAGGGTGTAATGGTGTACCTAACATACTACATGTACATACTAATACTAATTATATAAAAATAAAAATTACCTAAACAATAACTACTCTTAACATAAATGTATTTAACGAATGAAGTAATATTTAAGAAACATATTAATTAATAATAAATAAATTGATATTTAGCTACAAATACTCAGATAGTGTGCTCTGAGCATAGGTACGAGTACGTTTAAAAATGGCAAGTGACTTGGCGTATCTGATAGCTACCGCCAGCGCGTTCCGTAATCGGACAGCCTGCACTGTAAAAGACTTATCAAAGTAGGAGGAGGAGTGTACAGGTGTCCTGAGTTGTAGTATGTTAGATGAACGCAGGGATCGAGGATTGGATTAATGGAGAAAGTGGAAACGTTCTTTAACTTAACTAAAACATTATAAATGGTGAACGATGTGAGTATCCTGACGAAGGCGTATGAATAACCACTTGAGCGTAACATTCTACAGCTAGACTGAAGTCTCTGAGATTATAATGGCCCGGAAGAAGTATTTTATCAATTTATGTAATAAGTTTTTTTTATGTAAATACAAGTATGTTCAAGTCAATTGAAAATTCCCAAAACAACCGACGGGAGTAAGTTTCGGACTATTCCTATTATTATTACTGTTTCAAATGAACGAACAATTTCTGTGTTTTTATAAAATTTCTACAAACATTTTGAATACTATGCAAAAAGGTAAAAAGCAAAAGAATTGTTTGATCAACAAGAAAGTTTTACATAAACATACAATTCAAAAGAAAACATCTCTATTCAATAGATAATTTTGGTTTTGACTGGCCGAATTTTAAATCAAACCGAAATTCATCCGAAATAAGGCATTACTGCTAGATTTGCTCTGCTGCATTTGTACATAACGCGCGGGCGGTAAAATAAAGGTCGGGATTTGGAGGCCATAGTCTCTCTGTTTGCAAGTGAGAAGCTTTATTCTGAGAAGCTTCAGGATTGTTCCGTGTTATACTTATATGGTTAGAAGATAAAGAGCACATTAATTTGACATACAGTGTACATGAATGCCTTCACGAGAGCTGTCGACTGCAGTACCACGATGCAGGAGTTTATAGGTGACGGTGAACACGTAATATCAGAAGGCCGAGCTAGTGTGTCTACAAGTTTATTAAAAAAAAACACTTTATGGATTAGTCGAGACAAAATAAAGTGAGGAATAAGAAAATATACCATAAATAAGCAAATATGGAGCAACTCGCTGTAGGACGTTCATTTTGACTTTATTCTGGTCGACAGACATGATGGTAATTGTAATAACACTCTTTTTTATTTAGATTTTGATCGTGATATTCACGTTATCTAATGAAAATACTTACATGGGGTTTCCTTTTACCATACCTTAACATTTTCATCATTGTTTTGGTCAGATAACTCTAAATTAATTCTCAAAACCTTCAAATACCCATTATTACATTTTAATATAGGTGGAAAGAGCAGAATTTTCTCGTCTCCAGAGTATAATTTATTTTAAACTTTTTAGCACTAGAAACACAAAAATAAACAGATTTGACATGGGTACTGACATGCGTTTTAGACTTGTACATTTCTTTACTTTTAATTCTTGGTAAAACAACAACGAAACGAAAAAATCTTTTGCCAAGAATTAACAGTAAAGAAATATATATGTCTAGAATATATTATATACATAGAAAATATATATACATATGGTATAGCATGAATTAAAAAATAAAGTAGTACTAAAGTAGGTACTTAAATTAATTAAAACGCTTTGAAATATTGTTAAAGTTGCTTAATTTCGCCGGGTTTAATGGCCGAAAGTAATTTGTTTTCCCTTATTAAAGCTCTATACTTAGAATAGATAAAACACCAGAAGACGCATTCAGCTGTGATTGCAAGCCGTGCGCTGTATCCATAAAACAAAACTTGCGTCCCGCGCCTACCTCATTCCCACTCGCGTAATGTTGCTACTTAGTCATTAAATACCCGTTTTGGGGTAAATGTTTTTGGTAAGATACAACTGATGTAACTATGGCACTATTTTATTAGTCAAATATTAAGGTCGATTTGCAAAACGATCCCTAAACTATTTAGCGACTTAACATGTTTCAATTTGATATATTTGTATTATTTAAGAACTCCTTAAATCATATTTAGCCACTCAATACGTTTAGGCATTGTTGCGCAAATAGCCCTAGTTTTTAATCTCAGAATTCTAGAGTAGGGAAAATAATATCACTCGATATTTGGAAACACCAACAAAATGGAAGATCATTATTTACGACAATTACAACTCCAACAATTTATTCAATAAACCAATAAAACAACATCTAAATGCGCTACTTACGTATGAAATGTGATCCCATCTTGTTTTTTTAAGCCCAGTTGAATTTTTACACGTTGAGACGATACAAGAAGGCATAAACTAATTAAATTGAACACTGTAAAATACGTCACGCGTGATGACGGTCACAGAGTACTAATGTACTAATGGCGTTCGCGTCAGCATCTTCTCTATTTTGAGTAAATGTTGACGTTTCAGTATTAGGCGCGTTCACTTAATCTGGTATTTTATCTATTCTGTGGCTCTATATTAAGACGACACAATGATTACACGGCTATAGTTACCATTATGGTTATTTATCTCGGGGGAAGAAATCCTATCACAGGTCAATGCACTCAACAAATTTTCGTTTTAATTTGGCTTCATGTAGCTAAACACAAAATTTTCGGCAAACATGAGATTAAGGAGGCAATGACGTAAATGGGTCATGTTTGAGCATACTAAAATTAGCTAATAGTTAGAATTGTTAAGATGATCAAATACAGAATCAGATTCAAATAACGAACATTCTGAAAGCAAAATAAAAGCTTGTTGTAAAAATACATATTCATCATTATTTGTATCTGTGTTTTGGTCAGCTTAGAATGTCATTTACCATCAAGCAGTCCGCCAGCTGGGGTCCCTTTTTTAGGGTTCCGTACCCAAAGGGTCAAACGGCACCCTATTACTAAGACTCCGCTGTCTGTCTGTCTGCCTGCCTGTCTATCCGTCTGTCGCCAGGCTGTATCTCATGAACCATCGTAGTTAGACAGTTGAAATTTTCACAGATGATGTATTTCTGTTGCCGCTATAACAACAAATACTAAAATCAGAATAAACTCAATATTAAAGGGGGGCTCCCATAAAACAAACGTGATTTTTTTGCCTTTTTTATAGATAATGGTACGGAACCCTTCGTGCGTGAGTCCGACTCGCACTTGGCCGGTTTTATTTGGGTAATACTTTTTTCCTGTTGACTAACAACAAACAAAAATGCCTCGCTTTACTGTAACAACATAATAATATTTTCTTCGGATTTCAATGTACTTTTAGTGAATTTTCTTGGCAATCTACGACTTTCATAAAAAAATAAATGACTTCGTGCACACTCGCGCTGTAGTAAATTCCTTACGCACATTGACGGAATGATGAGAAAATTGGTACCGTGAAATCTTATTGGGAAGATTTGGACGCGTAAACTATTCTGCGGATAAACACTTACTCGTACGTTAGAGGGATAGATTTTATGAGCTGGCTTGTTGAGGGGGACATAAACCGATGTACCTACGAATACTGCGTGAGTTGTTCCTTGAACAATGACTTGACCTTTTTTTAATCTGCTCTGTGCAAAAAGAAGCAACTTCTAATCTCATGATTAAATACATAATACGAGTAGAGAACCAATTTGATAAAATATATAAGTACCTTTATTTTTAACTAGCTGCCCCGGCGATCTTCGTACGCGAGCTGCCAATTTACGTCGCCGGTAGAATTGTCAATCGGCCATCATTAGCTGCATCTATGAATGAGAAAATGAATTTTCTTCATATTTTTTTTTAAATTTTTCCGTTATTTTAATATTTATTCTGCTATTCGGGGCGGAGACCAATCCAACAAATCAAAGATCGAGAAAATCGGTCCCGCCCTTCTTGCGGTATAAATGGTGTAACCTAACCCGACTTTGTTTTATATATATATATATATATATATATAAAAAAAATATAGATATATATATATATATATATATATATAGATTTATTGTATTTGTCATTCGACAATATTAACGCACGAGGTATCATTTACGATATCGTTCATAGGCCCGATTGGATGAAAAACTTTAAAGAGGGTCATTCTCTTTTTTATTTATTTTACGTAAGTATTCCCAAGGATCCCTTTAAAGTGAAGATCCTGGAGTTCTTCAATTATCGAGGAACGTAATATTCCCTTCGACCATACAAGCAACATTTGCTGATAGGTACAATCTTTAATAATGATTTTATGCGAGTTGATAGGAATATCTTTCGCAGCAATTAGTATTACGAGGGCGATAGTGACTTTACGGCCTTGCTTGAGTAGGAACCTAATAAACTGTGGAAACAAAATATTCTAGAGATAACAGAACATCATTAAATAGAATATATTTTTATTTGTTTTGTTCCCAACGACCAACCATTTTGTCAGAGTTTACAGGCCGCTCAATTTCAGCTGCACTGAATGCGCGACATGCTTTATAAAGCACGTAATAAATGTAACTAAAAATACTTCTAGCCCATATACATAAAGGTAGAATAATAAAATAGAGTAGCTTCAGTCGCACTAAATGTCCACAATTTATTTTCCAATTGATTTTTCTATGTTATACAAGAGAATATCAAAAAGTAATAAAAACTTATTTGGTTTCGTGAAATATGTTCAATCCGAATGTTGAATCCCAATATCTCAACAACGCCCCAGCATTTTTAGCTCATTGAATCAAACCAAAATTGTGCCATCACTAATTTACCTACATACCAAATTTCATGATGATCGGATAAACGCTTCGAAAGTTACCCTCGGACAAACAAACTTACATACATGCAACGCCGATTTGCCCAAGTTGATTTGGAGACGATTACGTATTAAATGTTATTTTTGGAAAAATCGGACCAACAAGGCAAATCACCTACATTATTTTTAAAGGCATTTGCAGTGTGGCCATGCAATTCCTGCTCGAGTCTCATTGCATTTGTACTGGTTTATCAAGAAACCGCGGCTTTATAAGATGCCGAAGAACACGATTTTCAATTATAGAATAAATATAAATTTTTTCATCTTACAGTTCCCTATCGCAGTAGAACACTGTAACTTTATATAGTACTTAGTTCGATTTCACGAAGGCGAGTTGAAAACAAGTAACAACAATAATATAACCGACTTCAGATAACAGTAAAAACCAAACTACTCTACCAATTTAGATACAATTTCAATGGGATCAATCTATTATTATATTCTTTCAAATAAAAACTAATTTTTTAAATCGGTTGATATGTAACGGAGTTCTGAGCTTACAAACATAACATAACATAAAAATTAAACAAATTTAAGACTTAAATGGTTTTCTCCTGGATGCCATTGTCAGAACTGGACCAAATGGAAATAGGACCATACAGGAAGCACCAGCTTTCAAATAAAAAAAAAAGTCGTTGAATTCAAGTAGTAAGATTTGTGTTTCGTTTAGATTAGTGGTGTTCAGGTAAAGGTGACGGGTTTTTCACGTATCATAATAATGTGTAGCGGCTCGAGTGTTTCTAAAACCGGACAAACCGCTATAGGATTGTACAGTGCTTTATGTATTACTGTTGGTATGTTACTTTTGTCGAATAAATAAAAAAAAATGCCTTTCGTGATCAATATTTATTTTCAACCCGCCTTCGTGAGAAACTATATTTCATTCATTACTATAATGCAGGTGTCTCTGACTGTGTGACATACAGTAAGTAGACACATCTCACACATATTACAGATATATTCAAGGATATTAAGGTGTGTCGTTTTCATATTTACAAATTTGCATAACATACAACATCTCGTGTGTCCGCAAAGGTGTCTGTAACACTTTTGCGTAGACAGGAGGTGTTGTACTCAGACTGTACATTGAATTTTGCGATCGAATCACTTTTCGAGCTACTACAATCGGCCTATGTTCTATACAATAATTTAATTAAAACCATGACAAGTCAACTAATTAAGTACGAAGTTTTGATTAGAATCAGACGTGTTATTGCGAAGCGAAAACTTCTTTAGGCGTGTTGAGCATTTTTTGAGATGGGAAAAAACCTTTGAACTCATGACACTGTTACCAACACCTGTCATTAACTGTTACTGAAACCTCTGTATATAAGTATCTGTAGTGTAGTCTGCTTTTATTGAAGTTTTCACAACTGTCAGCTCTCCCGGAGTGCCACTTTTTTATAACGGATCTTAGGCCTCCTGCAGTAAAAATAAATAGTTCTTTTTAAATAAATTAACGGAAATCTAGATCCTAATCAAATGTTGAAAGTTTAATGAGTTAGCAAATGTAGTGCAAAGTTAAGGACTTATTGAGGTTCGTCATAATAATTTGTTCCAGCAATTACCTACAGTTTTCATCTTCTGAATTTGTACTCCGGGAGCCTTTGACAACATACAATCACGCTCCAATTGACACACTTTAATTACTAGTTTCTGTCTACTTATGAGCTGTTTGTGAGCTGGCATTCGCATTGGTGAAGATATAACTGACTGGATTCACGCACAGCTCAGCTAAATTCCTATACAAGTAACTTTTTAACAAAAATTTAACCGACTTCAGATAACAGTAAAAACCAAACTACTCTACCAATTCTGATGAAATTTTCATGGGATCAATCTAACTAAAAGTTCAAATAAAAAACTTATTTTCTAAATTAGTTGATATTTAACGGAATTCTGAGTTAACAAACATAACATAACATAAAAATTAAACAAATTTAAGACTTATATGGATATCATTGTTATAACTAGATCGAATGGAAATGAGACTACACGGGAAGCAATGAGGCAGCCGTTGGTGACACCATTGTCCAGATACTTCACGACCAATTTAAATTGCCCGAGGTTTCATCGGAGCATTTATCTGCATGTCACCGGTTGGGAGTCAACACCAGCAAGACTAGACCGATTATTGTGCGCTTTACAAGCTATAAGGTTCGTAAACTGGTGTGGAATGAGAAGACTGCACTGAAAAACTCAGGTATAACTGTCTCCGAGTTCCTCACTAAGACCAGACATGAGGTCTTCTTTACGGCGCGTAAGCACTTTGGTCTACGGCGATGCTGGACTTCGGAGGGTAAAATAGTCATTCTGCTGCCAAACAACGTGCGCAGAAGGATCGAAACCATGTCGGAGTTAAAGCCGCTTCTGTCGGAACATCCAGCGGTTCAGACTGGTTTGGAGACCAAGGCTTCCGCCAGTGCGCCTCAGGATAAGGGAAAGTCTCTCACAGTTTCCGCTGCGAAGACCGGAAAGGCTGAGCCCAGGGCCAGACGCGTAGCGAAGTAGTCGGGCACCTCCGGTTGTGTTTAGAGCTACCATACCATTGTAAAGTTTGTTTACTTTTGCGTGTGCGCTTCTATCCTCATTTCAATTTAGTAGGACTCTAAGAGTGCGTAGCCTTGGATTTGGATAGCTTTTTTATTACAATTTGTGAAACAGGGAGGTACATATGCTACCTATACTTGTCTCATTGTTTGTGACTCAAAATATTTTAATAATAATGTCAAAATCGATAAAACTGTCAAAATTGTTTCGTCCAAAAATTGTTTTCTATAATTGGCAATGATCATATAGCCCATTCTACTTTAGCGTGCGTGATTAATGTACTTACCTACTAATAATATTGTTAGTTATTGTTACTAATAATATTATAATATTACTATTTATAATTTAGGTATGAAGTATGTTTTAATAGTTGTTAAATGTTAGAATATTTTTCCTTTTTTTTTGCAATGGTACCAATAGCTATTTTTTCTTGTGTTTGTAAGTTGTTTTTCCAGTTAGATAAGTACAGTTAGATACTTTTGTGTTTATGTAGATTTTTACGTAACTCTCTGTATGTTGTGGTTTTCTTTTAGCAATCTGGTGAAGGGTGAGGTCGCTCGGTTCGAAAACACCTAAGCCTGATTAGACTTTTAATTTAAATTGGTATATTTTTATTTATTTTATACTATTTCATTTGGTATTTATTTATTTTATTATTTTAATGGATAATATTGTATTTGATGACAGTTTCTTTTCTTGCTCTTCTTCATGTTCTTCTGACAACGACTATGCTAGTGCTTTTAGTGATGACTCAATCCACCTGCTTGACCAGCTGGAAGTTAAATTCCGTGAGTTTCCAAAAAACTTTAATATAGTACACATTAACGCCCAAAGTATCCCAGCCCACTTCGAAGATATGCTTTCCTCCTTCGACAGCAAGTTAATTGATGCTGTTCTTGTATCCGAATCTTTTCTGAAGCCCGCTGTGCCCTCTACTCAATACCCCCTACCTGGTTTCCAACTTATAAGAAATGATAGAGTGGGCAAGGGTTGTGGTGGCGTAGCGATTTATCTACGCGCAGACATCCCTTCGAAAATTATTGATCTCTCGCCTAGTCAGTACTGTAATTTTGCTGAACATCTTTTTGTTGAAGTCACTGTTAACCATTCCAAAATACTGCTTGGCGTGTACTACCCTCCCTCCAGTAAAATTGATTACTTCTCCTCTCTGGAATCAAAACTTGAATCTTATTCCACTCTATACGATCACACTCTTCTTCTCGGGGACTTTAATACATGCCTGCTAAAGGGTGACGTTCGTGCGAATAAACTTCTTTCCTTAGTCTCCTCTGTTAACATGCACGTTCTTCCTCTTTCTGCCACTCACCACGCTCCCCACTGTGCTCCTTCACTTCTAGATTTAATTATAGTCTCGGACATTGACCGTGTAGCAACATACGGCCAGTTGTCAGCCTCTTTCTCCTACCACGATCTTTTGTTCGTATCTTATAAAATTCGCTGTCCCAGGCGTAAGCCCAAAAATCTTCTCCTTCGTAGTTTTAAGGATATTAACATGGAGCGTTTAAAGGTGGATGCCAATAACATCGATTGGTCTCCAGTAGTCAATGCGGCAAGTGTGGATGATAAAGTATCTGTCTTAAACTCAATTGTCACTAAACTCTATGATGCTCACGCTCCGTTGAAACGCGTCAAAGTGAAACATCCTCCAGCGCCTTGGCTGACAAAACCTATTAAAAGGATGATGTCTAAGCGAGATAAGGCAAAGAGGATCTACAAGAAGATACCTTCCGAAGAGAACTTGGCAGTCTACAAAAAGCTTCGGAATCGGTGCAGCAAGATGTGTAGAAATGCAAAGAGACACCACATACATAGCTCCATCCAAAATTGTACCACCGCTAAAATGTGGAAATTTTTAAATTCACTTGGAATTGGTAAAGGATCAAATGATTCATCTATCTCTTTTGACCTTAACACTATTAATACTCATTTTTCTAAATCGCCTCTCTGCGTGGACGATGTCATAAAACGTTCCACTCTTGATCATTTATCTAACCTTACTAGACCTCAGTGTTCTCCTTTTATCTTTGTGGATGTTACTGAGACTGAAGTTTTGAAGTTCCTTCGTTCCATTTCCACTAAGGCCGTCGGTACAGATGGCATTCACATCCTTATGATTCAACTCCTTTCCTCTGAGCTTGTTCCTATAATCACTCACATTATTAATTATTCTCTCGAAACGAGCTCATATCCTGCGGTCTGGAAAAAGGCTTTTGTTATCCCTCTACCAAAGACATCTAATCCCACCCTGGTATCTCAGTTTAGACCCATCTCCATTTCACCAATTCTATCTAAAATTTTAGAACACGTTGTGCATAAGCAACTTTCCCACTTCCTTGCCCTTAATTGCCTGCTGAGTCCTTACCAATCCGGGTTCCGTCCAGGTCACAGCACGGTTAGTGCTCTAACTAAAGTGTCCGATGACATTCGCTGGGGCATGGATAACCAATACCTTACAGTCCTCGTATTGTTAGACTTTAGCAGTGCTTTTAATTCGGTTGATCACGACATTCTCCTATCCATCCTCTCCTCCTTCAATATTTCTCTCTCAGTAACTTCTTGGTTTGCCTCCTATCTTTCGGGTCGCACGCAGTGTGTACGTTCGGACGAGTCTTGTTCTGACTGGTGTGACATCACCGCTGGCGTACCTCAAGGTGGTGTTCTGTCTCCTCTCCTTTTTTCGGTGTTTATTAACGCCATAACCCACGTTCTTACTTCGCACTACCATCTTTATGCTGACGACCTACAAATATATCACCAGTTCAAATTGGACGAGGTTTCAATGGGTATTGACCAAATCAACTCTGATCTCAACCATATCTACTCGTGGGCAAAGGCTTTTGGTCTCCTGGTCAACCCATCGAAGTCTCAGGTTGTACTTTTTGGGAGCCCTTATATGTTAAATCTTGTCGGTAAGTGTAATCCTCCTCCAGTTTTATACGCTGGAGCACCGATTAGCTACTCGGCCAATGCCAAGAACCTTGGCGTCTATTTTGACAATCATCTGTCTTGGGTGCGGCATGTTAATGAGATTAGTAAAAGGGTTAACTACTCTTTTCAATCTCTTAAGCGTCTCCAAAAGTTTTTACCCTTTGAAACTAAAATTACTCTTGCTCAAACACTCATGTTACCCCTTTTAGACTATGCCGATGTCTGTTTTCTTGACGCCACCGAGGAACTTCTAAATAAACTGGAACGTCTTCAGAATTTGTGTATCCGATTCATATTCGGGTTGCGCAAGTTTGATCACGTCTCCATGTTTAGATCCCAGCTAAAATGGCTTCCCATTCGTCGTCGACGTGATCTTCATGTTGTAACTTTTCTCTTCAACACTCTTTTCAATCCTTTAGCTCCTTCTTACCTCCGTGAGCGCTTCGATTTTCTTGTCCTACCGGAGATGACTTGTAGGTCATCTAAGTCCCTCCTTCTCAAAACCCCTCCTCATTCCTCCAGTCGCTATGGCGGTTCCTTCACTGTCCATGGAGTCAACCTGTGGAATTCTCTACCACACTCTATCCGCGCAAGTCCATCACTAAGCACTTTTAAGCTTAGAGTCAAAGAGCATTACCTGTCCTTGTAAGCTTTTAGGTTATTTATTATGTATAAGTAGGTATATTATTTATATTTTGTATAATATATTATGTTTATCTCTAATGTAGGTATAGTATATAGGTATTATTATTATTTTTTAATATGGTTAAGTGTTGTATTTATTATAGTATATGCTATATATTAGTATTCTACTCCAATGTCATTCTCTGTGCACGTACCCACCACTATAATCAAATATCTCTATCTTCAAAGGTTTGCTGGAAGAAAACTCTTATTAGGGTTAAGCTCGCCTTTGTACATGTCCATTTTGTAAGCTATTTTTATCTGTAAATCTATTTGTGTACAATAAAGAATAAAGAATAAAGAAGCACCAGCTTTCAAATAAAAAAAATCATCAAAATCGGTTCACCCAGTCGAAAGTTCTGAGATAACAAACACAAAAAACATACAGTCGAATTGAGAACCTCCTCCTTTTGTGAAGTTGATTAAAAATATAACCGATTTCAGATAACAGAAAAAAACCAACTACTGAACCGATTTCGATGAAAATTCTATGGGACCAATTTGAAAGTATATCCTTTCAAATTTTTCAAATCGGTTGATAGTTATGAGGTAACAAACATAAAAAAATACAGTCGAATTGAGAACCTCCTCCTTCTATTTATACTACTTATATGGCAAACGAGCATGCAGTCCACCAGATGGTAAGTGGCTACTGCAGCCCATGGATATTCACATAGAATTCAAAACAAGCTATTATGTTGTCTTGATCTCTATGTGGATACGTTGCCATACTATAGGACTTAGCTGTTATGCCTATGTGCCAGTAATTACAGGAACATACCATTACCATCTAACCGGAACACAGCAGCACAAGTACTGCTATTTGGCGGCAGATAAAGGTAAGGGGGTGGTGCCCACTTCCTCGAGCCCGTTCACAAAAGCTCTACCACCAGTAAAGTCCTGTTTTGAAGTCAGTGAAAAAGTAGGAAATTAAAGTTTATTCGAAGTAACATACATAGAGTTCAATGTAAAGTTACTTAGTACCTACAACTTAAAACTAGTTACGTAGATACAAAAGGGTGATAAATCAAATTGAATACATCTCTGTAAATCTGATAGAATAGAATAAAATTCTTTATTGTACACCAGGAATACTTAAAATAAAACTAACTGGTGTTAAATATATTACAATGGGCGGCCTTATCGCTAAAAGTGCTTTCATCCAGGCAACCTTTAGCGATTTCTTCCAGGTATGTAAATCTGATGTATGTTCACAAAAATATTAATTTTCTTAAAATAGTGATAATCATAATATAAGTATTTCCAAGGGTATTGCCGTGGGGCGCCGGCAGTAGAATGTTGCCCCTCCGCTCTTGCCCTTGGATGCAGTAGGAGTCTGCTAAGGGATACCTCCGAAAGATGGGCAGCAGCGTCTTTTCGTGTTTTCAATACCTATACTGCGCTCGCCAACCCGCCTGCCAAGCGTGGCGAGTATGGCAACAACCCCCTCATGGATTTACAACATAAAACCAGGCCCCGAGTCCCCGGCGGCCCTGCTAATCCTGGCTACGGTAGCAGTCATGGTAACGGCGGGGCCAGGGGTGCTAAGAATCCCCGGGAGACGATCGGCTACCAAACCCTACGACGACCACTGGCCCTGGTAACACACAACATCCGCACTTTGAGGACAGACGAAAAGATTGTTGAGCTGGAAGAAGAAATTAGTAGATTAC
The DNA here is from genome assembly GCA_918857605.2 of Philereme vetulata. Taxonomy (NCBI): domain Eukaryota; kingdom Metazoa; phylum Arthropoda; class Insecta; order Lepidoptera; family Geometridae; genus Philereme; species Philereme vetulata. The sequence continues at coordinate 13,301,025 of OU975430.1, read as the reverse complement.
ACTGGGAACTCCCAAGTGATGTACAAAAATTGATAATTAACAAATTTTTATTTTTTTTATTTTATTTATTTAGGAAGATAAACAGTCATACATTATGAAGTAACATAGTGCTAATAGTTACATGAGTAAATGCACGCGTGCGCCCCGCGACATCATCCAACAGTTAATTGAAGAATAAGAACAATATTAATAATTTTACAAACAGTATATAATATGATTAAACAGTAAAAAAACAGAATAAATGTGTAGTGGGTAGTAGGTACCTACATTATAGCCACTATCAGCTGCTCAAATGCCAGTAAATATAACAAATAATTAGGTAAAAAACGCAATTAAATAAAATCTTTTTAAAAAAGCCTACTGTAAAATATCGGATTATTTAGATAATAGAGAAGCTTGGGATTGAAACTGCCAACTCATTAAAGAATGTTACAATTTAGACGTAATTTATTTTCTTTATTGTTATGTATTCTAAAAGAATGATTAAAAACGACCAGCCTTGTTTCATGCCTTTCTTTCCTGGCTTGGTCTCGAAGGAACGGGCAGTAAAATTGACGTTTCAAAGTGATCCTTATGATTTTAATGAATAAAAGATTTTGACTTTTTAATTTATTATATGGACTTACAACTATTTTAAGTAAAAAAGTAGTTACCCTAGGAGAACCTGTGTTACAATCGTACTGTTACGTTGGAAATCTAAAACTGGATAAAACGTTCGGAGAGAGTGCAAAAAATACAGGTTGGTCTACCCATGATGATAAAGAACTTTTCATATAAAAAGTGTTTGACATGAGGCCATACACCTAAAACAGCTGATAAGCTTTTTTTTACCAACATCTGCTGATTTTTACTAAGTGATTCTTTAAATCTGTTTTTTTACCAGGTGATTATTTAATGAAACGCTTCGATTTCGAAAAGTCGTAGGTTTCCGTTCGAAATTCCCGCCGGTAGTTTGCAAATGTTTGTAAAGGTAGCATTCGGACAATATTATATAAAATATAGATAATAATAGCATAATATCATCTTCTTTATCCTCCAATAGCTGCAGAATAAGTTTTTTCCTAGCTGCGGATAAATTGTCTGACATATTGTACAGCAATAGAACACAACTGTCACCTACATATGTATAAACACAGCGGGAAGAGTGGCGATGTCGCCGTCGCGGTTGCTGACATCGGAAGGCTCGGGGTCGCTCCGCGATGGTCCCGTCGTTCAATGGTTGCAGTGGCGCGTCGCGGTCGCTAAGAACCGAATGCTACCTTAAGAGGACATTCCAAAATCTGACGCTGTCAATTTTAGATATTTACGAAGCCGGCCGGCCGTTGAACTTGCTGCGTGGCTTGCGGATGTGTGAGTTTGTGTCCTATACACCTCACTATAGGACAAGAAATGTTGATCCTTTGTCATGTCGATCAAATGAAAATGTTAATTTATAGTGTGTTTGGTATCTTCGTAGCTGTTTTCATTTGTAGTTTAAAGTATTTATATTTTAATTGTATTGGTTAAGCGCTTGACCACTTAGGTACTCACTTGATGGTAAGGTGTAAGAGGGAGCCAGCTTGCCTAGATAGAACGTGTTCACTCTGGACTTGAAGACTCCGAGATTATAATGGTCTGACAAGATTTCTACAAGTAAAATAACTAGTGGTTCGCCCCGAACTAAGATCTCGTCAGTATTCCACAAAACAAAAAAAAATATTATTCATAATCTTTGACTAATTGATCGAGGAAAGCGAAGTTTCTAAATCAACTTGAGCAAATTGGCGTTGGATATGTATGTTTGTTTGTCCAAGGGTAACTTTCGAAGCGTTGATCCGATCATCGTGAAATATGATAATATATAGGCAGGTAGTGTTGGCAAAATCTTGGTTTGATTAAATGAGCTAAAAATGTTGGGGGGTTGTGGAGATATTGGGGTTCAAAAGCGGTGAAAACAAACAAAAATAAGACTATACGGTCAAACAGGACGTTAAATGAAAAATCTTTATTAATACATTGAGACCCCGTTCTTATTATTAGTTTATTCGACGTAGTTTTTTATTTACTAGTCTTAATAAAAACTGAAGTTTGACTAAATTCACAGGGTACACTAGTGACTCCACAGTGCTGCAATTTGGTATTCGTGTAGCTTATGTGACACTAATGTAAGGAAAAGTCTGATATCCAAAATACCTGCAATATTTTACCTAAAACGAGTAGATTATCAATTAACATGAACTACCGTAATTTTTAATTTGAATGCAACTTTAGGTCAAGTAAGTTGGTTATGAATTTTGTGGCGCTGTTATACAATAGGTTCTCCCCGAACTAAGAACTTGTAAGTCTGTTAGGTCAAATGGGACGTCTTATAAAAAAGTTCTTCATTAGCACGTTTTGAGCCCGTTTTTGTTTTTAGTTTAATCTTTGTAGTTTTTGAGTTTACTGAACTTTGACAAAATTCACAGGGTACACCAGTAACCCCACAGTGCTGAAATTTGGTATTCGTGTAGTTTAAGTGACACAAATACAGGGAAAAGTCTAAAATCCAGAATAACTGCAATTTCTACCCCTATAAAAGTAACCAATAAACATGAACTACCATTACTTGTTATTTAAATAAAAGTGTAGGTCAAGTAAGTCTGTGGTTGTTATTTCGTGGCACTATTTTACAAGTCAAAAATGTAGAATATTTTTTTTTTGTTTTTGAGAGATTCGCGAGATCTTAGTTCGGGGCGAACCACTTGTATAACAGCGCTACGAAATTCATAACCAACTTACTTGAACTACAGTTGCATTTAAGTATTTACCTAAGTATGTAGGATAACATTCAGTTTGGTATCATATAAAAAGTCTTAGGTAAATTACACATTACAAAACAATTTTTTATTTTGTTTTTTGTCGTATAGTTTTGGAGTGCAAACAATCTCAAATTACCATGATCGATAGGAACATCAACAAAGATTACAGGAAAAATAAAACGAAGTCTCTATCTGAAACAAATTTACTTAGATAACTTTTGTGATTTATTTTCATTTTAGTTCTACTGGTGTGTAAAGTATTACTTCAATCGGACAACTTACTGAGGAGTTCCATGGATTAGCTCCTGACTCCATCATCAGATTAGAGCGCTTTTAGTATAGTAAAGTATTTTCATTTAAATTCTACGGGTATGCATAGTTTGACCTCAATCGGACAACTTGCTGAGGAGTTCCACGGAACAGCTCCTGTCTTCATCATCAGATCAAAACGTTTTTAGAATTTTTATTTTAGTTCTAACGGTGTGAAAAGTTTTACATCAATTGGATAATTTGCTGAGGAGTTCCATGGAACAGCTACTGACTCCATAATCAGATCAGAGCGTTTTTAGTGTAGTCGAAAATATTCATTTTAGTTCTACCGATGTGCAAAGTTTTATTTCAGTCGGATATTTTGCTGAGGAGTTCCATGGAACAGCTCCTGACTTCATTATCAGATCAGAGCGTTTTAAAAATAGTAAAGTATTTTTATTAAAATTCTACCGGTATTCATAGTTTGACCTCAATCCGACAACTTGCTGAGGAGTTCCACGGAACAGCTCCTGACTCCATCATCAGATCAGAACGTTTTTAGTATAGTCTGGAATTTTTATTTAAATTCCACCGGTGTGCAAAGTTTTACATAAATTGGATAATTTGATGAGGAAAAAAGTGTTTCAAAGTGATCCTTATAGATGTCGCATATACTTGATAATTTACTAAGAAAGTTGCCTTACGCCCCTTCAAAAACTAAAAAAAAATATTCGACGTTTCAAAGTGATCCTTGTAGATGTCGCATATACTTGAAAATTTACTAAGAAAATTGCCTTACGCTCCTCCAAAAACTAAAAAAAAAATATTGGACGTTTCAAAGTGATCCTTGTAGATGTTGCATATACTTTAAAATTTACTAAGAAAGTTGCCTTATGCCCCTCCAAAAACTAAAAAAAATAGTTTGGACGTTTTAAAGTGCTCCTTGTAGATGTTGCATATACTTGAAAATTTACTAAGAAAGATGCATTATGCCCCCCCAAAATCTAAAAAAAAAAAATGTTAGACGTTTTAAAGTGATCCTTGTAGATGTCGCATATACTTAAAAATTTACTAAGAAAGTTGCCTTACGCCCCTCCATAAACTAAAAAAAATATTGGATGTCTCAAAGTGATCCTTGTAGATGTCGCATATACTTGAAAATTTACGAAGAAAGTTGCCTTATGCCCATCCAAAATCTAAAAAAAACATGGGACGTCTCAAAATGATGATGATGGATGTCGCATAAACATGAAAATTTACTAAGAAAGTTGCCTTATGCCCTTCCAAAAACTAAAAAAGGGACGTCTCAAAATGATGATGATGATGGATGTCGCATAAACTTGAAAATTTAGTTATCTCATGCCCCTCGACCAATAAATAAAATACAGTAATATAAATTTCACAGTACCCACAAGCCGTTTGGCTCCCTACAAAAACAGTATGAAAGTTACGGCAAACGAAATATACAGTTTACGGTATTTGCACAAAAATATTTTGTATGGGACAATTTTTTTTTGTATGAAAGATCTATTTTTTTTGATTCGTATATAAAAAAATGTCTTGAGCAACAATAGTTTTGGCGCTAATGCTCTAAGTCTTATACTTTCCGAGATACGAGGTAGATGGGAGTGAATGGGGGACAAAAGGGGGACTTTAGGATTAATTCCCAACTCATGAAAACTCCCTCTATACGATCATACCAAACATTTTTACCCTACGAGGGGGCATCTGGGACAACAATGATGTCAATGAGTTATTGACATCAATATAGATCTGTACGTATCCATACAGATCAAATCACTCAGTCGCGCTATAACTGTATGCTGTTGCCTATAGTATTATATATACGTAACTATGTATAGTGCTCGTGACAAAGAGCGACACGTCCTCCCTCCAAAAGCGCTCGGCGCAGACTGCCAGTGGCCGCGTTGCATTTCATCATTTTATAAGTGATTTAAAAAAAGTCATAATTAATATAAATAATGGATAGTACATTTCTAGTTTTATTTATATGTAAATAAAATGTTGAACTTTGTTATAGTATAGTATTGTGAATTTTAACTTATAAACATTCTACTTTCGAATAAACGACTTGTTTTGAAGCGTAAAATTGCGCAGTTTTTATTCGTTATTTTTTTTAATTATTGTATTAATATACTAAATTTTTTTAAAAGCAATACAAAGAAGACAATATTTTTGTTGTAATGTTATTTTTGTTAAAAACTTTACGACTCGTTTTTTGGGTGAAAACAGGGTTAGATATTTCACTCAATTGCTCATTTTACGAGAACGCGAGTTACAAATTAATTTATTTGACGAATGTGATATGTTTAAATTTTTTTTTCGATCTTGTAAGTTTTGATGAACCAAACTTCGGGTGTATTTATTTTTGTTTATCTCTCTTTATCAACCGAGCCACAGACTTGTTCGAAATATTCGCATAAAACGGGTAACAGAAGACAGGGCCCTTAAGATCGCATGCAGTATCATTCAAAATATACCTACATAGAATGGATGCAATAATCCTTTGCGTAAATACTTCTTCTCAGTCGTTACACTTTTGGCGGTCGTCACTTCGAGGGTAGTTACGCGCTTGACAATCCTTCGCCACTCCTCTCGTATTGCTGTTTTTCTGGTGCACTCGTGTAGGGGACCATCAAGAGCTTTTTTGATTTGGTCTGTCTCTGATTTGGTCTCTTTGGCGTAGTCGCGTACCCTCAACTTTCCCTAGAACTAAATACTAGTCGGTATATATTGTGCACTTTCACAAATTTCGAAATAAAAACTTAAAAAAATGTACATTTTTAGTACATTTATGTTATAATTATAGAATATGTAACTTTAGGAACCAGCGTAAAGCTACCTAAAACGTCTACCTAGGGTTGCTAACTTTTAACCGACTTCAAAAAATAAAATAAAAGGAGGAGGTTCTCAATTCGACTGTATTTTTATTATGTTTGTTACCTCATAACTCCGTCATTTATCAACCGATTTGAAAAAAATCTTTTATTATTTGAAATGCTTACTTTCAGATTGGTCCCATAGAACTTTCATCGAAATCGGTTAAGTAGTTTGTTTTTTATGTTATCTGAAGTCGGTTATATTTTTGTTAAAAAGTTACTTGTTTTGAAGAAATAACGTGGCTCCAGGGATTAGAAAATAAAGAAGAGTCGCTGAAAACAGTACCTATTTTATTTACTAAATTGTAAATTGAACAGCACAGTTAATTCATGTGAACTTTAACATCGTTTTAATCGTGTTTCAGTTTGTGGCTCTGTATTTTGTAGGGACAATTGCAATTATATATAATAAAGCAAAACATTTATGTAACCTTCTTAAAAGTTTCGGTCAAAATAATGTATTATACATTTTCCTTTTCAAAAATATAAAGCACACAATTGTAAAATAATTAAAGGCACATTTTTACAAAGTACTGTTGGCAACCCTATACCTACCATCTCTTTGTGTCGCTGAATGCGGGCTTGTACACTCAAAGTTATATAAAACTTTCGCAGCGAAAGTAATTTTGGTTCCTCAATTTAAACTTTAATCTCTTGTATTTTTCTCAAGTCAACATTTAACATATTCATGTTGTTAACATCTAAAGTACATTGATCTTAATGGTATTCTAAAGCCTCTCAAAATAATATACCTCCAACCACAGATATCAAGTCAAAAACATGTTTGTAGATATTTCCTATTTCGTGATATTTAATGTAACTAATATGTAATAAATATAACTTAATGATGTTGCAATTTAAACTACAAATAATGATGAAGTATATTTTTTAAGATCATAAATAATGTGTTTTTAATCCAAAAAACATTATTTTTGAGTTTTTGTGCCTAACATGTAGGTACCTACCTCCCTGCCCTACGTACCATACGCGCTCTGTTGGCTGGTTGAGTGCATTGACTAGGCCTGGTCATTAACTGGGCGAGGTCATTGAACTAGCGGGGTCGTTGAACGGCTCGTAGTAACTTTTTAGTAATCTGTGGCATCGTACACACGGCTACACATCAAGCTATACATTTCCAGTATAAGCTGACCCCGCATTGTGTAGGCTTTTTGTAAAATGAGAGGTCAGCTTATACTGGAAATGTTTAGCTTGATGTGTAGCCGTGTGTACAATAAGCTTTAACATTTCGTCGAACAGCATTTTATAGATTTTCTCGAGATTTTGGTAATAAAACAGAAAAGAAACCGTCCCTTCAATATAATTAGTTTAAATTGCAACACCTTATATAACATAATATATAAAAACGTTACAACGAAGGCACCACGTTACAAAATTAGAGATAATAATCTCCAAAATTCCAAAATTATATAACGATGCGCCCACAATATCGGGATTTGGCGAAGGTTTGTTTTGTATATACCTCACACCTTTCCAATACCTGAATACCACATGAAACAGAGACACACACCATCAACAATTTTTTACCGAATCCCGATAATGTGGGCGCAGTGTAAGTGAATGCGCGGATTGCTTTGACTTTTCAAAATACATTCAATGAATTCGTTGATTACTCTATAAATAACCTAACCTAACCTAACACAGCATGGAAAACACCTAAATAGAAAGAAACGTTATACTAATTTACAAGTATAGGATAAATTAGGATGTGTTGGAAACATACATGACTAGATTACAACTTCATTTCGCTTCATAAATCGTGGTTATAATAAGTCTAAAAACTATTTATATTTGGTACTAACCAAACACACACATTAAATATATTTTTCTATTGTTTCAGACACAATGCTGAAATCAGTGGTTGTAGTGATCCTGGCATCATGCAGTGCGGTGTCAAGTATAAACCTCAATTTCCAAAATGCTCCCAACCGGATTTACCAAACCAGCCGTAACCAAATCTTCCAAACCACTCCAAACCAGCTCTTCCTCCAGAGTACGGTACCTCAAAGCACGGCATCTCAGCTGCTCTTCGCAGATCCCTCGCCAACCCTCGCGAATGTTTTGCTCGAGGCTCTACCAGCACAGAGACTGCCCGTCAACGGATTTGGGTGAGATGATAAAACTGGCGGTTAAAGTCTACATTTGAAGTGAGATTGAAGTTATAGAGTGGATAGTCCCTGTCTACTCTTCGTCATAGTTAGTATAGTTCGGCTTTATAGACATCATTACAAACGATAGCAAAATAAATGCTCTTGTTATTTTAATTGGTCGTTATATGAGTATCCCCAATTTAGTTAACTCTTTCATGGCTTGTCTCATACTGGTATTCGATGTGGCAAGATTCTAAAGTAGGTTTAAGAGGTACCCAACCAGTTTATTATGATAGTGTGTCAACAATGAAGCTATGCACCATGTTCGAAGTTATGTATGAAAGGATTTCATAACCATTTCCAGATAATCTTTCTTTGTACGCTAGTTAATTGCTACTTCTTCAGATTTAGATATTACTATTAAGTATGTAGGTAATAATATTGTTTAATTTTATTCTTATATGAAATATCAATAAAAATGCTATGAAACTCAAATGATCTCACACAATTTCCACACTATAAAATGAGGTAAGAAGGTGACTATTGCAAATGGTAAGGTAATATAAAATCATAATAATTGTATTATTAAATAAAAGGTGTTTAGTTCCGAAGCGTAACCGAACTGTAACCTACTTCCTTTGTATTTAACTTTTTACACCCTTTCACGAGCACTGACCTTCGCCCCACCCATTTATCGACAAATATATGACAAGCCCAAGGATCCCTGTAATAATGAACGGAACGAAGCTTCTCGAAATCCTTATTTACCCTCAAGGGAAGGTTGATATTCCTACGCAAATAATACCCTTATTTAATTCCTTCCCAATTTGTTCGAGCACAATTTAAAAGTAGAAGATATAAAATAATGTATTTGTTTGTTCACCAACTGTTCATTCCAGTATAGTACAAAAGCACTACAAACAATTTTGCTCAATTAAAATCGTGAAATTTTGCTCGCACATAACATTTTGTAAAATACAACTAAAATTTTAAGGGAAAATACTGTAGAGTGCACTTATATAATATTAAATATAGCTAGAGCAGAAACCTATGCTTGATGTACGAACTTAAGGCACTTGTATGACAGCCGCCGCCGGCCAGCCTCCGATTAGTGAGAACCGAGAAACTAGAAACAAGTTGCCGAGCAACAAGAAGCAAGTTAAGCGCTTCACACACGATGAAGATGCTATAATATTTGATGTTATGATAAAATATCGCTCGCCATACAATCGAATAGACCATCACATATAGTGAAGATAATATATATTTAATCTTACAGTACCAAAGATACCGAGCGATGTGTATATTTCATCTTATGATACAAAACATAACACAACATATTCGTATACAGTTTAGATACAGAATTTTAAGAGAATAAAAGGATTTCATATATTACCATACCCGTGTGTGATACCTTAAGATACTTTAATTTACTAACTTAAGATATCTTAACATAAAATATTGCACTGTTAAGAATCCTTACCCTACCTTCACTCTACAACTACGAATCGACTTTACATGTTAGAAATAATATCACAAACCTTGAACAGCAACAGGCATAAAGGCCACCTTCGAGCAATAACGTTTAAGACAACTTTGTTTAATATGTAAATAAATAAATAAATATCAGTGTGTTTTGTATGGCAGTGAAGATATATAATAAGCTTCCTAAATTTAACTTACATATTGGGCAAAATGCCTTTTATAACAGAAATAATATAAAATTAATTATAAGCCATACAGGAGAAACAGTTGATTCATCTAAAAACGATCTGTAGATAGCTCAACTGGTCCAGATCACTACCAGGTGGAAGTGTCCCCAAGATACTGGCTGCATTGCCCCGCTGAATTGCATTGCCTATGCGTTGACCCAGATAAGCGCCAGCTCTAGGATCACACGTCGCTTCGATTAGTCGTCCAGAAAGAATTTTGAAAACGCGATGGGCCCCGGTACCCCATGGACCCAAGGTCTCGACCCCAAATGGCTCAAATACGTAAGCTATATGTAATATATATAAAATTGATGCATCGTTTCCATTTATTAAAGATAAAACTAAAAAATTACCTGACCCAAAAGGCATAATATACGATCAATGAATATTTAAGTGATACACAATGACATTTGAGACTAGTTTAAATTTTATTAGTATGTGCTGACATTATATTACCTATTAGGTATTATTTCTTAGTTATTCATATATAATTTAATTTTATATGATTTAATTATTAATTTGCACGCCACTATGGCTTAATATGGTAAAATCATTTAATTTGTAACATCTGTATAATTTTACCAATGTTTTAGCAAATAAATAAATCTTTATCTTTTCCTTTATTTCTAGCATCTTCATCGTGTGTGATGAACTTTAGGATAGTTTTGTCACTGGAGTGTGTGAGTGTGACGGGCGATTACTCGCTGCTGGTAACCGTGTGTACCAAGACTACCTAGCGAGTGTTAACCACCAAAAGAGCATCGTTGAGCGAAAAATACAGATTGATAGATCTTGTCGCTGTGACAAACTAGGTACCTAGTGGAGCGAGAGTTCTCGCCAACAGTGTGAACAGACAGCGATGAATTATTAATAAAATGTATCTCTTGACACATTTCCCGGAATCATACATCAGTTGTTCGTTTCTTGAGCGAGAAAATTGTCGATAATTATTTGGTTACTCATCGGCGCCGGCGGTGGCACAAGTGCCTGTAGATATAAATATTAGAATTGACATTCTTGTACTTGCGCCGTATAGTCTTTGTACTCGTAGACACGACTTTAAGAAACGGTCAGTCTGTGACTGAAAAATAACCAACAACCCTTAATGTCTGATTCTTCATAGTTTCACTCGGTTAGTGCTGCTACTTATCATCAGGCGCTGTATAAACCACTAAATATGATATAAAAACATATTTATTAAATGAAACAGATATTGATGTGCGTTCTGTAGTATTTTCCCTCTTTGCACTCATCCTCGTAGTTAGTTGTTAGTTGCATGTTTTGTGTTGTAAAGTGCACTGATTCTGTCCACAGCATCCCTTCAGCCGTCAGAGGAGCACAGTCCAACAGAGCAGCTAAAAGGTTAATTGTTGTTTATGTGTTTAATAGTATGCTCTCACATGTGAATAACATTGTCCGAGTTGCAAGTTGATTGCCCAGATTTAACAAGGTTTACTTGTGAAGTCTGGGAAAGTATTTCAATTTGTTGGTAATGTTTACTTTTATGCTTGTGCTTAATTTAAAAATTTTGCTGTACTTTTTGAAACTGTAAGTTACATGCCTTCGATTTTTGGATCTAGGTATGTGCCTACGTGTAACTTTCTTTTCAGCGTTGTTTTGAGTAGATATATGACGATAGGCTCTGTGCAACAAAATTACAATAAATGTTGCATAGGTCCCCCCGATTTACTAGAAGAGGAGACGTACATATATGTCTACGAATACTACGAATATGGCATAAACGTTCTATTTCCAGTTTTAAGTATTCAGTATTTTATTACCTACAAACATTTGAGCGTTGAATTCATCTGTAGAATCAATTCGTTCTTTGTATTCACATCGTTTACGTAGGAATACGTACGAACACAGAGAACGTTAAATCTATGTGGTATCGGTTTAAAAAAGTATGGGGAAATTCTCATATTTTTACTAGATTCCTGAGTATTTGTAATCAGCGCCAACTAAACATTGCATTTGAAAATCCTCTGCCCCTGTATTTAATTTTAGTTTATGGTTCCTATGTATTATTTAAATAATTATTATTAGTAATACTTAGGTAACTGTTCTAAAGTAATAGTTCTATTACAACAATTTTAACAACCTCCGTGGCGCAGTGGGCGAATAGTCAGCTGAGACGCAGGAGGTAGCGGGTTCGATTCCCGCCGCGGAATAAATGTTTGCATGATCTACAGATATTTGTTCCGGGTCTGGATGTTTTTCTATATATTATAAGTATATATTTACAAAAAAAAAATTATATAAGTATTCTATCAGTTATCTGGTTCCCATATTCTGCTTAGTTTGGGGCTAGATAGCGCTGTGTGAAATGTCCAGCAATATTTATTTATATTTATTATTATTATTATTATTAATTATTTCATAATTGCGTATCTGGTTCAAAGAGTTTCTACCTCATAAGCGTATTCGGACGAGCTCTCTGCTGATTTAATTTTTATTTCTTTCCTTTAATCAATTTGAGCAGCAAAATGATGTACGTTTACTAAAATGCACATCACGTTTCCCATTATTAAATTTGCATGTATGTCCGGCATCCAGTGTAAACGTACGAAATAAACAAACATACAATCTACTCTAATTGTAAATAAAATTTATTCTGTGGTAGATATAGAATAAAATTAAGTGCTGTACATATTATACAAAGAAACGACAACATAACAAAAACACTTGTTATTGTCAGTTATTGTAAGATGTGTTTAATAAACAAAATGGAGGAACATCCCACTTGACATTTTCATTCAAATACTCATTTGCTAATTTACCTTTTATTGTATGTAGGCATTTAGGGATAAGCAAGCTAAGACCGTGATACGATAAGTCCTAAGTAAGACCTTTTTAAAACTCGGATACCTCGACTTAGTACTATGTTTTGCACTTTCAGTTTTAGTAACCCCCCTCCACCACTGGGTTCAGGGGTAGATCCGGCTACGCAGACCTGTGGCCTGCCTCCACCGTTCTGTAGCAAATCCCGCTACCGGTCCATCGATGGCTCCTGTAATAACCTGGTGCGGCCGACGTGGGGTACCCCTCAGACTCCGTATGGACGATTGACACCCTATAATTATGCTGATGGTAAGTGAGAAACATTGTATTTCCAAGTAATCATCAGGTTTTGTCATAAGCTGGGAATGCTATTAGGTAGGTATATTAAAAAAAGCTTAGTTTAGTTTAATTTAGCAAAAATTATAAAGAAAATAGAAGACACAAAGCAAATAGTACAATAGGTGGTATTATCGCCTCGAAGCGATTTTCAATTATATGATGAAATATTTCGTAAAATAGAAAACAAAAATCTCGCGTTTTAGTAATGAAAATATGTTGTCCAGTATTTTGGTATGAATTTTTATAATTCTTCTATCACTGCCTGACAAAAAATAACTGAGCGGGAGAAATGCATTAAATATACACTTTGTCCTTTAAATCACTGTTTTCCCAGAACAAACGTTGCTCAGACCATGGTCTACTAACTGTTTATACCATCAAATAAGAGAATAAAATAATAAAATCTAGACCTTCTCAAATAAGCCTGACTTTGTTCAAAAAGTAACCGTGACATAAAGTTCATTGATACGCTAGCCGTAGCGTATTATGTACTCCTTAGTTAGATAGGTACCTAGTTGCTACCGGTCAGCGCGCTGACAATGTTGTAGGGCGTAACGTTAAAATAGACGTTTTAAGTTCGCAACTTTTTATATTTTTCAAAGACCGATTTTGTTTTGTTTCTTAATTTGATTTTATAAACTGTTAGTAGACCATGGTCTGAACAACGTTTATTCTGGGAAAACAGTGATTTAAAGGACACCGTGTATATTCAATTCTCACAGCAGATAACCCTGTACCTTACAATATAAATGTTGCATTTGAAGGAAGAGTATGTTTGAACGCAATTGCGGGATAAAAACAGAAGAACAATTTCTGAGTATACCTACATATATGATTCTCTAGAGGCCTCAACTCGGGATTGATGGACCATTCCCTTGAAGTGACGTTTCTCGAAATAACTGACCTTTGTTCTTAGTATATCTGGTCAAACGCTTGGAAAAATTTAATTGGTTGGTTAAGCAATAGATGCTGGTAATGGTAAGTAGGTACGTAAAACAACCAAGGCGTAACAATACAATCGTACCTTAGGGACATGTATATAAAGGAGCTTATCATAAATAGCATATAAATAACCGTGTACCTACATGTACTGCCCATACATATCACAATACTATATAGCGTAGGCCGTATTGGATAGGTATACTCTAATAATTTATGGGAGAGCCCAATCTTGAAGAGTAGACATCATATGGCTTGCATTATGAACGCAAGAAACCATTGTTCCAAATGTACGTTTTGATGTTCTATTCATTTACAAACTCCTGAGTAGTTAGTATTCAATAGAAGTGCCATAATAACAATAATTTCCGGAATCACTTTGGCGCTACAAAGTTTCATTCACAGAAACTTTGTCATTAAGAAGTTTGGTTTGACTATTAATCGAAAATGAGTATGTTAATAATATAAGTGCATACGTATAAATCAATATTTAATCAAGCGAAGCGAGATCTCTAAATCAACCTTGGCCAAATCGGCGATGTATGTATGTATGTTTGTCCGAGGATAACTTTCGAAGCGTTTATCCGATCATCGTGAAATTTAGTACATAGGTAGGTAGTGAAGGCACAATTTTGGTGTCATTAAATGAGCTAAACATGTGGGCGATTGTTGAGATATTGGGGTTCATGGGGGGTAAAAACAAAACTAAATAGGACTATCCGGTCAAATGGCACGTGTAATAAAAGTTCTTTGTGGGTACATTTCGACCCCGTTTTTATTTTAGTTTAAACTTTGTAGATTTTAAGTTATTAGGCATAATAAAAACTGAACTTTGACAAAATTCACAGGGTACACCAGTGACCCCACAGTGCTGAAATTTGGTATGCGTGTAGCTTTTGTGACTAGAAAGTCTAAAGTCTAGAATAACTGCAATTTCTACCCCAAAAATATATCCAAATTACATGAACTCCCGTTACCTGTAATTTGAATGAAACTGTGGTTCAAGTAAGTTGGTTATGCTCTTCCGGGCACTATTTTGATAGTCAAATATTAGGTACCAATAATATTGTTTTGTTTTTATGGTAGACTCGCGAGATCTCAGTTCGGGCCGAACCAACAGTTAATTTCTATTATACTACGTATTTTGTTATGTACTAAATGAAAACACGGATAGGGCTAATGTCTAGTATTGTTGTTAAATAGGTTTTTTTCAAATTCTTTCCCTTAAAAATAAAACAAAATAATAGTTAAATAACCTTTGGTGTCAAGTCCTAAAATATCAATGAAATTGCCTGTATAAAATAGGTCAACATGTCACATTAATTTATCATGTAAGTAGGGAACTGTTAAACTGAATACGCGGCATCGTCTATCGGACCGGTATAATCTCGGAGTCGTCAAGTCCAGAGTGAACCCCTGTTCACCTGCCCCCTGGCTTGCTTAGCCAAATTACGTTCGATTAGCAATGACGCTAGTCCATAACCCCATACGGATTGACACATGCTATGGAAATATCACGTGATCTATCGACAACGAACATATTTATATAGAAATCGAATCGATTCGAAGCGAAGGCTTTTTGGCGAATAATACCTCTGGTTCTTTTTAGGCAAGCGTGCTTCATCTTCGATCACACCATCACTTACCATAAGGTGAGGAAGTGGCCAAGAGATTGACTATTATAAATTAAAAATAAAAAACGTCGCAAATGCCGGTTTACTTTAATTTTTTTTAAATGGAAACGTATAGATTACTGCATAAACATTCTAGCTACAGGTACTAAACTCAACTAAAAAATCAGTTAATACGATTCCGTAACAGCCTCTATAGATTTATATTTGATTTCTTAAAAAGATAACTCAAAAAATTACAGAAAGAATAAATCTAAATTGTAAAAATTACAAAGTGGCACATGTCAGAAACATTATTACTGTTTTAAAAATGGCAGGCGCTTTGTTTTTCAGTTTATTTTCTTCCACCTACTTTAAGGTAGGTAGAAATTCTGGTAAGTAATAAGCAGCAATAACTTAAATAGTTTGCGGTAGTCTAGTTCTAGAAATACTTGACTGCCCTTTTGAACTGCATCTGAGTACTTTGCGAAGTATTCACTTTACTGAAAACTTTTTAGTTTGATGACTAATATAATCTGTTACCGTGTTCATAATAAACTCTCACTATACCTAAAGTAGTTACACTACGTAGAAATAGTCAGTATTATTTGGTTACACTGCGTTTTGCCTACTGCGTTGAGGTGTAGGTTATTTCAAATCCAAAATTGAAAGAGGCAAAACATGGTGCTACTATAAGATAATAATAATTTATCAGTAACGCCTTTAGTATATTTTAGGATGGTGCTGCTCAGTAAAATAAATTAATTTCATATTCAATTTTAATTCATCTCAAAATAACTGCGCATATACCCAACATATGATCTGCACAGAGAGTGTAACGTTCTCAATGTGCGTCAGCTGTTTGTTCTGAAAATACTTTTCTCTGCACACAAATCAGTTATGTCCTCGAGAAATTACGAAAAAATGAAAAAGCGAAGAGTTTATAAACTCCCGAATCCTCCTGTTTTGACGTCGTTTGCTCAGCGCTTCGGAGAATTTATTAAATCACATTTATACAATACCCTATCTCAAATCACTTTCTGTAAATCAAGCTAAATCTGTTGTCCGAAAATAAGTGTATTATTATTAGTTATAGTATTTTTTTTCTCTAGTTTTGTATCAGTATATGTTATTTAGTCGTCGACTGAGTTTATACCAAAATTTTAATTTGTTAATCGTACTCAGGTCGCCGCGATACAGGCTTTGCCTAGTGCAAGGATTGTAAGTTAGATATATCTGATAACCATATCTGCATAAACCCATTTTTATAATTTTTAAATAATAAGTAGGTATTAAATTGTTTATGAGCGTACCATGCTCGGCATCAGACTGTTAGATCGAGTTCCAAACGTCGAGATCCGTAGACGAACGAAGGTTCATGACGTTAGGATTCGAGTTATGGAGCTCAAATGGTCTTGGGCGGGACACTTGGCTAGACGTGATGATGACAGATGGAGCAGGACAGTGACTGAATGGTGGCCGAGGAGCGGGTATAGAAGGGTAGGACGACCAGCAGCGAGATGGGTGGATGACATCGTAAAGGTCGTGGGACGTCAGTGGGTGAGACTGGCGCAGGAACGTGGTGGATGGCACAAACTTGAGGAGGCCTATACCCAACAATGGGTGAAGTCAGGCTGTGGATGATGATGATGATGAAATTGTTTATGTAGCAATAAATACATTTTCATGTAAGACACTGTAACAGTCTCTAATACAAGTAACAATTCTATTCAGAACTATAGCTTTATCAGTGAAGTCATTTTCTAAATTGATTCAGTAGTTCCGGAGATTACCCGCTACATACAAACTTACCTAAAAAAATACCTCTTTATAATATTTGTGTAGATGTATGAAGAAACAATAACCCTATACGTGCTGCGCATGCTGTGGTTCCATGAAAAAAAGAACAAAACACTAAAATAGGGATCACGATCTCATTGTCCTAGGCATCATCGCCACTTGTGGTACCGCCTGCTTGCCTAAGTAATACGATTCGTTTTCTTTCTTATTAAATTGAATCTTCTTATGCGTGAAATCTCGTTCGTTAAACGTGCTGAAAATCTGTATAAGCCCACCGAAGAGAAAAATAAGGCACACGATTCAAATTCAGGTCTGACAAAGTTAATTTGTTTATATAATAAACTAGCTTCTGCCAGCGGCTTTGCACGCGTTGTTTATCAACAAAAAATAGCCTATGTGTTAATCTAAGTTATATTCTACGTACATACCAAATTTTATAGAAATCGGTTCAGCCGTTACGACGTGATTGAGTAACAAACAAACAAACATCCAAACTTTCATAATATTAGTATGATACATCACAGTAGGTACACATATTTTACAGTTTATAGCTAAATACCAGTTTTAAGACGCCACCCATAAACACATTTCTGAAACGTGGAATCAATTACAGGTTATTAAAAAAAGTAATTCTATTTTCGGCTTCTTATACATGCAAATTCAAATCAAAGGGGGACACGGATATCATGTGGATATCACCAATTCATAATCATATGTTTTTGTCTCTGTTTTGATATAATATTTTTTTCCAGGTGTAAGTGCTCTCCCCCGTTCAAGGTCAGGACGACCATTACCCAATGCTCGGGACACCAGTCAACGCTTGTTCCCTGACAGACAACTTATCGACCCCGTTTGGAATTTGAACACTCAGCAGTGGGGCCAAATTATCACACACGATATGTCTTTGACAAGCGGTGTCGCTCAGTCTCGTAAGTGCTCTCCAATGAAAAGGTGAAGTAAGATAAAACAGTAATGTGATCTTGTAAATCTAGAGTTTCCAGGAATGGACATCGTAGGGGTTACACAGTACACAGATGCTTGATGGATACTGAAAGAAAATATTCTTTATTATAGTCAGGAACTAAAGCAGCTAGATTTCTAATTAAATATTTTTTTTCTCTCTGGCTGCACTCTCATTTACTCATTCATTTAATTACCCTAAATATTTTAAAGGCTAGGCGTATTGGTTTATGTTTAATTTTGTAAGGGTGTTACCATACCAATCGATCGATCGCCGATCGATGCCAGCGATTGATGTAAAATCAGATCAGTCGACGACGATCGACAGTTCCTACTATCGACCGCCGCACCGTCGACTCATTTCAGTTTACTATTGAACGATGGCATCGATCGTTGCTCGATCGATAGGCGTAGTAACACCCTAAGAGTTTTATTAACCTACCTGCAATACTCTTCTTTTCTGTCTCGAAGCAGTAAATCTCGCATTGCTGTGTTTCGGTTTGGAGGGTGTATGCAATTGTGATGCTGCTTAACATCAGGTGTACCATAGGATAATGCCGAAATAACCACACCTGAGGGCTTAGCCAAGTTACATTCGATTAGCGATGACGCTAGTCGTTAACTCTGACAATGTATGGGATTGGACACATGCTATGGAAATATCACGTGATATATCGACAACAAACCTATGTAGAATTGTTGCTCAGCTGTGTTTTGTACTCCATTCGACAAGCACAACACCCTATAATCTAAATGTGAAGTTCATCGGGATACGAAAAGTCAGGTTTATAAGTAAATGGGCAAGAACTAATCTATTTATATGCAATAATACGCAAAGACTGGGTTCAATGGCCGCTATGTCTGTAAGCGCTTCGTTGAACCGAAGAAAATGGCTTGATAACGCTTTTACATTGTTATTGTGATTTAGTACAACAGGTGAATTAGACATGGCGCCGTCTTATCCGATCTTATTAGAAACATTTTATCAAACAGAACGCCTCATTTGGCAAGTCTTTTACTTGATATACAATGCTCAAAATACATTATAATTATAGTATATATTATTATTATTTTGTTGCCTACAAACCGGTATAAAGCAATGTAAGCATAGGTGCTTGATATCATTCCTCATAGTAGGTAGATACATTAACATCCTATTATTATTATTTAGTTGCCTACAAACCGGTATAAAGCAATGTAAGCATAGGTGCTTGATATCATTCCTCATAGTAGGTAGATACATTAACATCCTATTATTATTATTTTGTTGCCTACAAACCGGTATAAAGCAATGTAAGCATAGGTGCTTGATATCATTCCTCATAGTAGGTAGATACATTAACATCCTATTATTATTATTTTGTTGCCTACAAACCGGTATAAAGCAATGTAAGCATAGGTGCTTGATATCATTCCTCATAGTAGGTAGATACATTAACATCCTATTATTATTATTTTGTTGCCTACAAACCGGTATAAAGCAATGTAAGCATAGGTGCTTGATATCATTCCTCATAGTAGGTAGATACATTAACATCCTATTATTATTATTTTGTTGCCTACAAACCGGTATAAAGCAATGTAAGCATAGGTGCTTGATATCATTCCTCATAGTAGGTAGATACATTAACATCCTATTATTATTATTTTGTTGCCTACAAACCGGTATAAAGCAATGTAAGCATAGGTGCTTGATATCATTCCTCATAGTAGGTAGATACATTAACATCCTATTATTATTATTTTGTTGCCTACAAACCGGTATAAAGCAATGTAAGCATAGGTGCTTGATATCATTCCTCATAGTAGGTAGATACATTAACATCCTATTATTATTATTTTGTTGCCTACAAACCGGTATAAAGCAATGTAAGCATAGGTGCTTGATATCATTCCTCATAGTAGGTAGATACATTAACATCCTATTATTATTATTTTGTTGCCTACAAACCGGTATAAAGCAATGTAAGCATAGGTGCTTGATATCATTCCTCATAGTAGGTAGATACATTAACATCCTATTATTATTATTTTGTTGCCTACAAACCGGTATAAAGCAATGTAAGCATAGGTGCTTGATATCATTCCTCATAGTAGGTAGATACATTAACATCCTATTATTATTATTTTGTTGCCTACAAACCGGTATAAAGCAATGTAAGCATAGGTGCTTGATATCATTCCTCATAGTAGGTAGATACATTAACATCCTATTATTATTATTTTGTTGCCTACAAACCGGTATAAAGCAATGTAAGCATAGGTGCTTGATATCATTCCTCATAGTAGGTAGATACATTAACATCCTATTATTATTATTTTGTTGCCTACAAACCGGTATAAAGCAATGTAAGCATAGGTGCTTGATATCATTCCTCATAGTAGGTAGATACATTAACATCCTATTATTATTATTTTGTTGCCTACAAACCGGTATAAAGCAATGTAAGCATAGGTGCTTGATATCATTCCTCATAGTAGGTAGATACATTAACATCCTATTATTATTATTTTGTTGCCTACAAACCGGTATAAAGCAATGTAAGCATAGGTGCTTGATATCATTCCTCATAGTAGGTAGATACATTAACATCCTATTATTATTATTTTGTTGCCTACAAACCGGTATAAAGCAATGTAAGCATAGGTGCTTGATATCATTCCTCATAGTAGGTAGATACATTAACATCCTATTATTATTATTTTGTTGCCTACAAACCGGTATAAAGCAATGTAAGCATAGGTGCTTGATATCATTCCTCATAGTAGGTAGATACATTAACATCCTATTATTATTATTTTGTTGCCTACAAACCGGTATAAAGCAATGTAAGCATAGGTGCTTGATATCATTCCTCATAGTAGGTAGATACATTAACATCCTATTATTATTATTTTGTTGCCTACAAACCGGTATAAAGCAATGTAAGCATAGGTGCTTGATATCATTCCTCATAGTAGGTAGATACATTAACATCCTATTATTATTATTTAGTTGCCTACAAACCGGTATAAAGCAATGTAAGCATAGGTGCTTGATATCATTCCTCATAGTAGGTAGATACATTAACATCCTATTATTATTATTTTGTTGCCTACAAACCGGTATAAAGCAATGTAAGCATAGGTGCTTGATATCATTCCTCATAGTAGGTAGATACATTAACATCCTATTATTATTATTTAGTTGCCTACAAACCGGTATAAAGCAATGTAAGCATAGGTGCTTGATATCATTCCTCATAGTAGGTAGATACATTAACATCCTATTATTATTATTTTGTTGCCTACAAACCGGTATAAAGCAATGTAAGCATAGGTGCTTGATATCATTCCTCATAGTAGGTAGATACATTAACATCCTATTATTATTATTTAGTTGCCTACAAACCGGTATAAAGCAATGTAAGCATAGGTGCTTGATATCATTCCTCATAGTAGGTAGATATATTAACATCCTATTATTATTATTTAGTTGCCTACAAACCGGTATAAAGCAATGTAAGCATAGGTGCTTGATATCATTCCTCATAGTAGGTAGATACATTAACATCCTATTATTATTATTTTGTTGCCTACAAACCGGTATAAAGCAATGTAAGCATAGGTGCTTGATATCATTCCTCATAGTAGGTAGATACATTAACATCCTATTATTATTATTTAGTTGCCTACAAACCGGTATAAAGCAATGTAAGCATAGGTGCTTGATATCATTCCTCATAGTAGGTAGATACATTAACATCCTATTATTATTATTTAGTTGCCTACAAACCGGTATAAAGCAATGTAAGCATAGGTGCTTGATATCATTCCTCATAGTAGGTAGATACATTAACATCCTATTATTATTATTTAGTTGCCTACAAACCGGTATAAAACAATGTAAGCATAGGTGCTTGATATCATTCCTCATAGTAGGTAGATACATTAACATCCTATTATTATTATTTTGTTGCCTACAAACCGGTATAAAGCAATGTAAGCATAGGTGCTTGATATCATTCCTCATAGTAGGTAGATACATTAACATCCTATTATTATTATTTAGTTGCCTACAAACCGGTATAAAGCAATGTAAGCATAGGTGCTTGATATCATTCCTCATAGTAGGTAGATACATTAACATCCTATTATTATTATTTAGTTGCCTACAAACCGGTATAAAGCAATGTAAGCATAGGTGCTTGATATCATTCCTCATAGTAGGTAGATACATTAACATCCTATTATTATTATTTAGTTGCCTACAAACCGGTATAAAGCAATGTAAGCATAGGTGCTTGATATCATTCCTCATAGTAGGTAGATACATTAACATCCTATTATTATTATTTAGTTGCCTACAAACCGGTATAAAGCAATGTAAGCATAGGTGCTTGATATCATTCCTCATAGTAGGTAGATACATTAACATCCTATTATTATTATTTAGTTGCCTACAAACCGGTATAAAGCAATGTAAGCATAGGTGCTTGATATCATTCCTCATAGTAGGTAGATACATTAACATCCTATTATTATTATTTAGTTGCCTACAAACCGGTATAAAGCAATGTAAGCATAGGTGCTTGATATCATTCCTCATAGTAGGTAGATACATTAACATCCTATTATTATTATTTTGGTTGTAGCAAAGCCCAGTAGACCTAAGCTTTGACCAAAAGAGGATTTATTGACCCCAGATAATAATTCCGTCATGCGACATACAGGCTATTAACATTCCTTGCTATCAACGGAAAATACATATTTTACGCCCCAGTATTTCTCTATGCGCCAATCTGATAGTTTTCTTTACTTTGGCTTTCTACTCGTAAAATTTGTTACAAAGTGACAACCATTTTACCGTATTGTTCTATAAGCACAGTGAAATAATATAGAAAAGAAAGGAAAGAAGATAAAAAAAATATTCCACGTAAATCATAAATTACGACCTCCGCGGCGCAGTGGACGAATGGCCGGCTGAGACGCAGGAGGTAGCGGGTTTGTTTCCCGCCACGCAACAAATGTTTGCATGATCTACAGATATTTGTTCCGGGTCTAGATGTTTTCTATATATGTATTATGCATGTTTTTACAAAAAAATACTTAAGTATTCTATCAGTTATCTGGTTCCCATAGTAAAACATTGCTCAGTTTGGGGCTAGATAGCGCTGTGTGAAATGTCCAGCAGTATTGTATTTATAATTATTAAATTATCCAATAGGCTACTTTTGACCCCGAAATTTATAACCGGTAAGTGTTATTAATTATTTCAAAGGCAAATAAAAAAAACCCGTTAATTGTGTGTAGACAAGGACCAAGTGACATGCTGCGATGACAATGGCCGATTGGCACCTGACGTGGCCACTAACCCTGTATGTGCTCCCATCCTGATCCCGCCGAATGACCCGGTGCACGCACCTCAGGGAACCCAGTGCATGAACTTTGTGAGGACTGCAACGACAAGGGACCGAGGATGTACTGGATTTAGCGCCCCGGCCGAGCCCGTGAGTTACTGCTAACGATATTCGAATCCTAGGCGTCTCTAGAGGCAATAATTTGCAAAGGTTTTCAGTGTAAAGGAAAGTTGATATGCTCGTCGATTTTAGATACTAATCAAACACAATATTTGTTGGCACTACAATCATGTTTAACGAAGATCTAGGTACATATTAGAATTTTGATATAAGATATCCATTATTTTTTTAAGGATGTTGATATTGTTAGTTTTAGCTGATGAATCCCGTTTTTATTTTGTTTTAGACATTTATTGTAAAATCCATTTATCTTTTTGTAAGCCGCTGTTTAGACAACCCTCAACTTACAAAGTGCCTCGTAGTAAAACGAAACAAACTATAGAATATTTCAATATAATAATAATATGTATTTTATGAAAGTTATCCACTGACGGCTATTATGGCAAAACAACGCCGACAGGTTTAAATATTTTGTTTATGTTTGGTGTTATATTACAGAAAATTTTACCTTGTGGCGCGTACGTATACCAAGTAACAATAACCTACAGGTAATTTGGTTGTGCCAACCAGTTTTTTATCATTTAAGTTCTAAAACCAACCTTGTTACCTTGTTTTATCGGACGTGGAAAATATTCGCGTTAACTTTTTTTCATTTTATTTTTGGGAAGTTAATTTATTTCAGGTTTACCTTTAGGACACCTTCATAATTTTCATGACATTCTGGTTATTATTAGTACCTATGATAAGCCGTGCGTATATTTTCATGGGTGGGTACCTGTACTAAATTTAGTATATTTTTACTCATGGTCTGAGTTGAGTTAAATAGATACGTAGGATGGTTTAAGCAAAGTGTAAGCTAACCAGGCTTTAAATTATCTTTTAAGTCATATTTAGGTACATTAAGCTTTTACTCAGAAGAAGCCCTCCCTGTGAGGGCACTTAATTCTTTGACGAGACTGGCTCTAATATTTTTCAGTCACAAGAACCTTTTAGAGGTACCTTAACTTAACCTTGTCACTTAATAAAACTGAGTGACTTTATTAAAAGCCGCACACTGAGTTATTTCTTAAAGGAGCTAAGTTACAAAAGCATTCACTTTGATTTTCACTTTGATACTTTAACAAACAAGTTAATTTTTACAAAATAAAACAAAAACCCTCACTCTTAAAAGCCCTCTTGTCAAAACTCGACAAAGTAATTAAACTACATTTTATAGCCCTACGCCAAAAAGAAAAAGTGTTGCTAGTGTTCGGACCGGCTACCAACCCAAAACTAGCTTTCTATTCAATTCATCCGAATCGGTCTTTTCGTTTGGGAACTATGATGCGACAGACAGAGACACAGGCTCACAGACAGACAGACATAAGACGTCAAACTTATAACACCCCTATTTTGAGTCGGGGGTTAAAAATAATCATACATTTTGGAATACACAACAAGTTAAGGTTCTTAAAAGTTTACTCACGAAATATAAATGTTTTTATCCTTTTATTTTGTACAACAGTTGTCAACAGTAACAGCTTACATGGACCTATCCCTCGTGTACGGCAACAGCCTGGGCCAGGCTAACCCCCTGAGGGCGGGTACCGGAGGCCGCCTTCTCACCGTGCTGAGAGGAGGCCAAGAGTGGCCTCCACAGGAACCCAACGCCACGCTCACTTGTGAAAGCGCACAGTCGCCCAATGAGCCTTGCTATCTGACTGGTGAGAAAGTCAACCGACCCTCCTAACATTTTGTACACCTGTAACATAGATTATAAGTGTTTCAGTCTTCACGAGCGCGTCCCTTTGCCACAACTTGAAGTTTACTTATATTTAAAACTAATACTTATGATATAACTTGTACGAGTATCATGATTATGAACACTATTTTTATTAAAACTGGGTAATTTACCGTGATTTGTAAGTTTTTGTGTGTTCCGATATTTCGGCACGTGCCATGAACAAGGTTTAGAATCATTAATATATCGGTGAATATCCCGTGTTCACAAACTCACAAATCATGGCATATATCCCGTTTTTATTGAAAATACTCAACCTAATGATTCCAGTGAATTTTATTCTTTGAAACGGAAGGTGAGGCGCGCAATTTATGAAAAAAATTCTACATAAATGTAGATAGATAGATAAATGAATATATTATATGTTTAACCTATAACATATCATTCTTCACCATCCTATCTAAAGGAGCGTTTTGTATTCTTGCACCAGGCGCATGATCGAAACCTACGCTCATCTGAAACTCTAAGTCTCCAAACCCCTGTCCACAGTTCTCAACTTTATGGTGACTTCTTTATAGTTAAAGCTGTGCAATGCTTTACCTTTCTCTATCAGATCATCACTGCTAGTTTATCGTTATGTTTTTCTCCTTTATTGTAGATTATATATATATGTATTTGCATATATATTTGATTTATTAGTAAGTATAGGTATTTTATGTAGGTTTATGAACATAGATACACCGCCGTCTTTTGATTTTGTTTTGTCTTGTCCATCCAAAGGTTGTCTGAAAGAGATCGTTTTTAGCGACGAGACGGCCCATTATAGTTACCTTTATTTTTGTGTATTTTTAATTTCGTTGGTGTGCAATAAAGATTGTTCTACTCTATACTTTCCTACTACTTGACGAAGGTCTCCCCCATCCTCTTTGTCTTACGATATCGCCACGTCCCATCCTGAAAGGCACCAAGGCCTTTAACGCTTAGGCCTGTAGATGGGCGTCAAAGCCGGATTATATATATTTTACATAGAACAGTTTTCCTTGAACTCTCTTGTTTGTTATGCAGATAATAACTCATTATTATCTTCGTAACTTGCGTAAACTGTTTTAAATTGATATTTTCCTTTCTCGAGTTTGTTAAGAAAGTTTTGAAGCAAATACTTGGCTTATCTTAACATAGAAAAATATCAAAATTCCTATTCCAAAAATGTAAGAGAAGACGTTTTTTGTATTTTTGCCTCTTTATTTATTTATTTAGTTAATACTTTATTGCACAAAAAATACAAATTACATGTACAAAAGGTGGGCTTA
Source organism: Philereme vetulata (assembly GCA_918857605.2). Taxonomy (NCBI): domain Eukaryota; kingdom Metazoa; phylum Arthropoda; class Insecta; order Lepidoptera; family Geometridae; genus Philereme; species Philereme vetulata. The sequence goes on along the minus strand of OU975430.1, from coordinate 13,274,361 downwards.
ATGCTAATAGCATTTTCTACCTGCCAACCTCAGAGGTAACAAAAAAGGTTGGCGTGCTAACTTTTAACAATATTAATGTTTATTAAAAAAAAACAAAAGAAACAAATAACAATACACTCCGATCACAGTTAGAATAAATACATAAACCTACTTGACACTACTTGGCGATACTCAGACACATGATCATACTTACGGAGACCGTAGATGAACCTAATGCACGTATTGAGCAGTCGATCCAATTTGTTAAGGAGGTCCTGATTAAGGTCCTAGACCTTAATTAAATACGATGTATCCGCATAGTCGATTATAGGTAGTCGCAAAGAGTTGACTAGGGATATTTTAGTATTTGTTGGGAGAAAGTTTTTAAAACGGATAATAGAATGGAAAGATACTGTATTGTCTCTTTCATATTGTCTTGCAGAAAATTGTTCAGAATGAAATTAAATTAATGTTTAAAAAATTCAGATTTATGTAGAATTTAGAAAAATTCCTTTTTCATGAATCAGATGTTTTCTTTGTTACTCGTAGTTAATATTTTACTACAGCTTCATGTACCTATAGTTATGTATACATGCGAATCAAAAAACGAACATGTCGGTGTAAAAGCCGTTGGTAAACTGCCACAGTTTTCTATGCGTCTATAAAAAAGCAGTGATGCGCGTATCGATATCGATAGAATATGGAGTGTTTATATTGAAAATCGGTTCTGGTTGCCGACCTGGAGCTTCCCAGAGAGGAAATATCCTAGCTAGATCGTTGCTTATTTCCATAAAAAAGCAGTTAGCTAAGAATATCTGCCCTACTTTTAAATGGGCTGACTTTTCTGTGTCATTTATCTGCTTCATATTTATTTTTATGGTAAATATAATTGCATATTATGAGGGGTTTATGGAACAACGAGTGATTTTGAAGATTACATAAAGAATTCTGTACCACTAGTGTGACCATCCTTTGATATGTAAAACTGTGTGAGAATATGAAATCTCAAAGATACGTACAAACTTTTTCATAATTATTGTATCGATTTCGAATCGAGAATTAGGCTGGCTTGCACAACGATCTCTAAATGTATTTAGCCACTAAACTTGTTTAAATTTGATGTATTTCTATGATTTGACAACTCCTTAAATCATGTTTAGCTACTAAATACGTTTAGGCATCGTCACTCTTAAACTGCGTATAAAAGTTGGGTGCGTATTAATTAAACATTTTCTTTGCCGTTCTTCTTTGGACACCACATATAAGATTAAACTAGACAGAACTATGCAGGTACCTATCTTGCAATGTTGTTTATGAAGGTGGACGTTGAACCTGCTTCACTATTTTTATATTTAAAGCAGTTTCATCGATCTATGGGACTATTCCGAGAATAGGTATTCTGAATGTCCTACCTACTGGTTCTATAAAAATAATTTTGATTTAAAACTAAACAAGTAAGTTTGTGTAAAAATTATCGTGTTTTAGGGTTCCGTAGCCAAATGGCAAAAAACGGAACCCTTATGGATTTGTCATGTCTATCTGTTTGTCCGTCCATATGTCACAGCCTCTTTTTTACGAAACTATAGGAACTATACTGTTGAAACTTGATAAGTGGATGTATTTTGTGAACCGCATTAAGATTTTCATACAAAAATAGAAAAAAAATCAATAAATTTTGGGGGTTTCCCATACTTAGAACTGAAACTGAAAAAAAATAATCAAACCCGTACATGTGGATAGGTCTTTAAAAATGATATTGTTTTTAATGTCATTTTTTCTAAATCGAATAGTTTGCGCGAGAGACACTTCCAAAGTGGTAAAATGTGTCCCCCCCCCCCCTGTAATTTCTAAGATAAGACAATGATAAAACTAAAAAAAATATATGATGTACATTACCATGCAAACTTCCACAGAAAATTGGTTTGAACGATATCTAGTAAGTAGTTTTAATACGTCATAAATCGTAAACAGCAATTTACCTTTCATTCATTTAACTCAAATATAAAAAAAGTTACAACGAACTACAAAAACTTTTATAATAAGTATGATACTTGCTGCTATGGAACCCTTCATGGGTGAGTCCGACTTGCACTTGGCCGCTTTTTTTAAATACTACCAATTATAAAGTTAAAATGAGGAAAACTACATTGAAAATACCGTTATACGTGTAAATACTTAGATAACAGTACCTACAAGATTTTTAAGAATACTACATTTATCAATTTCTTTGTTGTAATTAGAACACTCATAGTAGCAAAAATTCAGTTTAGCACTAATCGTACAAAAAAGTATTTTATTTATGATATAGAACATTGTGATAAGACAAGCATGGTGGTGATGACCTGATGTCTTATGCTCTGAAAGTTGGTCATTGTTAGCTCGATACCTGATGCATTAATGCAATTTGATAAGTAAATTTGAAAATAGAATGATGCTCATTGCATTCATAATATACTGAAATGAAGTACAGCCTCCATTACAAATCCTTATTTCTGTTTAAAATTAAAGACACATATTATAGTTCGACCGAAACCGCTGTACCGCTCCTTAAGAAAGTGCGGCGAGGTGGGGGCCGAGGAAAAACGAGCAAGAGTAGGTACACATGAGATCGATATTGTCGGATGGATCTTACGATATCGTCAACGATATGTTAATATTTTTATAAGTAACTAAATTGTCTATTCTGACATAGATTCTACTTCAACTTCATCCTCCGTTTCGCTATCGGAACTTGAGTCGTTCTGTAAATTTATTATTAATGGATCGATAATAATATCAAATCTACTATCGCGATCCCAGTAATTGTTTTGATTTTTTTGGGCGTGATGACGGTCTTGACATCACGAGATAGCGCTCGACCATCTTTGGATATTTATCTCATCTGCGTCTGACGATGGATCGGAGCAGCCGATACTTCCACCCGTCTCGCCGCGCGCATACCTCAGGCGCGGTACAGCGGTTTCGGTCAAACTATAATCCATGACATGACACATACTTATTTCTATTTAGAAATGAGAGTGGTCATATTCATATTATGCTTTATTGAAATACAACCTCCATGACAATTCCTTATTTATGTTGAATAAAAGAGTAGTTAAGCAGTGCAAAAAAAAAATGAACTATTTTTTTTAACAACAATCTTTATAAATGCGAAAGTTTGGATGTTTGTTTGATACTCCATCACGTCGTAACGGCTGGACCGATTTCGATAAAATTTGGTGTGCACGTAGATTATAACCCGGATTAACACATAGTTTTTTTGTTTACCCGAATTATTATTTTTTTAATTAACCCCTTTTTGTTGAAACACAACGCGTGCGAAGCCGCTGGCGGAAGCTAGTGTACTATAACTGTTTGTTTACTTTTTTATAGGTGACATCAGAGTGAACCAGAATCCCCAGCTAACAGTGCTGCAGATCATCTTACTGAGAGAACACAACCGCGTCGCGGACGCTCTTCAATCCCTGAACCCTCACTGGAACGACGAGACCGTCTTTCAAGAAGCCAGACGCATCTGCATAGCTGAGATACAACACATCAATTACTATGAATACCTACCAATTCTTTTAGGTGTGTATGTCAAATGAATGGTACAGTTAAGGTACATATAGCCTACTGAGGTGCAGGTGGTTGCGGTTTTGATTCCTGTCGCAGAACAATTAATGTTTGTACGATCTACTTCGTCAGGATGTTTTTCTGTATTTTTTAAGAATGTACTCGTAGTATGTAATATGTATTCTATCAGTTATCTGGTTCCCATGCTTGGCTTAGTTCGGGGCTAGATAGCGCTGTGTGAAATGTCCAGCACGATTTATTTCTATGGAATTTCTACGTTCACGCGTAGAAATATTTCAACATTATAAATTCATTTTAGTCCATTATTCCGCAAAAAACAACTTTTCTAGGGTGTTATTGCCAGCCCGGTAGGTTTACGAAAATGAATGGTAAAAATGTGGTATCGTTTTTTTCGATACTCCTCTTATATGGTATTGTTGAGTGTGTAATAAATAAATAGGTAAGTTTTTAATAAAGAAGATAAAATACACCCCATTTCATTTCTGGAAAATCGGGTACCAAATAGTTTGTACATTCGGTAAAACTCATCGCAAACTGTTTTGATAAACGTAAGCAACCAAAACTCATTAAAAACTCATCGGAAACCCGACGGTTTCCTTAAAAAAGTGAAAATGGTATGTATGCTTTCTAGGTAAATACTGGAAAAACTCTTAACGATTTATTGTAGATTCTTGCTTTAAAATAAGTTTCTTCCAGTGATTAAACGCCCCTACTTCTAGGCCGGGAGATGGTGACATAAAATGTCACGTCATTTGTACCAATATGGCGACCCTACAGGGGTTCAATTACGTAATGACAAAAAGGAAAATGATGGTCATAGGGCTGATACCGGCGGCACAATCACGTCGGATAAATTACGAGTGTCGAACGATTTGTTCCACAAAATTTCTTGTATTTTCCGATGGTCGATAAAAAAAGAAGTAGGCGTTAGTGTAATGCCATACATCTCCGGCGTGACTTACAGTCCGCCATACCGACGACAACACATTAATTAAAGAAAAAACAGTTCAACCATTTTTGCCAGGCTAATTTTTGCTAATCATCGTCGAGCCATTCACGAAAATCACCGCCATTTCTAGGCTATATCAGTGACATTGGTTTGTTTACGAATTTCCTGATTTCTGATTCTACGTTATTACAATATTGCGATTGAAAAGTCGTTTTGAAACAACTTACCTACTGTGAGTAAACGGTAAATGCGGTGAGTGCGCGCAATTTTGGACTCAAACGCCTTGCCTGGGTCTGTGTTTCCTGATAACTACAACCTAGGGATCTTCAAGCTGTGAGTGAATAGGTTTCTTCTAAGCAAGCGGTTCAATCGTAGACTGCATTCTCGTGAGATGGTCAAACGCTAGTCTATAATTTATAAAAAAATGCAATAATTATAACGAAATCTCTTTTTGTTTTAGGCTATGAAAACATGGTAAAAAACAAGTTGATATACCATGGAGTGAACGGGTACGTCAATGACTACAGTCCGAACGTCGACCCATCGGTGCTAGACGAGCACGCAACTGCTGCTTTTAGACATTTCCATACACTGATTCGTGGATATTTGAAGTAAGTTTATCTAATAATAGTAAATCCTAATAAAATTTTACCTTGACATATTAACCTATATACCTTGACCTCTGGGGCATCTCTGTTAGCGTCGTGAAAACATTGATTGACATAATTGCTCCCGAACTAGCTTTAATATTCAACGAGTGTACCTATTGACTGTGGTGTATTCCCTAATTTAATGAAACACAGTAGACCTAGTCTAGTTTTAGACCAATCCAAGTACTTCCGACATTTAGTAAAATATTTGAAAAAACTTATTTTAAATCAATTGCTTAGACATTTCAATTCACATATTTTACTGCATAATAAACAATTCGGATTTACCAGGCGTCACTCTACCATTGATGCTGGTATTGAGTTAATATCGCATGTATTTGATGCCTGGGAGAAGTCTCGTGACGCCTTAGGTGTTCTTTGTGATTTGTCCAAGGCATTTGATTGCGTAGACCATGACACATTGATCAGGAAACTACACCATTATTGCATTAGGAACGTTGCTCTAGACTTTCTCACTTCTTATTTAAGTGGAAGAGTGCAAAGAGTTGAAGTGAATGGAAACCGTTCTCCGGGGTCTCTGGTTAAAATGGGTGTAACACAGTGTAAGTTAGATAAACCTGTGGTGTTTTTACAGACTCATCTCCGAAAAGCGTAGGTTGCTCGGTGCAGTCCGCCTCAGTGACTGGTTCAACAGGCCCTTGCTCCTAGAGCTAGACGACTCCTTCAACAACCTAGTGCGAGGACTCGCGACACAGCAGCAGGACTTCAGCGATCAATTCTGGGACTCTGAGATTACGCAATTCCTGTTCAAGTAAGAAAGAGTTGTTATTTCTTACTTATAGTCATTCCGCTTTCTAATCATTTTGCTATAAAGACTTTAAGCGACGTAGTTTTTCAGGATTTAATCTCTTTTCTAGTCGTGTTGCAATTTAGTTGTCCTACGCTCGACGTGAGTGGTCACCGTAGTCGCCTGTAGAAAAATAATAAAATTAGCTTGTGGTTTTATATTGTTTCCGTTGGCTTTGAAAAATGCAATTTTCTCGACGTCTCAGAAAATATATTTAAAAGTTTTTATCATTTTTAGCCGTGTTAAGAGTTTCTATATTCTGTGATAAACTAGGCTACATGCAGGTCACAGCGACAAATTGACGAGACGTCGGGATTCTAGTGAAAGAATTTAACAATCCTTACTAATATTATAAATTCGAAAGTAACTCTTGTCTATCTGTCTGTCTGTCTGTCCGTCTGTTTGTTAAGTTTTCATGGCTAAACAGCTGGGCCAATTTTGATGACATACCGATACGATAGATTGTAATAATAATATTGCTGGACATTTCACGAGCGCTATCTAGCCCCAAACTAAGCAGAGCTTGTACTATGGGAACCAGATAACTGATTGAATACTTATATACTTTTTTATGATGAGATTATGACCGAAATTGGGACATAGGCTACTTTTACTCTACTGCGCAGAAGGATGGTAATGTTTTTATTAACAAAGCACGCGCGCGAAACCGCGGGCGGCTGCAAGTTTACAATAATTAAATTCATTTGAATATGAAAGCTTGAAAATAAGGAGAGTATTGTGAGGGAAATCTTCAAATCCTCAAGAACTCTAGTCACTCGTTTGTCGCGCGACCGGCGCTCAAATTCCTTGTTTGTCACGCACGCAGTGTCGCGACACCGTAGTGCACTTGAACAGCTGCGTTAAAATCGTTTTTATGACCCGATCCTGTTTGCTTAAAAACAAATGATGATACATTTCGTAAAGCTTATGGATGAAGCTATACTTAAGTATTTAAAAAAATAGTAATGGTATAATAAACAATTAGAAGTCCAGGAATTTTGATAAAGTGAAAATTCAGGACTTGTAATAAGAATTGAGTAGTAGCAAACGGTGGAGTTCGTTAACTTATAATTTGAGTGCACACACACTACTGCCTTGTCGCAGGTGGCTAAACTGCGCCATAACATTCAAAGTGTTCTTACGACTGAATGAAATGAAATGGGTTGCAGGTGATACCTCGTTTTAGTTTCTAGTTTCATCTTAGAGCTTGTCCAGAAAGGGCGAGTTCGCCGCGATTCTCTCACGCGTATTACGCGCAGCCGTTGCGTCCAGAAGAAGCGTACAAACGCGCGAGTATTTGGGGACGGATAAACAATTCAGTATCAACATTTTGGCGCTCCATTTCTCTTGATACGTGCACTCGCTCTGAAGTTCGTGCGTAATCTGGACGCAACAAGGCGACTCTAGTATCTCGACTCGCGCGCAACACGCGCGTTTATCGCGCGAGTCGAGAGACTGGCGAAGTGCACGCGATTTACGCGCGTATTTTAAATTCGCACGATGCTCGGCGCCAAGTATCTCGCCAACGCGCGAGTTCGCCCCTTCTGGACAAGGTCTTAGACTTTTATTTTATTTCGTTCTTAATGAGTAAATTTTTACTCATACAAAGTTTGAATCGTTAGTACCTGCACGAGGTTGTTGACCATCTCCTTATTTCTGCAGGCGAAACAATACCTTCGGTGGGGATCTCCGAGCAACTGACATCCAACGAGGCCGTGACCATGGACTTGGATCTTACGTAGCAACGCGGGCAGCGTGCGGCCTTCCCGTGCCGAAGACCTTCCAAGACATGCAGGACTTTATACTAGCCGAGGTAATACAATCTTTGAACCTTCATAATACCTAAAGCCAATCTTGGATACATATCATCAAAGGTTGTCTGAAAAAGATAGCTTTCTTTAGTGATTATACAGCTTTTTTAGGGTTCCGTCCCGAAAGGGTAAAACGGGACCCTATTACTGAGACTTCGCTGTCTGTCTGTCTGTCCGTCTGTCACCAGGCTATCTCATGAACCGTGATAGTTAGACAGTTGAAATTTTCACAAATGATGTATTTCTGTTGCCGCTATAACAACAAATACTAAAAGATCACATAATAAAATAAATATTTAAGAGGTGCTCTCATGCAACAAACGTGATTTTTTTACTCAATTTAGCTCGATATTGATAACGGCAACAGGTAGACGCTTGAAATATTCCCAGAATATTTAGTTTTATATTCAATTTAAAAATAAACAATTAAATTAAAATAAAACAAATACTTCAGGGCGGCTCCCATACAACAAACGTGATTTTTTGCCGTTTTTATAGATAACGGTACCTACGGAACCCTTCGTGTGCGAGTCCGACTCGCACTTGGCTGGTTTTATATATTTTCTATTGTTGTTTCTAGCTTGTTTATTAAAGAATTTTCATTCATTCATTAATTCGTCCTAGAACTGAAGGTTTCACAGTTTTACTTACAGATTTTTAATTGCGCCTTTCCAAGTATTACATCAGGAGATGAATCTTTGTTTAAGGTTATCTTTGTCTGTCTGTCTGAGCCGTGGTCAACCAACGTATGTCTGTACTTGGGTTTGTAAACAGTTCAAAATTTACAACAACAATAAATTTTAATCACACTAATATTATAAATGCTAAAGTTGGTATGTTTGTTTGGATGTTTGTTTGTTACTTAATCACGCCGTAACGGCTGAACTGATTTAGATGAAATTTGGTATATGCGTAGATTTTAACCTGGATCACCATATAGACTACCATTTATCCCATAAATAAGTTCTCATGGGATAAAAATGAGATGCCAAAGTTTATATATGTATTTTGCACCCCAGAGCAACGCGGGTGAAGCCGCTGGCAACAACTAGTTTTTAATAAGTTTTTTATGTATGAAATCAGTGCTTGAGACATAGGTACATCCCAATAATTTCGCACTGGACAAAAAGTGCGGAATTAGTATCGTGTACCAAGGGGAAGTCGCGGGTCAAATCCCGTCTGGTTCGTAATGTTTGGGATAAATAAAAAATCTTAAAATCACGATAATAACTTCTTTTACAGAATATTCCATTGCTCCAAGGCATGTTCGAGTCTCCAGAAGATGTCGATCTTGTGGTGGGAGGGTCGTTAGAGCGCAATGTGCCAGGTGCTCAGGCGGGACCTACCTTCCTGTGCATCCTGACGGAACAGTTTTACAGGACAAGGGTCGGCGACCGTTTCTTCTACGAGAATGGAGCTGACCGGGACATAGCTTTCACCCCCAGTAAGTTACTATATCAATAAAAACTGCTAACTTGATAATTTATTTACCTAGGTACAGTTTTAGATAAAAAATACCTTCTTTTGGGTACTTGATGCGTACTACCTACGCAGTTATCACAGTAATATTATAAATGCGAAAGTTTGGATGTTTGTTTGTTACTCAATGACGCCGTAACGGCTGGAGCGATTACGATGAAATTTGGTTCATACGTAGATTATACTACCTACCTCTTATTCCATAAGTCAGTTCCCATTGCATAAAAATGGGGTGTCAAATCAAGTTGCAACAGCGAGTTTAGCTTTAATTCTAGGTTACCTACACATTTAGTAGTGTAACGCGTACGAAGTCGCGGGCAACAGCTAGTGCATTATAATTTAATTAGAACAGAATCTCTCCTTCTCGCTACCCCGAAACACTCAACGGCCTTCCGTGGCAACTCTTTTGAGGTGGTAGCTGTCGGTCTATGGAACTCTCTCCCTACTCATATTAAAAAGGCGCCTAGTAAACCGGCTTTCAGACGACTAGTCTATAGTCATTTCTTGCAGTCCTCCACTAGCTGTTAAAATATATGAAAACGTAGTACCTATGTGTGTTGTATGTAATAGTATTTTTTGATTTATATATATAAAACAAAAAATACTATTACATACAACTACTATTACATATATATATATATATATATATATATATATATATATATATATATTTATAGATATAAAACAAAAAATTATATATATATATATATATATATATATACCTAGTCAGGTCATAAGTATTGTCACACAGTAAAAACTTTTCTTTTAGAATGCTGGCCACAAAAAAGTTTATAGAATTCGAATTTCGCATTGTTCATGAAAATAAAAATGTATACATTTTAGAATTTTACTCATTTTTAAATATGGAGTGGACGCTTAAAGAAGACCGTGTTGCAGTTATTGCGTTGCATCGTTGCGGTTACGCGCCAATTCAAATTTTTGACATACTGTTAAATTTGAATATAACCAAAAGATTAGTTTATCGCACCATCAAACGATACAATGAAGACTCTAGTGTAGATGACAGGTCAAGAAGTGGTCGCCCTCGGTCTGTTAGGACTCCAGCAGAGATAAAAACTGTGAAGGTGCGAATTTAAAGAAATCCCAAACGTAAGCAGAAACTGTTGGCCCTTCAGATGGGGTTAAGCAGAACCACGGTGAAAAGGGTGTTAAATGAAGACTTAGGGCTTCGGTCATATCGAAGAAAAACAGGACATCGTTTGAATGCTCGTCTAATGGACCTGAGACTGAAGAGATGCCGCGCTTTGTTGAAGCGGTACGCGGGATAAAAATATCGGCAAACTCTTTTTTCGGATGATAAATTTTTTACCGTAGAAGAGAGCTACAACAAACAAAATGATAAGGTGTACGCACACAGTAGTGAAGAAGCGAGCAACCGTATTCCGCGTGTCCAACGAGGTCATTTTCCATCCTCGCTCATGGTATGGTTGGGAGTTTCTTATTGGGGCTTAACAGAGGTACATTTTTGTGAAAAAGGTGTAAAAACGAATGCAGTTGTGTATCAAAATACAGTCCTGATGAACCTTGTGGAACCTGTTTCTCATACCATGTTCAATAACAGGCACTGGGTATTCCAACAAGATTCGGCGCCAGCTCATAGAGTGAAGAGCACACAAGACTGGCTGACGGCGCGTGAAATCGACTTCATCCGGCACGAAGACTGGCCCTCCTCCAGTCCAGATTTGAATCCGTTAGATTACAAGATATGGCAACACTTGGAGGAAAAGGCGTGCTCAAAGCCTCATCCCAATTTGGAGTCACTCAAGACATCCTTGATTAAGGCAGCCGCCAATATTGACATGGACCTCGTTCGTGCTGCGATAGACGACTGGCCGCGCAGATTGAAGGCCTGTATTCAAAATCACGGAGGTCATTTTGAATAACCTTTAGTGTCATAAGAATCTATGTTTTGTTAAGTTCATTTTGGTATATAAATGGTGATATAATGAATAAACTTGTTTCAATTATTTTATATTAAACTTGTGACAGAATTTATGACCTGACTAGGTATATATATTTGTTATATTTCTCATATATATATTCTATGTATTATTATTGTTATATCAAGTAGGTTTATGTATTTATTCTAACTGTAATCGGAGTTTATGGTTATTTGTGTTTCGTTTGTTTTTTTTTAATAAACATTAATATTGTTAAAAGTTAGCACGCAACCTTTTTTGTTACCTCTGAGGTTGGCAGGTAGTAAATGCTATTAGCATTAAGCCCACCTTTTGTACATGTAATTTGTATTTTTGTGCAATAAAGTATTAAATAAATAAATAAATAAAAATCTCTACAGAAATTATTTATATCTAAGTTATGTTACAATAAATTGCATGAATCTATTTGTAATCCAGATACAAGTTCTGCGATTGATAACACTAGTTAGAAATTTCTGGTGATCCCAAAATAAGTTTGTTCGTCTCTAATACCTTTTAGCTGTTTTATTTGTTAAAAATGCAGTTATCTGTGGCTTTATTATTTATATTGCGCGTTGCAACATCATGACGTGGAATGCCTCTCGGGAATCGACCATTCTAGAAATGAACCTCCCTAATATCTTGTTTTATTTCATCCGACCTATATCCAATTTTCGATACCACTTTTTCACAAACACGGAATAAGGTGTCGATATTTTGTGAACTTCCTCAGGTCAGCTGCAAGCGATCCGTCACGGATCGTCAATGTCGCGGCTATTCTGCGACAACGCGGATGGCGTCCACTCAATGCAGCCGAAAGGATTCCAGCAAATATCACAAGGGTAAGTCTTCAAAATGAAACTTCTCTGTTAAAGTGACGACCTCCGTGGCGCAGTGGGCATATAGCTGGCTGAGACGCAGGAGGTAGCGGGTTTGATTCCCGCCGCGGAACAAATGTAATGCATGATCTACAGATATTTGTTCCATGTCTGGTTGTTTCTCTCTATATTATAAGTATGAATTTACAAAAAAAACGTATGTATGTATTCTATCAGTTATCTGTTTCCCATAGTACAAGCTCTACTTAGTTTGGGGCTAGACAGCGCTGTGTAAAATGTCCAGCAATATTTATTTATTATTTCTTTAAAATAAATTTGAATCCTATAGCCTCCGATAAATGAAATGCGGCTGGGGAGCGACGCGGTTCAATAGATTTAAAATGTCGAATAGCTTATCCACCTGCGCCCTTCAAAGACCTCTCTTGTTGAACTTTGCCAATTTAAATTTTCATGACTGCAACGCCTGATAATCATGAGAGAACATTTGCGACAATAGATTTCATGATACTATTCATATATAGATATAATATACATATATAGATTCCATATACTCTGAGTACCCAGTAGAACTCTGAATACAGCGCCTGGTGGATACCGCCATCAATCATTTTAAGTACTGTTAGGCAGTATCTCGTAAAATTTTAGGGAAAAATGTATTTTATGGGGCTATGTGACATACTGGAACCAAATAAAGCCCCCGTCTATAGAAAAACATCAGCATGTAAACTACTTTTTATAAAGTTTTCTTTTTAATTGGACTTATGATGTGAATTTCTTTTTTATACAGAAACGAGATAGTACCTTGCGACCAACTACCATTTGTGGATCTGAGGCTATGGCAAGATGTAAGGAGCCATTTCAAATGAAAACTTAAGGAAAAAGAAAGCCACATTATTTTAAGTTACCTAATGTTACCGCTCAGTTATTTAAATGTCAATTATGTTACCTAGCCTTTGATTTTCTATGTCTGTAATATGTTGGATAGATAGATGGAGTACCTTCCTACGAATAGATACATCATGCGAGATAAAAGCTAGATATAGCACAGTATAAAAAAAAACATTGTTACATTTTAATTGGTGTGAATTTGAATCGGTCAAGTACCACAACCATACAGAAATGTATTGGCGTGATCCTACACTGAAAAACCGAATAGGTTGTTTTAACCTTTTTTCAACCTATATTTTAGGTTAATGTAGCACCTACCGATATGATTTGTTGAATTAACAACATAAAAATAGTTGAACTATAAAGGTAAATTTGACGTGAATATATATATATATATATAACTAAGTTATTTTGTTGACTCTACTTAGTTAACATGTTGGCTTTATTAAATTAACAGTTAGATTCGAATATACCAAAAACGTTGTTAGTGGTTGTTTAACCCATTTCTTTTTAACAATTTTATTTTTGTAGAAATAAATGTACTACAATAGTTGTTTAAACATAATATTAAGTTACCTCAACTTAAAGGGAATCAACATTATGGAGTTCAACCTATTCGGTTTTTCAGTGGTGACTGGTTAACTGGCCATTATTACGAGTAAGTATTTAAATAAATAGTTACTTAAGTATATTTTGTACTTTCTTTTATCCCGAAAAATATTTATTGAAGAATGCTTGTAAATGTGTGGTTGTATTTTTTGTACGAGTTTATTTTTGCTAGTTAATGTTGAATCGATCTAACTATATTTGATACAAATGCTTGATATTTTTTTGTACTTCTGTTTTTTTGTTTGTAAATAAAACATTTTTTATATTTGTTTTTTTTTCTAATGGATTTTTATATTGTATGTGTATAGGGTGTTTGTTAATATACGCAGAAAAATGAAAGGGGTTTTTTTAATAAATACATTAGTGAAATGTTTACCATAGAAATGTAAAATTTATTTTGGCATGTAAAAACAAACACTTTATCATACTTATGTTGTGCTATTGCATAATTCTTGCCATCTAACCACAGATACTGTATTGGTGACGTTTCGACATATATCTGGTTGTCCCGTACTAACCCAAACCCCGCAGCTATTTCCGAAAGAGATACCAAATCGGCTTTTATTTTTGTATGTCGATTGCAAGAGTAGGCAGTAAGTTTTATATCGGATTAATCACCTAAACTTAGGCGATTTTCTTTAAAATTTGATAATATAATTATTAGTTTTTTTCTCGAGAAGTCTTTTTTTATGTTTTGCGAAACCATCACTTGAATATCGTCAGTATATTACCAAACATCCTGTATTTTACTTTTATAAATTTTATAGTAATAAGTAAAATTTAAATATAGTTTTTCTATGCCTCAATATAGTATTTCTGGCCTTGTGTCGTTGTCACTTTTAATCAGCTATCGTTACTAGTAATACCAGTCTGATAACCAACACGCAATAAACATAAAGTGTAATAAACGACACGGCATTGCAGCCATAAATCCCCTTATGGCTTCTGGTCAAAGTGATTGTAAATGGATGGATCCATCATACTTATATGTGACTTATTGTGATCCCACACTAAGTACTAAAACGTCACAGGAATTAGGTACAAGAGCCTTTTAGTTTTTGCCACACTTGTACCTTGTCACGTAGAGTAATGACCAAAATGTTTGTCAGTCTTCATTATTTTCATCAGACTTTTTTCCTCTCTGAATATGGTTTGTCTTAAACATTCTTTATATGAGTTTTCGGAAGCGACGTAAATTAGCGAAGCCTTATAAAAGTTATCTAGTTATTAATTTTTTTGAAAAAATTAAGTTTGTAATAGAGTAGGTCTACTGTCTACTTACATTGCATTGCTTCACAAAAATCCTAAAAATGAATTAAGGGACTTCACGAAACCCATATGTTGCATAATTTTGGATTGTTTCCGGCATTTGTGTACATTGGCACAAGTACCTCAGCAAGAATCGGTTATATTTTTACTACATTTGTATAAACATTTTATTTACAAAACGTTAGATAGTTAGATACTACAAGTTCCGCCCGTGACTAAGGCCTTGCTATGTTGATAAAAAAAAAGGTTATCAATCCTATTTTAAACAAACATCCATTTGTACGATTCAGTTGACTAGGAACCACTAGGAACCCAATGTCGCCACGTCGCGTCATCGGTCAGTCTGTCTGTTTGTCCGACCAGATACAACCGTTTTATTTGTAAACTATTAGAGCTATAAAGTAAAAATTTGGCATGTTATGTTTTAGTAGCGCTATTAAAGAAACTCTAAAAACTTTCTTTTATTTTAAACCCAAGGCCGTCTTCGCGACGGTGAACCCTTCCATTTGCCGTCGCCTTGGACCCTCGACATTTCGATTAAAAATTAATTAATGTATCTTTGCACACAAAGATAAAGAATTTGTTCATTAAATGCAATTGTATAAAAGGTTTTCTGACTTCGCGTAAGCACTCAGTCGACCCGCAAACACTCATAATAAATGCATTAATTAATAGGAGTTTCCACATCATTTAATCATAACTACTCACTTTATTATTAAAAACTGAATCGAAACAAATTAAATAGGTGAAGATGAGGGAATCGACTTTTTTATTGATCGCGTTCTCGTTGCTAATCAAGGATGGCTGCACATCATCTTGTGGGAAGACGGATAATAGTTATGAGCCAGAAAGCGAAGTAAAGAACGATACTGAAGACTATCAACTTTGCTACAAAAATCGTTACCGATCGATGGATGGTTACTGTAATAACTACCGAAAGCCAGAGTGGGGAACTCCGGGCAAACCCTACGGTAGACTCTTCAACAATTCGTATTCCGATGGTAAGAAACTGCTTTTTTCTGTTCTTTGTTGATTGTTATTTTACTTTGAGAACCTAAATTATAACAATAAACTGAATGGACGTGATTCTAATCAATGATAGTGGTAGGTATCTACATGATATACAAAAATTACTAGTGGTTCGCCCCGAGCTGACATCTCGCGAGACTCGAGAAAAAAACAAAAAATATATTATTTGTAATCTTTGACTATCAAAATAGTACCACGAAAAGTATAACTAAATAACTTGACCTACAGTTTCATTCAAATTACAGGTAATGGGAGTTCATGTCAATTCGTTATACTTTTTTATGGTAAAAATTGCAGTTATTCTGGATTTCAGACAAATGTCTGAAATGAAAAATAGGGATATTAAAGTTAAACGCATACCAAATTTCAGCAATAAGGGGTGACCCAACTTTGACAAAATTCACAGGATCCACCAGTGATGGTGTAAGTACCCTGTGAACTTTGTCAAAGTTCCGTTTTTATTATGACTAAAAATTAAAAACTACAAGGTTTAAACTAAAAATAAAAACAGGGTCAAAATGTACTTACAAACACCTTTTATTAGACGTACCATTTGACCTGATAGCCTCATTTTGTTATTTTTTACCACTCCTGAACCTCAATATCTCAACAACCCCCCCACATTTTCAGCTCATTTATGGCGGGTTCCTATATCCGTCTGTAACCGACTACGCTTCGGATCTCCTTGAAAAAGTGTCAAACTAGTGTCAAACTTTTGACAGGTTTTCGAGGAAAAACGAGTCGTAGCTGGTTCCCGACGGATATAGGAACCCGCCATTAGTCACACCAAAATTGTGCTATCACTACCTACCTATACACCAAATTGCACGATGATCGGATAAACGCTTCTAAAGTTATCCTCCGACATACAATCATACGTAGATACATACTTACATACATATATATTACGCCGATTTGCCCAAGACGAATTGGAGGTCTCGCTTCCTCGATCGAATGTTTTGTAGACTCTTTCATACATGAGATGGAAGATGGGATACCGAACCAACTGACATATAGACCGTTATTCACAAAGCCTCTTACAAGAGGAGGGTAATAGACCAAACCACGTTTCTTTTCAGAATATCATCAAATTTTCCGTAAATTACCCTCTACATACAAATTAACAAACTCTCAAATTATACCTATGTAATATTATATGTTATAGATACATATGTAAATACTTTTAAATAAACTTTTAAATTACCAATGGCGACCTCCGTGGCGCAGTGGGCGAACAGCCGGCTGAGACGCAGGAGGGTTCGATTTTTTTATTTTCTTTATTATACTTGTAGACACACAAGCTGACGGGCCTCCTGATGTTAAGTGGTCACCGCCGCCTATAAACTCCTGCAACACTCGTGGTACTGCAGTCGCGTTGCCTAGCACTTAATACCCTATTTAGACCTCTCTTGAAGGCGCTCATTTTGAAGACCACAAAAAATCCTCCGGAGGAAGGTCATTGCACATCTTGCAGGTGCGTGGAAGAAACGAGCGGGTAAAACGCACCGTGTGAGTCTTCCACGCATCTACAATATGTGGGTGAGCTCGTTACCGGTTGCGGGAGGTTCGATGGTAGAAGTGGGAAGCAGGAATTAAATTGAACAACTCTTCAGAACATTCACCGTTATATATTTTATAGAAAACGCTGAGCGCTCCGATGTCACGGCGCAGACTCAGTGGCTCTAGATCCTTAGATACTACTGGGTCGTCGACAATACGAACGGCTCTGCGTTGCAAGGAGTCTAGGGGCCGCCACGGAACAAATGTTTGCATGTTCTGCAGATATTTGTTCCGGGTCTGGTTGTTTTTCTAAACATTATAAGTATGTATTTACAAAAAAAAAGTATATAAGCTATAAGTACAAAGTAGTATTTAAGTATAAAGCTTAAATGGCTTCCGATTCGTCTTCGTCGGAATACGCATATCCTTTCTCTTCTCTATTCTATTCTTTTCAATCCCTTCTCTCCTCACTATCTGAAAGATAGATTTGAATTTCTCCATTCTTCAAATAACTATACTCTTAGGTCATCAGAAAACTTGATACTCAGAACTCCTTCGCACAGCACTTCCTTTTACAGCGCTTCTTTTACTGTCCAGGCTGTTCAGCTGTGGAATGCTCTGCCCGAAGAAATAAGACGGTCATCCTCCTTACACACCTTCAAATTGAAGGTGAAATAACGTTACCTGACGATGTCATCTTCCTAGCGTTATTTATTTACTATTTATGTACTTATTTTATCTGTTAGTATAGTTTGCTATAAGTATATACCTATATATTAGTCTATTTTATAATTATATTAAGTATTAGGATTAAAACTTCATATGATTATTATATCTTAGAATATATTATGTGTAAATGTATCCTCTAAAGTACACCGCACTCCGTATTTTTATAAATTTCGCTCCATCCAAAGGTTGCCTGGAAGAGATCGCTTTTAGCGATAAGGCCGCCCATTGTATTGCCTTATTTGTTTTAACCTAGTACTTATTTTTGTATTATTTCTCTGTGTGTGGTAATTCAATAAAGAGTTATTTATCTATCTATATATAAGTATTCTATCAGTTATCTGGTTCCCATAGTACAAGCTCTGCTTAGTTTGGGGCTAGATAGCGCTGTGTGAAATGTCCAGCAATATTTATGATTTGTTATATACTCGTATTATAAAGTAACTGTTGGTTAATCACGAGTCGGAACGCTCACACTTGCCCGTATGTTTATTACATCTACCTTGACTTGAAATAGGCCTCCTGATGCTCCCTACAGATGTAGAGTAATGAAGAGAGTATGTTTGTTTATGTCACCCATGTTATGTTATGTTTTTTTGCATTTTATATTTCAGGTAAACACGCTTTTCCTCGTTCCGTATCGAATAAACCTCTGGTGAGCCCTCGGAAGATCAGCCTAGCAATATTCCCAGACTGTGCTATAAAGGATCCTATATGGACGATACTCACTTTCCAATGGGGTCAAGCCCTTGCTCATGATATGTCGTTAGCGTCTGGTCTCTCAAACGCACGTAAGTTCTTACAACTAATCCAGAGCGTCTTGAATTCAACTGCTGGGTAAAGGCCACCTATCCCTTCCTCTATTCTTCCTGGTCTAGGGCTTCTGTCGTTGGCTAGGTCGCACTTAGCGTGTCAAGTTAATAGTGCTATCGAAACCTGGTTCTTACAGATTTTGAAAATACCATTATTGGAAAATATGACATACAAAATTTTGTTTGCGCCATTGATCAGGTGGGCCATATCATTGTTCCATCACCAGGTAGATTACAAAAAAAAAATATTTATAAGGATGCAGAGGTCGACTAAGGTCGTCTACGAATCCTCAAAATTAAATTTTGTTTATATGGGACTAGCTTTCTCCAGCGGCATCGCACACGGTTTGTCAATAAATAGTAGAATATATCTCAATCTAGGTCATAATTTATATACCAAATTATGATATAAATTTTTATACCAAATTTCATCATAATGTCGAACCGTTTAGTCGTAAAAACGTAACAAACAGATAGATATACATAATTTCTTTCGAATTTATAATATTAAGTAAAAAGTAAAATAATTTTATTAGCGACTTGCTGCAGCCAAGGACAATACACAGAGAGGGAAGATACGGATTCAAGATGTGCATCCATCCCTATCCCGCCAAAAGATCCATTCAATGGTCCTGTAGGAAACAAATGCTATGACTTCTATAGGACTGAATCTACCAACAGCAGTAGAAAGAAGCCAAACGAACCGGTAGGTATCACAATATTTTATTGAAACAGTACGCCGCGCCGTGTACTTAGTTACTACTATCTATTGTGAAATGGTTTAGGGCTACACGTAAAATGTTGCGACAGGGCATTAGACTGAAATGTAAGTATGAAACAGCAGTTTTGTTCCGCGCTCACAGCTGCTATGTTTCTTCTTTCATTATTAGATAGACTTTTTACTCCTCAAATTTTACAACCTTAAATTATAGAGATTGTAACTGATCGTTCCAATTAAATTAAGTTGGAATATAAGCATTTAATATGATAGTATTAGGTATTAATTCAAATGAAGGTTGGGTTATGAGCAGAGGCGGCGCAAGGCGTGGGCGACGTGGGCCACCACCCGAGGGATCTCGCGTCTCGGAGGTTTATGCATTACCAATATTACATTGCCGTTAACGTGACGAAAAAAAAAATTACTCGTCATAAAACGATAAATATAATTATTGACTTATAAAATTTATTTTTATTATGTATAACAAAATCTGCTGGCGTTGCGTCGCGGGGAATCCCGCCTATCTAAGATACCCAAAGGGGTTTTTGCAGAGTGTAGAGGCTGCCTAAATGTTTGACAAGTTAATTAAAGTTTAATTTATAAAGTCGCAGAGGCGTCTGACAACACTATGAATGTTCATTATTATAAAGTACGGGATTTATCACGTACCGTTTTATCGGTGTTTCGTCCGACAATGTTAAAAGACCGATAAAACGATACGTGATAAATCCCGTATTTTGTAATAATACTATGAATGTTATAAAAAAAATCTTATTTTTTGGCCACTGGTCGATCCCAGGCTCAAAAGATCTGGAATCCGGTATTTAATTTTTGTCATCATTGGATTAGCAATAAAACTCATTTATATATATAAAAATTAGTGTATAATTCAGCTGATCCAATTTAACGTTTTCTTTTTAAGAGTTGACTATACCTCAGCCCAAACTCGAATTTCAGCCCCGCTCCTCCGCGCGCCGCTGCACGTGCTATCTCGCCGTGATTCATATGTTTGCCGGTTTTTTATCATTCAGTCTCTTCATTATGTTGTTGTGTTTATTTCTCATTACTGCGTTTTTACAAAAACCAACTAAATATAAATTCTACCTAAGAATTATGTGTTCGTTTGGAGCGACAAACGTCACGGGTACCCCGTCTGAAAGCCGAGGCCAGACTGAATCGCGGAACGGGCGTCCGGAGCGAATGGTTTCATTCAATCAAAAGGTATTTTGAAATTTTAAAACACAAGTGCCCTTATTTATGTTGTGTAGAACTACTGTATAAAGTTTTTGGATCTAAATTGTAGTATTCATCGCATAAGAACGGTTTTATGATAAATTTGGAGTCTTCTTTGTTTTTTTTTATCGAGAAAATTTTACGGAATCGTGTTTTCACAACACAGACGTTCTAGCACGTATTCTTAACTATAACATATATGAATTACAGATTGAAAGCACACAATTTGTTGAACAAAACATTGTTTCTCAATAAGCGTTTTAACGTCTGCCCAGGTATAATGCGCCCTTAAGTAGAAAATGTGCGCATCGGCACACCTAGTTGCTGGATTGGAGGGCGCTTGAGGCTTCTTGACTGTTTGGAGCCTGCATGCTTGTTTCGTGTATGCAGGTCCGGTTGCATGCCTTCCCTCAGGCATGGATTCAGTATTGTCTGCTGTGCCGTTCCCTTTTTCACTATCTCGACCCGCTTGGCTGGGGCGCTTTCCTGAGTAACGCCTATAGACAGCGTGATAGCGTTCTGTGTGCTTGACTGCTCTATTCATTGTTCTGCTGGTCACGGCAGATTTTTCAGTCGTTGGCGAGGCTTCTTTAGTCGCTTCTTCTGTAGCGGAGGTTTCTGCCATTGTCTTTGTTGCAGAGGTTACCACCGGTGTCCCGGTTCCGGTCACGGAGGTTCCAGAAGTCGCTGTAGTTCCTTCGAACGAAAGTGGGGTTTCTTCTGACGACTGTTCACGGCCTTTTCCAACTGAGCGTGTGACCGGCAAAGTGGCTTAGCCGATGCTTCTCTTCCCGTGTTCAAAATCTATGTCCGGCACCCTCGTAGATCCGGCTCGCAAGGATCATTAAATGGGGGCTTCGCAAAGCTGATGTCGCCGACGTCCACGTTTGGTTTAGCGCCGCCACTGAGTTCTGACAAACAGTTTAAAATGTGTGAAGTGATTCAACAGGCCGAATCTGTTTGTATAGGCCCTTCAATCCTACGACCGCTGTTGTCCAATTACAAAGGAAAACAAAAACAGCCTGTTCAATTTACATTTTGAACACTTTCTGATGATATTTATCTTGAAACTCTTACAATAATAATTACTTGGTTAAAAGTTATATAGTATCTTTACTGGTATTTTACTCACTGTGGGCCTAATAGGAAGGTTCAAGTCGTAGGTAGAGGTTTATACTTGGCGTGTCTTTACGAGATCGAGGAATGATGAGTAGTAAAACTTATATCACTGACATAGTCTAAAGGACTAGCATGTTGTAGTGGCAGTGGGCATGGGCAGGGCGCACAGAACGGTTCTCAAGTGGTAAGCGCAGTGCAGTGAAGGATGGATTCCACTAAATGGAAACTGGAACACTTTATATTATTAACTCTTCGCACACACTGTTGGTTACCTATTATTCTTCTAATGTATAAAAATCTCGTGTCACTGTTTTAGTGGTCGCACTCCTCAGAAATGGGTCGATTAATTTTAATGATCTTTAGGGTTCCGTACCCAAAGGGTGAAACGGGACCCTATTACTAAGACTCCGCTGTCTGTCCGTCTGTCACCAGACTGTATCTCATGAACGTGATTATTTGCTCGTTTTTGCTCGATATTGATAACGGCAAGATGTAGACGCTTGAAATATTCGCAGAATATTTAGTTATATATTCATGTTAAAAATAAATAATTAAATTAAAATAAAACAAATATTTAAGGGGGGCTCCCATACAACAAACGTGATTTTTTTTGCTCGTTTTTATAGATACGGAACCCTTCGTGTACGAGTCCGACTCGCACTTGTCCGGTTTTTTTGTATTTCGTGGGTACGAGAATCGGTTGGAAAGTATTTTTTTCTCTCCAATCCCCCACCCCCCATTTTTTAATCGCCATTTCAATATTTTTGTATGAATAATATCCATATAGTTTAACCGTCGGGCGTTCATTGATGTGAAGTCATTTACATGAAGTGTCGCGTCACTTTGACAAGAGTATTTTATATAGTTTTTATCTCAACGTTCTCACGGGAACGGGAAATTTCAAGCGTGCGAAGCCGCGGGCGGGTTAGCTAGCCTAATATAAAATTATTATTATCACATAAATGATGTGATGATAGTCCACTACGGAACATATGTAGCTCTCCCTATTAATAAGCTTCGTTGGATAATAAGCATCTTCTCAGTCGAAAATAAAAACTTGACTTTTTGTAGAAATCAGATGTAACAGCTTATATGGACCTATCAATGGTTTACGGCAGCAGTGACCGAGTGGCAAGAGATCTCCGTTCGTACAAAGGTGGACGATTGAAGTCGGAGATGCGCAATGGGCTAGAGTGGCTTCCACAGAGCCACGATGTGGAGTCAACCTGCTTTAACGTTTCATCTAAAAAGGAGCCGTGCTACCGAGCAGGTACGATCCCGCAATTATGAGCCAGCAGTTTAGTGATTGCATGCACCCTACTATAGCTAAACCATTTCAAACAGTTTGACCGATTCGCTATAACAGCAATTACGAACGTGACTTCAAGTGTTTTGATCTTTAAGACTAAAACTAACTTAAGAAAACTACCTAGGTACTAAATAAAACTTATGGCATGAATGCCTCGTGGCTACGAAAGAATAAACTCCATTTATATTCGAGGTGAAACACTGTAAAAACCATTAATAAGGGCTTGACATAATTTAGCCCTTTCTATACATCAATATCCTGATAGATAGGTAAACATTAGCAGAGCTTCATTCATCATTATTGATGTAGGAAATATTTATCCCAATATAGGATATCTATCGACGGCACGATCATCGTTACAAGTTTTCAGAGTCGGTTACTAGGCAATTTGCGATAGTGTGGTCATGTTACGCGTACGATCGAAGTTAGGTAATGACTATAAAAAAAGTACTTTATTTTGGATATGTTTTAGGAAAGTTTTCAAACTAAAATAACAACGAAGGCAACCCTAGACAATAAACCGAGAGGTTTTTCATCTGATCTCGCCTGAATCGTGTTAATTAATATACTTACATGAGACCAACGGTTCATACCAAAAATATTTTTTTTACGACAGGCGACCCGAGAGTGAACCAAAACCCGATGCTGTCGATACTACAGAACGTATTGTTGCGGGAACACAACCGGATCACGGATTATCTCTACTCCATGAACAGACACTGGAATGATGAGAAATGCTTTCAGGAGGCGCGCAGGATACTTATAGCTATAACACAGCACATAAACTACTACGAGTTTCTGCCTATTCTGATCGGTGAGTAATTTTCAGTAGGCTCATTAATCAACCGTTTCGATTCAGAACGCGTTTCAATATATGACTGTTCAAAATTATGCTTGAATTTACTCGTACTAGTAGTCCGTAACTTGCTCAAACATTTGTAGCTCTAAAAGCTTTGTCAGAGTTTAAGTTTCGCCAAAATACAAATCAAGCGCGGTAAGTACCCGGTGTACCTAAACTGCACGTTCCGTTTGGAATACTTTGGAAATAATATATCATGACATATTTTTTCAGGTCGGGAACATATGGTTCAGAAGAAGCTTATTTTTCCGGATGCAAAGGGCTATGTTGACGATTATGATAACACCGTTAACCCATCAGTATTAAATGAGTTTGCTACAGGCGCATATAGAAACTACCATTCTTCGATTGTAGGGCATTTAAGGTATTACATCCACACTAATATTCAAAATTATCTCTGTCTCTGTCTTCTGTGTATCTCTTTGTTTGTAACGTTTTCACTACTAAACAGCTGAACAGATTTCGATGATATTTGGTATATAATGTATCTAGATATTGAGATATAGGTTACTTTTATTGACAAACCGCAGGCGAAAGATAGTTTTAAATATATTCGTTAATCTTATGAGTAACTGCTACCTTACTTGCTTTTCCTTATTGTCTTTCTCAAAAATCACCTTCAAAGTGATTGCATCTAAACGTGAAAACCGCACGCGTCATCTAATTTGCTGATGGTCTCGAACGCATCATATGCGCATCGCACGTTAATCTATTATTAGTTTTTATTCGCCAAAACTTTAGCCTAGATGTTTTTTCAGGTTTTATTTAGAGAACCGCAAATCGAATGGGTCAATAAGAATTAGTGACTATATGCTAAAGCCATCTGTCATTGAAGAAGGAGATAACTTCAATCAATTAAGCCGTGGTCTAGGCACCCAACACCAAGATGCAGTGGACCGCTTTCATACCGAAGAAATGACGCAGTTTATGTTTAAGTGAGAAATTAGTTTCATATTATGAGTCATTACGGTTTTTTGTCCGTCCTCATCAGCTATAACTACGCCTTTTCTACTCGCCACTATGAGATGCTGCCATTACTCCCCCACAACACCGTAGTCTTTGTAAGTAGGCAAGCGCTCTTTAATGTGACATGGTACTTAATTGTGTACAGCTGTAAGGTTCTATACCGTACCTTGGCTTATCCTTGGTTGTAGTTTAAATCAGTAAAATAAAATATTGCTGTACATTTGACACATCGCTATCTAGTCCCAAACTAAGCAGAGCTTGTACCTACTATGGGAACCAGATAACTGATACTACTACTTATAATATATAGAGAAACAACCAGACCTGGAACAAATATCTGTATATCGTGCAAACATTTGTTCCGCGGCATTCAGTATCTATGAATAATAAATGATTGCTCAGAAAAAATCAATCTGTACATAGGCGAACTCAAATATAGAAAGCATTCTCTACCATGCTAGAAAACCAGTTGTTGTAGGTAGTGCATAATAAGTAGAGGGAAAAGTTAACTTACAAACCAAGTTAAATTGACATAAGTAATTAAACCCAGGCAAGGTTACAAAGTATTTCTATCAACATACTTAATTATAAATAAATTTAGTAATACAGTGCATACACTAATAAATATCATTATATCGGTTCACGAATTGAACAGAAACATTGTCGGTCGAAACACCGATAAAATGGTACGTGATAAATCCCGTATTTATAATAATGATTGAAACAGATGACGATTTTTTATAAGGTAAAGATAAAATAATCATAGACTTACAATAATCATCGATAACAGATAATAAGCCCCAACCCTTCGAGTCTGAGTAGATACAGTACAGTAGAGCAGTACGTGTATGTCAATCAAGTTCGATAAACCATCGATTAAATCTACATTTACCTAATCCATGTCTTTACTGAGAACTAGGCACTTGCCTCACCGCCGGCGATGAGCGAGCAGCGAGTAGAGGTAGAAACTAGAAACGAGTTAGCCAGCAGCGAGAAGCGAATGTGTAGTTCCTTTATAGTTGTCTCGCTGGACTATAAAGTGAGTGAGCGAGTGCGGCGGGCGATACTCGCGCCACTCGCTGAGTGTTCATCTCATGGCGTGTGTTCTGACCGCCAGGCGAGCATCGCTGAGCGAGTGTTGTAATCGCTGAGACTAAATAGTGGAGAGCGGCTGGCCGGCAGTGTGAACGGCCAGCGATCAACTATTATTATAGGTACGTGTCTCTTTTACTGACACGGAATATATATCTTTTGTTAATTTCTTGAGTGAGAAAATAGTTGATATAGTTCGACCGAAACCGCTGTACCGCTCCTTAAGAAAGTACGGCAAGGTGGGAGCCGAGGAAAAAAGAGCAAGAGACACATGAAATCGATATTATCGGATAGATCTTATGATATCGTAAACGATATGTTTATATTATGTAACGATATGTTTATATTATATAACGATATGTTTATATTTTTATAAGTAACTAAATTGTCTACAGATATTCTGACATAGATTCTGCTTCAACTTCATCTTCCGTTTCGCTATCGGAACTTGAATCAGAGTCGTTCTGCAAATTTATTATTAATGGATCGATAATAATATCAAATCTACTATCGCGATCCCAGTAATTGTTTTCATTTTTTTGGACATGATGACGGTCTTGACATCACGAGATAGCGCTCGACCCATCTTTGGATATTTATCTCTTGTGCGTCTGACGATGGATCGGAGCGGCCTATACTTCCCTCCGTCTCGCCGTGCGCATACCTCAGGCGCGGTACAGCGGTTTTGGTCAAACTATAGCTAATAGCTTACTCGCCGGCGGTGAGACAAGTGCCTTGGCTTCTGGTGTCAGATTTCATTTTTTGATACAAATGTATCATTTTTGTACGGGGGTGACATAGTCACTGTGTGACAAAACCCCTCATTAAAAATAAAGAAAAAAAAATAAGTGCCTTGGCATATTCCGTCGGTATATTCCACCACTTTAGTTTATTCAGATCTAGCCTTGGTTTGCGGAACACGCGTGAAACGTATTCGTTTCAGTGAACAAGAGCATTGCTGGTTTAGTTTTCACATAATTTAGTGATGATGGCTCTCAGGAGTTCATAAGATCGTATAAGAACGACCTATTATGGAATAAAAATACAATAAGGTCCTATGAATTATGAGTATTAATTTATGCAAAAGCTTTTTGCTCGTTTAAAAGCCAGTGATTCATATTAAGACTCTAATTGTATTCATTCGCTCGACCGAGCAATAGCCCACGATATAGCTCGATACTTTGATGACATGAAATAGGTTTTGCTCCCATGGAAACAAGTTGGTCATATTACAAACTAAAATAGCTCTTAAAACTGTCATAATAGAAATTTTTTAATTCAGGTTAGGTCGGAAGCTTGGCGTCGACTTGCGTTCGCTAGATATCCAACGCTCTCGAGACCACGGCATAGTGACCTACAGGAATACTTTAATAGCTTGCAATTTATCAAATCCCACAAGCTTTAAAGACTATGCGAAGTATATTCCACCAAAAGTAAGTGTATCTTTTGTATTTACTTTGGAAAAGCAAAACACATCAAAGGAAAGAATACCAAAATATTATTTTTTTAAATTTATTATTTACTAAAATTTTATTAATATTATCTCACTTCAACGCCTTTCTGTTTGTCACCGAACCAATTAAAAATAAAGATACAAATTATTTAATTTTTTTTTTCAATTTTAATTTAATCTTAACATTATTCTAATTATCATTAATTGATCTATTCCTTTCTAATACCAAAAACTAATACCAATGGTATTTATTTATTATCGTAATACATGTTCTATTCCTAACGAATACCATATTTTAAATATTTATATGAAGTGCAAAATCTATTCCCAACGAATACCAAAACATAACTTTTGGTACAGTCACAGAAATAATTTAAGTAATATGTTTTCTAATAATTTAATATTAAGATCATAATACAATCCTAAACCTCAACAAATTCACTTCATTCTAGCATTTTTACTTACCATGTACTATATATATATATATATATATATTAGCTTTACTTGCATGTGAATCATTTGTAATTTTTTTTTACCTGTTAAAAAGGGTGAGTTTCCTCACTCTTATACATTAAATATAATCATATTATTAACTTTTGTGCCACAGGATGTCACTAGACTACAAGAAATTTATGAGAATTATAAAGACGTAGAGCTGATTGTTGGCGGGGCTTTAGAAATGCTTCTGCCAGACACGTTGGTCGGGCCTGTCTTCCAATGCATCATGACTGAGCAGTTCCGGAGAACTAGATGTGGTGACAGGTATTTCTATGAGAATGGAAAGTCTCCAGGCGCTTTTACTACTGGTAAGCTACGTCGTATAATTTAATGTTGATGGGTTGACTTAGTTTTCCGTATTCTAAGAAACGGTATGAAAATAAAAGAATAAAAATTACTGAATATTCGACTAACTTTTCAATTTACGCTTCAACTCTTAGTCTCTAAAAAAAAAATTCTCTTAAATTTCTTGAAAAATATTGTTGACAAGTTTCAAGTTTATAATATAGCCAGGACTACGGTTTTTCATACAAACTTTAACACATTTTCATCTCCTTTGGGGACGAATTTCTTAAAGTCCGTTCTTAGTACACGTCTACATCCTATAAAGAACATACCCTCCTAATCTGAAGCCTCTATCTAGGATTAGCGGTTTAGGCTGTGCGTTATGTCAGTCAGTCGGGCCTTTCATTCCTATATATTAAAAGATAATATATATTATTTTTTTAGTATAACATAATACAGGTATGTTTTTTTCATACAAATATTTTCATTAAAATCGAGTTAAGAATCCACCATCACCAATTAAGTTCACGTCCATGCTCGTTCGGACGCGGCGTACTGATATCAAAAATATAAGTCAAATAGGTTATTTTATCTAAGTAATTGATTGACGAAGTAAGTTGAAGACTAAAGTCTTCAACCAGTATGTGTTGCCAGTGATGACCTATGGCACTGAAACGTGGTCCTTTACTCATGGCCTCATGATTAAGCTCAAGGTCGCTCAACGAGCTATGGAGAGGGCTATGCTCGGGGTTTCTTTGCGTGACAAAATCCGCAATGAGGAAATCCGCAGTAGAACTAAAGTTGCCGACATAGCTCTCAAAATTAGCAAGTTGAAGTGGCAATGGGCGGGCCACATCACTCATAGAACCGATAAACGTTGGGGAAGAAAGGTTCTCGAGTGGAGACCACGGACTGGAAGACGCAGCGTATGATGATGATGAATTGATTGACAGGTATATTTATAATTATAAAAATCTATTGGGGTGTCCGAGCTTTCTTTAATACTTTTTATTCAGACTAAAACAATTAACAGCGGGGCAATGCAGCCAGTGTCTTGGGGACTTCCACCTGGTAGTAATCTGGAGAATGCTCTCTATAGACACTAAGTTCTTTTTTTAAAGATTTTTTAAATAATAGAATTTTCCGTGGGATAACAAAATAAAAATAATATACTCTCTATAGATCGTTTGCAACGGTCTTTAGATGATTCAACTGTTTTTTTATGTAGGTATTTTGCATTCATACAAATAATTGTATAGTATTTCTGTTAAATAATTATTTGATAGATAATATACTCATAATGAATATCTTGAACGTAGAGTGATGACCACTAACTTATGTATCTTACAGAACAACTAAGATCTATCCGTCAGGGTTCCACAATAGCTAGTTTACTGTGTAACAACATCGCCGGCATCGAATATATGCAACCTGAAGCGTTCCTGAATATTGACGGAAGGTAACTAATACTTTAATCATAATATTTTGATAGGCAACCCAGTAGAAACAAATTTCTCTATTCCGACGACCTCCGTGGCTCAGTGGGCGTATAGCCGGCTGAGACGCAAGGGTAGCGGGTTCGATTCCCACCGCGGAACAAATGTTTGCATGATCTACAGATATTTTATATGTAATTAGTGTTTGCCAAGTGCTCGGAGAGATTGCGCGTGTCTTTCGAATTATTACGACGTTTCGGTATTTGACATGAACGAGGACGATAATAGTGATAACTAATATTAGTACCTTGTGCAGTTATTATAGGTAGATCCCTCAAAACGCGAAACTGTTGGATTAGGCCAAGATTAAAGAGTCGCATTTGTTACAGTACTAGTAAAAGATTAAGTGATTCCATGATGTTTTTAGTTGATAAAAACACTGACAGGTCGCTAGTCCTTGAAAGCAGGCGGGCAACTGAATGAGCGTGAGAGGCGTGCCGCCGGGTAGGGTAATACGCGCGGGCGCAAGCCGCCGCGCCGCGCCCGCAAGATCGTTTCAAAATAAGGCTGCCGCCGCGCCGCGCCAGGTCGGATTAGATGTGTAGATAGCTTAAGGATCATCTCCTTTTTGGTTACCCTGGTAGATAGGTAATTTGGTGCATGGTCTGAAGTACCTTGTATAAGCGGCGGAGCCACAAATCGATTTTTGATTTCGAGAAAAGATCTGCTAATTACTGATTTAGAGTCGTTTGCAAATTGTAATTATTAAAAAAACAGCGTTACAGCACTCTGGACGGACAGATAGACGGACATAGCGAAACTATAGGAGCCGACTGCGGAACCCTAAATAGGATATAGGCCTAATAGGCTGTAAGCTGTATTCCCATCTGTTTCATCCGATTTTGATTTATTAAGAATTTATAAAATAGGTTTTTTTACTAGCCTATTTCTTTAGCGTTAATAATGTACCAAAAACCATCGGAGATCGGATATTATTTATGGGAGAACGTTATACCTTTTTGTTTGATAATTTATTTACTTACGTGTTATACTGGTATTTTTCAGAAACTCGTTGATGCCTTGCTGTGAGCTACCTCAGGTTGATCTTTCTCTGTGGAAGGAAAACGAATTATATGGAAGATGAAGCGCACATTATCTGTTAACATTCTTAAAGTATTTATTTGAAAATAAAATATAAGTTGATGTTATTTTTACTTTACTTATTAACTTACTTACTCCTATGGCTCAGCGACCCGAAGTGTATCTTGCCCTCCGATAAAATCAGTCGATATTTTGGTCTGTTCTGTGCAGCTTCCCGCCAGTTTTCCGCTTGTAGCTCACGCCAGGTCCGCTTCCACTACATCTTTCCAGCGGTACCGCGGCCGTCCAACGGGTCGTCGACCGGTGGGGCAACCGAGATACGTGTTGTGAACTTGTCGATCATCTCCCATTCTCTCTAAATGGCTGAGCCAGCGAAAGCGATGCGCTTTCGTTTCGCCGATGATGTTGTGTATTACTCGTGCGCGATAACTTGGGACCTGCTAGGAATGCGACTCCCCGACCGCTTCCCCTGCACTTCCCCGATGGCGCCCGAATTGTACCGTTCGCATCACTATTTTTTACTTAATTTATTTTTTACTCCCTGAGTAACATAATAAATTAGGTTAAAAAAACAAAGACGAAGCCGCGGGCGGCTGCTTGTTATGTTCGCTTTTTTGCGGGCGGTACAAACACGCCAATATGACGTCACCGCGCTCAGGTCCCAACTTATCGCACACGGGTAATACTTCCACTAGCTCCTCGATCTCTAAGTTCTTCCGTCCGCTCTGCGGATTGATCCCAGTATCTTACGGAGGACCTACCGCTCTGCCACCAAGAGTTTGTTCTCTTCCTTTAGTGTTAGCGTCCAGGTCTCACAGCCGTACATCAAAATCGGTCTAATAACAGTCTTGTAGGTCCGAATCTTAATCTAAGTTAAGATTCTAAGACTTTACACTTTGCTTATATAGGTTTAAGTATTATAAATATGTATGTTTGTCACACCACCGGAGAGTACTGTAAAATGCGCTTGAGTTATATAATAATTAAATAAATAACTGTAATAATATATTGGTAATTTGTTTTGTTCGTATTTTTAGTTTATTTTGACGACTGTTTATAAATTTCTTTTTATAAAAAGTAAATCCGTTTTTGGCCGTATGCTACGCTAACTATAAGTTTGTATCTTATATAATACGGGCTGTGGATTTTGTTAAATAAATAAAATAAAATTGCTAGACATTTCAATTAGTGATATCTAGCCCCAAACTAAGTAGAGCTTGGACCATGGGAACCAGATAATTGATAAAATACTTATACACGGTGTTTGGTAATATACTGACGACAATCAAGTGACGGTTTCTCAAAACAAAAAAAGGCTTCTCGAAAAAAAACTAATAGTTATATTATAAAATTTTAAAGAAAATCGACTAAGTTTAGGTGATTAATTCGAAATAAAACTTACTGCCTACTCTTGCAATCGACATCCAAAAATAAAGGCCGATTTGATATCTCTTTTGGAAATGGCTGCGGGTTTTGGGTTTAAAATGGGACAACAAAAGATATCTCGAGTCACCAATACAGTATTTGTGGTTAGATGGCAAGCATTATGCAATATCATAACATAAGTTTAATAGTGTTTGTTTTTACATGCCAAAATAAATTTCACATTTCTATGGTAAACATTTCACAAATTTATTTAATATGCTCATCAAAATAACCCCTTTCATTTATGTACGTATATTATCAAACACCCTTGATACTTTTACAAACACGTATAGGTATGAATATTATATACGCACACATATGTTCTGCGGTGGGAATCGAACTCGCTACCTGCTGCGTATAAGCCGATTATTCGCCCATTACGCCACGGAGGTCGTCATAATAATAATAATAAATTGTTAGTTACATCTTTAAGGTACCCCTTTGACAAGCTAAATAGGACTTTTTAAATTTTCGCGAACTTTACTCATGTTTTTAAGATACCTAGGGGTAAATAGATAAACGAACATGGCATTTAGTAAGGATAGTGATAGCAAAGAGAATACTAACTATGACGTAAGCTACTCACTATTTGTAATATATTAGTTATATCCTTTGCTGATTGAGTCGAATCTCACTGTGTACTTTAACTCAATCCTGTTTTGGAGACTCAAAAGTTACAGAAACATGTCATCCATTAAAAAAAGCATTATCAGAAGTATCGAGAGTGGTAAATATATCTATTTAATTTATTTATATTTAATTAGTACGGATAAACCAATTACACTAATTCATTTAAAAGAATTCAAAACATTAATTACATAAATTATATTAGGTTGGTAATTATAAATTATATTATATAAATTATATTAAGTTTCTTCGCATTTTTTAAGAAAATTCAAAACATTTTTTAATATTTAGTTTATTTACATTTAACTAAAGTATGTAGGTACCATTTTGTTTGATAACTTTTTGCCATTTTGTAGGTAGGGACATGAACCCATTGCTATAGAAATTTTGGGGCTTCTGATCAAAATACAGCGACAAGTAGTTTTGGCAGTCCTCGCGTGATGTTAACCTGACACTGCCTAAAGAATTCTGAAGAGACCGAAACAGGTGGAAATCTGAAGGTCAGAACTATACGGCGGATGCATTAACATCTCCCAGCCAAACTCTCTTAATTTTTGCTGAGTGGCTAAATATGTGTAAGGTCTAGCGTTATCATGATGAAAAACCACACCCCTTCTGTTGATTAATTCTGGCCGCTTTCTCTCAACTTCTTGCTTTAATCTCATCAGATGTTCGCAGTAGAGTTCAGAATCGATGGTCCTGCCTGGTGGTAACAACTCATAATGAATAATGCCCTTCCAATCCCACCACACACAGCATCACCTTGTTGCGAGTTAACCCGGGTTTCGCCACAGTCTGTGAAGCCTGACCGGTCTTTGACCACGACCTTTTTCGCACGTCTTGTCGTACGTAATCCACTTTTCATCACCAGTTATCAGCTTCTTCAAAAATGGTTCAGTTTCATTACGTCGTAATAAATAATCACAAATGAGTACACGGTTCATTAGGTTTCTTTCAGTGAGCTCGTGGGGTAACCAAATATCGACCTTTTTTGTGTACCCAGTTTTTTATCAAATGCGCCAAAACTGTTTTGTAGTCAATTCCTAGTTCTTCAGCTACGTCGTAACTACTGATACGCCGATCTTCCTCCACTTTTTCAAAAATGGCATCAATTTTGTCCGTAATAAGGCGACCAGAGCGACGTGCATCTTTGACATCAAAATTTCCGGATTGGAAACGCTTAAACCAAATTTGTGCTACTTTCACAGACACTGCACTAGGTCCATAAGCATCGCAAATTTTTTTCGCGGCTGGCGGTTTCATTTTTACTTTATTTGTTGTAAAATTTTAAAATGTATCGAATTTCTTCATTAGATTCACTCATCTTTACAGTACGCAAAACAAATAAAAATCACACATTTTCCTAATTTGAATTTGGAATTATCTTCTTTAAAATTTAAACTTTGAGTGATACCAAAACCAGCCAGATAAAAATAGTATAGCCAAAGAGATTTTATTACAAGTTCATACATACTAATGCGAAAAGACTTTTCCCCCAACCTATTACATTGGCGAATTAAAATAAAAATTACACTATAAATCTACGTAATATTTATTATACACATTAATTTAAATAAATTCATCAAATCACACACATAAATAATAAATTGAAATGTTAAACTATAGATCTATTAAAATGTAGTATTTGACCTATACGTAGTCGTACGTACGTGTACCTACTCGTATATGTATGACGTATAGTATATATGACTCCGGAGCAAATGGTCTGCTGTATGCAGGCCAGCATATCTGAGGATAGTTAGCGGGCTTTTCAGTCTCTGCGTAAAGTAATGTTACTTACCCGAAGATCGGTTGTTCTTCTCACTAAGAAAAAAAACGGGTGATAAATAAATTGAGCATGGCGAGATGAGGATATATTTAGCCACGATAATGGCGAAGGTACTTGAGCGTGTAATTCAAACTGTGTCACTTAAGTGAAGTCACTTAAGTGAGACTT
Source organism: Philereme vetulata (assembly GCA_918857605.2). Classification (NCBI taxonomy): domain Eukaryota; kingdom Metazoa; phylum Arthropoda; class Insecta; order Lepidoptera; family Geometridae; genus Philereme; species Philereme vetulata. The sequence goes on along the minus strand of OU975430.1, from coordinate 13,239,419 downwards.
CACTTAGGTGATACAGTTTGGCTTCCGTCCTCAAGTCTCGACAGATAAAACCGTATTTTCATTGAATCTCATAGGACACCCTTATAATACCTACTGTTACCCTATAATAGGTACCTATTGATAGCGTGCGTCTGAAAACGAGTTAATTCTCTTCTTAATATATTGTAACTAGGTGACCCGCCCGCGGCTTCGCACGCTTGAAATAAAGTAAATTAAAACTTCGGGATCAAAACTATATGAAACACTCTTGTCAAAGTGACGCGACTCTTCATGTAAATGACTTCACGTCAATGAACAACGGTTAAATTATATGAATATTATTCATACAAAAATACTAAAATCACGATTAAAAAATGGGGATTGGGGGTAGAAGGGTGAATTATTTTTCAAATCTGGCCCGGTACCGGGGCAGGACCACCGGGCCAGATGGGACTAATCCCATTATAATCAGTCGACCCGTTTCGGAGGAGTGCGACCACAAACACCGCGACACGAGATTTTATATATTAATGAGAGAAGGCAAAAGGTCGACGATATTGTAAAGATCTCAAGTCGTATGTGGCTTAGAACAGCGCAGGACAGAAGCGAATGGCGACAACGAAGAGAGGCCTGTGCCCAGCAGTGGGATGAAAAAGGCTGACGATGATGATGATAAAAGAGAGATATTTATTACAATTACCTACATACAATTAACGATGTGAAAATGGGATTTTGTACTTAGCAAACTACGGTACCGACTTAAATAAACAGTATAAAGTGGAGCATTTATAACGGATCTTGGCCAAGGTAAGAGTAATCGCTCTTATATCGTTCCTTGCACATACAAGAGTAAGTATTTAATCATTAATATAAATACAGGATTTATCACGTACCGTCTTATCGGTGTTTCGACCGACAATGTTAAAACTGATAAAACTGTACGTGATAAATCCCGTATTTATAATAATGATTAAAATCAATCACGAATGTTTTCTAATTAGATATTTACTTTATTTCCAGGCACGTGAGAGTTCCACAATAGCTTATTTAACAGCTCGGTACACATAAAATTAATTTACTGAGCAAATAAAATGCCAATAAAATAAACCAATGAGATAAAAAATACACACTTATCACATGTTTTGCTTAAATTAAACCACTTTTAGGGTACTTTACGCGAGTAATTTTGGTTTAGGTGGCTTTAATTTCCATTACGATATATCTAACTGGTGCTTAGCGGGTTATACATGCCTTCTGAAGTTAATGAAGCTAATGAAGTTGGGTTTAACAAAATTTAAATTTCCGGGCCCGCGTAAATACTCAGATAAATTTCACTCAGGTTGACTAATCAACACTAAGTTATGCTGCACTATGGTTTGCTATACTCTATTTAGCTAGTTCTATCCTCATTATATATGGTGTTGTAATTTAAACTAGTTATATTGAAGGTACGATTTCTACGCAATAAATAAGAAAATTATTATTATCATCAAAATCTCGAGAAAATCGATAAAATTCTGCTCGGCAAAATGTTGGAGAACTAGCGTATTGTACGGTGCCAAAGATCATTAAAAAGTTACTACGAGCCGTTCAACAACCTCGCTCGTTCACTGACCCTGCCCAGTCAATACCCATCCCGGTCAATACACCCAACCAATAGAGGTAAGCACCTACAAATAAGACCCAAAAACAAAAAAAAAAGTGTTGGATAAAAAAACATGAAAATAAACACCAAAAACGAATTGTAGAAAGTCATCACGACAATACCTTATTTCTATTTATTACAGAAACACATTTCAACAATTTACTAAAGGTGTAAAACAAGTACCTAGGTACATTATGTAACATCTGACCACCACGCGCGCTCATTGCTCAAATCAAATAACGCGCGCTTCCTCGGTTCCCCGGTTACACATTTCCGGCCCTTTTGCAAAAATCACTCCCACAAAGCGAGAGGAAAGATGTTACACATCAAAAATAAGATGAAAACAAAACCATGAAATATATGCACGGTGTTGTAAAATATAATCACAATGAGTTTTCTCTATGCAACCTATCGCGCGTCGCTCGGTTGCGTTCTGTTTTATTTTGGCGACTTTAGCGTCGCCGCACACGTCCCACGCGCCACAGTCACAAAACGCCGCCACCGACCTGCGGACTGCATTTTTTGTATATAAACTCACCGCACGGTTGACACCAGTGATCGCTACATGCCACGAGATGCCGCTTCTCAAGTCGTGTGGTCGTGTGGCCGCCACTGACCATACGTGAAGGAACAAGTGACTGTCACGCGCTTCTGCTTTTAAGTGCTTGGATCATGTCCAGGGCGGCTTAATACTACTAATCCAACCTATTATTCTGACTATTATTCCATGCGTTCCGTTCCGCTGGTTCTCGTTGAGGGCGTATCGCTGAGCGAGTGTTGTAGTGGCTGCGACAAAATATTGGAGAGCGAGTTCTCGTCCATTAAGCTAATGGAGGACCGGGATGAAATGAGATTGCAGTCTTCAGCTGATATGTCGGCATACTGCGTGCTTAATAGACGAATCTCGAAATCTATGCGACACGATCTGCGTACCTTTAATACATCTCGTATTAAGGTCGCAATAGAAAGGAACAAAGGTTCAAAAGTGTTTGCAAAGCATTCGTCTATAGGGCAAAGCCAAATGACTAAGCTGAAGACCGACAGCGGCACTATCATTTCGTCGAAACCGGAGATTCTGAGAGAGGTTGAAAAGTTCTATGGACAGATGTACACCTCAACACAAAACCCCGTTGGTCAGTTGGCTCAGGACACCAGAGCCAAACTAACCCGACACTATACCGAAGGCATCCCGGAAATCAGCCTGTACGAGATTAGGATCGCTCTGAAACAGCTTAAAAACAACAAGGCACCAGGTGAGGATGGAGTTACGACAGAACTTCTGAGAGCGGGTGGAAAACCGGTACTTCAAGTCCTCCAGAAGTTATTTAACTCCGTCGTCCTCGAAGGAACATCTCGCCACGTTTACAAGCTGTTTTCGAGAGTGATTACGAACCGTCTCGCACGCAGGTTCGATGACTTCCAGCCTCCCGAACAAGCCGGTTTCCGAAAAGGCTTTAGTACCATAGACCACATCCACACGCTACGCCAGATTATACAGAAGACCGAGGAGTGTAATCGGCCGTTATGTCTAGCGTTTGTGGACTATAAAAAAGCCTTCGATTCAATCGAGACCTGGGCGGTACTGCAGTCTCATCAGCGATGCCAAATCGACTATAGGTATATCGAAGTGTTGAAGTGTTTGTATATTAACGCCACTATGTCAGTACGTCTACAGGACCAGAGTACGGAACCAATCCAATTGCAGAGAGGCGTGAGACAGGGATACGTAATTTCTCCGAAACTGTTCACGAACGCATTGGAGGACGTTTTCAAACTCTTGGTCTGGGACAGACTTGGCATCAATATCAATGGCGAATACATCACTCACCTTCGTTTTGCCGATGATATATGATTATGGCCGAATCGCTCGAGGAACTCGGTACCATGCTCAACGACCTCAGTAGGGTCTCCCAACAGGTGGGTCTTAAAATGAACATGGATAAGACGAAAATCATGTCAAATATCCATGTTGCGCCCGTACCGGTAGTTGTTGGGGGCGATACTCTCGAAGTTGTCGACGAATATGTATACCTAGGACAAACTGTCCAATTAGGTAAGTCCAACTTTGACAAAGAGGTCGCACGAAGAATCCAACTCGGCTGGGCAGCGTTCGGGAAACTTCGCGATATCTTCTCGTCCAAAATTCCCCAGAGCCTGAAGACTAAGTCTTCAACCAGTGTGTGTTGCCAGTGATGACCTATGGCACTGAAACGTGGTCCTTTACTCATGGCCTCATGACCAAGCTCAAGGTCGCTCAACGAGCTATGGAGAGGGCTATGCTCGGGGTTTCTTTGCGTGACAAAATCCGCAATGAGGAAATCCGCAGAAGAACTAAAGTTGCCGACATAGTTCTCAAAATTAGCAAGTTGAAGTGCCAATGGGCAGGCCACATCGCTCGTAGAACCGATAACCGTTGGAGAAGAAAGGTTCTCGAGTGGAGACCACGGACTGGAAGACGCAGCGTAGGCCGGCCCCCCACAAGGTGGACCGACGATCTAGTAAGAATCGCGGGGAGCCGTTGGGCGCAAACGGCTACCAACCGCTCGTTGTGGCGATCTAAGGGGGAGGCCTATGTTCAGCAGTGGACGTCTACCGGCTGATGATGATGAGTTCTCGTCGGCAGTGTGAACGGCCAGCGATCAACTATTAATATACGTATTTTACTAACACGGAATCTATATCTTTAGTTCGTTTCTTGAGCGAGAGAATACATAGTTGATAGCTAATCGCTTACTCTCTGGCGGTGAGCGAGAAGCAAGTAGAACTAGAAACTAGAAACGAGTTGGTGAGTAGCGAGAAGCGAGTGTATTGCTTCTATAGTTGTCTCGCTGGGCTATAAAGCGAGTGAGCGAGTGCGGCGGGCGATACTCATCATCTCACGGCGTGTGTTTTGACCGCCAAGCGAGTCTCGCTGAGCGCGTATCGCTGAGCGAGTATCGCTAAGCGAGTGTTGTAGTCACTGCGACAAAATAGTGGAGAGCGAGTTCTCGCCGGCATCGGCACTGGGAACGGCCAGCGATCAACTATTATTATATGTACGTGTCTCTTTTACTGACACGGAACCTATATCTTTTATTCGTTTCTGGAGCGAGAAAATAGTTGATAGCTTACTCGCCGGCGGTGAGACAAGTGCCGTACGCTAGTTAATAGGTACTATATGGTGATTTATTAACAACAACGTATTTTTAGCTGTTTTTTCGCTCGTCAATATTGGTCCCTCTATGGTGGTCTTTCATCTGAAATGTTTGTCCAGCTAATTCTGCATCCTTCCACCAACCAGGCACTATGTCAGGCACCTTCAATTGCTATGCCACAGATCGTCCACAGCCCGACTTTACCCGGTGCTACCACTGCTGGATAAGGCCTCTCTAAGTTTGTGCCATCCACCACAATCCTGCGCTAGTCTCATCCATCGACGGCCAGTAACTTTGACTACGTCGCGTCGTCCACCCATCTCGCTATCGGACATCCTACATTTTTATAGCCACTATTCGGTCGTCACCTTACTCCAGCTATCATCACCAGGCCTCGCTAAAAACTCTGAGACTCTGAGATGTAGTAATGTTCTGTGTGTGTGCCTGTCAGACGGGAAACCTACTATTACTTTATTGAAAACTATCTTCCACCCGCGGATTCGCACATGTGGTTTGTCAATAAAAAGTAACCTATTTTTTATTCCAGGTCTAATCTATCTTTAGATTATTTTTTATTCAATCGGTCTAGCCGTTACAACGTGATCAATTAACGAATAAACAAACATCCAAACTTTCACATTTATAGTGCTTGTTGACTTTGACTTTGACTCAACACGTCGTAACGGCTGAACCGATTTCGATGAAGTTTAGTATATACGTAGAATATAACCTGGTTTACCACATAGGTTACTTTTTATCCAATAAATCAGTTTCCATGGCAAAAAATGGGGCGTCAAGTCAAGTTGCAACAGCGAGTTTAGCTTTATTTCTAGGTTGCTTACACATTTAGGAGAGTAACGCGTACGAAGTCGCGGGCAACAGCTAGTTAAAATTAAAAAATAGCTACTTATATTTACTTACTTTACTAATTTTTCCTAAATAAAAATCTCAATATTATATTTTATGCTCAACACAATTCACACTAATTTCCTGCCGGACTTTCCACTTTATAAATCTGAGCGTTTCGGAAGTTTGGATTTATTATGAGGATATTGTTGGTACGCGACGCGACGTGTCGAGAATTATTAATAGACAAGCATACAAGCAAACAGATCCGATGAAATTATATCCACTTATAGTAAGAAACCTAGAGAAAATAAATATTTACCTACTTGGTGTACCAATGTTGGTTTTATAGTGAAAGTTCAATTAATGAAGAAAACAAATAAAAAATCAAATAACAGTAAGCATAATAGGCCAGTTGTGTAATTAAGATAAAAAAAAGAATAAAAGAATATTTATTGCCAAAATGATCTTACACAATCTAACAGTTTAGGTGAGGCCCAAACTAGCCATAAAAGCCTGTATCTTGAGTCTCTGGAGCTCCAGTTACCTAAATTTTAAAACATTATCATGACGATTTTTACAGCAAGGAAAGTGTTTGGCTATGTTAGCATTAATATTTAAGTCATTATAGTATAGGTAATAAAAAAAGCAAAAAAGAAAATATATTTACGATTGGCTAAAAAATGTCTGATCATATTGATGAGTCTTTCGAGCACTGAAGTTTTCGGGAATTTTCTTACACCCTCTTAGCATCAAACCTAGATCAAAGGAAACCTTTGTGTACCTAATGGATGGAGGAGGTCCCCTTGAACTATCCGACTTACCACTATATATGTTCCAAGAAGTTTGGGTTTGGAAATGTTTTGGTTAGTTTAGTGCAACATTAACATGTACTTTGCCCTGTTCCATTCTAATTCAGAGATCATATCTATTATTTTCGACGACCTCCGTGGCGCAGTGGGCGTATAGCAGGTTGAGATGCAGGAGGTGGCGGGTTCGATTCCCGCCACGGAACAAATGTTTGCATGAGCTACAGACATTTGTTCCGTGTCTGGGTGTTTTTCTATATATTATAAATATGTATTTACAAGAAAAAAAGTATTTAAGTATTCTATTAGTTATCTGGTTCTCATAGTACAAGCTCTGCTTAGTTTGGGGCTAGATAGCGCTGTGTGAAATGTCCAGCAATATTTATTTATTATTTATTACCAGTCTTTTTAAATACTTAAAATAAACAATGTTTTGTCCCCGTACTGTCTCTAAGCACCGAACGTAACAAACCTAAGAAAGATTTACCGTGATTTGATAGGTTTTATATCACAGAATAGAGAAAACACAAGAAGAAGTGTACACACGGCTACACATCAAGCTATAATTCCAGTATATGCTGACCTCAAATTGTGTAGGCTTTTCGTAGAATGAGAGGTCAGCTTATACTGGAAATGCATAGCTTGATGTGTAGCCGTGTGTACGCGCCTAGTGCTGAAGTGTCAACATTTACTCTAAATAGAGTAGTTGTACGCGAACGCCTTTAGTTACTCTGTGACCGTCGTCACGCGTGACGTGTTTTACAGTTTTCAATTTAATTAAGTTACGCATTCTTGTGTCACCCCAAAATGTAAAAACCGGCCAAGTGCGAGTCGGACTTGCGCACGAAGGGTTCCGTACCATAATCTATAAAACGGCAAAAAATCACGTTTGTTGTATGGGAGCCCTTTTAAATATTTGTTTTATTTTATTTTAATTTAATTTGTTTTTAAAGAGAATATATAACTAAATATTCTGTGAATATTTCAAGCATCTACCTATTTTCGTTATCAATATCGAGCAAAAAAATCATGTTTGTTGTATAGGAGCCCTTAAATATTAATTTTATTCTGTTTTTCGTATTTTTTGTTATAGCGGCAACAGAAACACATCATCTGTGAAAATTTAATCTGTCTAACTATTACGGTTCATGAGATACAGCCTGGTGACAGACGGACAGACAGAAGGACAGACAGACGGACAGCGGGATCTTAGTAATAGGATCCCGTTTGACCCTTTGGGTACGGAACACTAAAAATTCAGCTGGACTCGAAAGAAAAAACAAGATGGGATAACATTTCATACGTAAGTAGCGCATTTAGATGTTGTGTTATTGGTTTACTGAATAAATTCTTCGGTTTGTAATTGTTGTAAATAATGATCCTCCATTATATTGGTTGCCAAATATCGAGTGTTATTATTTTCCCTACTCTAGAATTCTGAGATTAAAAACGTTTAATAGTTGTAGTTTTAAATTATACTAGTGGTTCGCCCTGCACTCGCGTTCGATCTCACAAATCTCCCAAAAAAAAATTAAGGCGATTTGTGCAACGATGCCTAAATGTATTTAGTGACTAAATATGATTTAAGTAGTTTTCAAATCATACAAATCTGTCTAAGTCAAACATGTTTAGTCGCTAAATACGTTTAGGGATCGTTTTGCAAACCGGCCTTGATATTTGATTAATAAAATAGTGCCATAGTTACATTAGTTGTATCTTACAAAAACATTTACCCCAAAATGGGTATATAATGATTAAGCTAGCAACATTACGCGGGTGAGGGTGAGGTGGGCGCGGGACGCGCGTTTTGTTTTATGTACACAGCGCACGGCTTGCACTCACATACAGCTGAATGCGTCTTCTGGTGTTTTATCTATTCTGAGGTTTATATATTACTCTTTGTTTTGAATTAATAAATACAAATGTATATTTAGTTTGGATGTTTCTTATTTAAATATCAAACAGAATGCGTCAGATCTTAGACTGTATCCAGCACTTTATTTAATGATCCAAAATGTCTTCAAGTTTCTATACAAAACCACATCTATCACATCTTGCCTCGCTTGTAAGATGTAATCTAAGATTACTATTTAGATAACCAACCAATAAGGAAATTGGCAGCGTCATACCTATTTATTACGTAATGACACGTAAATTTTTAACAAAAATATAAGCCACTTCAGATAACAGTAAAAACCAAACTAGTCTACCAATTGTGATGAAATTACCATGAGATGAATCTAAAAGTATATCATTTCAAATAAAAAAACTAATTTTCCAAATTGGTTGTTAAGTAACTGAGTTCTGAACTAACAAAGATAACAAAATAAAAATTAAACAAATTTAATACTTATATGTGATTTCTCATGGATGCCATTGTCAGAACTAAACCAAATGTAAATGGGACCACACTGGAAGCACCAGATTTTAAATAAAAAAAGAATCATAAAATCGATTCATCCAGTCGAAAGTTCTGAAATAACAAACATAATAAAAAAACGAGTGTGCTTTAGACCACACAACTGAAGCAAAACTTCTTTTGCAAAATAATAATTTTTAAAATTGTTCAATTACAAAATTGTCCACACGTCTGTATGTCGATCAGTTTATATTCATTCTGGACAGATGCAAATCGCACTCGCACATTAACGTTTAAAAATATATGAAACCTCTCAACTTACGTTCGCACTTTTCGTAACACATTCACCAGCTTACTCTCCAAGTCAAGGTGCGTAAAGAAGTTTTACTTTAAAAATACAGTCGAATTGAGAACCTCCTCCTTTTTTAAAGTGGGTTAAAAACAGTGATCGCTTTGTGTATGTTTTTAACAGATATATCGACTTACTCTTTTACTCAGTGATCAATAATAATAAATAAATAATAAATACTGCTAGACATTTCACACAGCGATATCTAGCCCTAAACTAAGCAGAGCTTGTACCATGGGAACCAAATAACTGATAGAATACTTATATACATTTTTTTTGTTAATACATACATAAAATATATAGAGAAACAACCAGACCCGGAACAAATATCTGTAGATCATGCAAACATTTGTTCCGCGGCGGGAATCGAACCCGCTACCTCCTGCATCTCAGCCGGCTATACGTCCACTGCGCCACGGAGGTCGTCAATGATCATGCAATCAACTTTGACGAAATATCGGGACACTCAAAAACTCACAAAATCTTGGTTAAAACAAGGCCGATTACCTAATTCCCTTATGCGTTACATCGACGTCGCCTGTAGAGTATATCATTAGTTTAGCAATAAGCAAAGTTTGGTTTGGGACACATCCCATAACGCTTGCAAGTTTTGTTTATATTAGTTTCCGGGTTTTACGAGTAGGATGCCTTCGGTCCCGCGGACAAACAAGACTATTTATTACCTTTTTGCATCCTTTCGATTTATCAACTTTACCTATAGCTTTATCGCATAAACAAACGAAATAAAAACCCAATGTAAGTTTTTGTAATTATGTACTTACCTACCATATATAAATAATAAGTGAAGAAGAGAAAACATTGCGCGCACGCAGGAGGATGAGATTTGACATCGTTAAAGTTTATATGGAGAAAGAATGGCGTTAAAAAAATGAATAACGGCCGAATATGACCACTGTGCACTGGGAACTAGTTATCATAAAACCGTAAAGGCCCATTTACACGGTGGAAGTTACTTGCCTGTTACATACAATTAAATTAAATAAATAAATATTGCTGGACATTTCACACAGCGCTGTCTAGCCCCAAACTAAGCAGAGCTTGTACTATGGGGACCAGATACTGATAGAATACTTATATACATTTTTCTTGTAAATACATAATACATATAGGGGAAACAACCAGACCCGGAACAAATATATGTAGATCATGCAAACATTTATTCTACGGCGGGAACCGAACCCGCTATCTCCTGCGTCTCTGGCGGCTATTCGCCCACTGCACCACGGAGGTCGTCAAATTGAAGCAATATTTGACTTGCACGATCTAAACAACACGTAACATTCTTGATCTGTTATATAAGTTTTGTTTCAAATCTTTTCTTGGTGTAAACAGCACATGCTATAATTTCTGAAGCAATTCTTGTATTCAACTGGATTCTCTCTTCATTTGCCAAAACCAAATCCGTCAACTCTAAACTCCTGTGCAAATGGTGCTAGTGTAGCATCACGATTCTTATAATTTATAATTTATAAACACTTATTATTGCGATAAACATCAATGTTTTTAATAAACACAGAAGCTTCTAAAACTTTCAATACTTGAATGAAAAACTCGCCCACGCAAATATGTACGTGCAATACTTGAAGAAACCCGCCAATAAATTGTACACGCACATACAAGCCTGTGGTAAGACAAATCTAAACTTGTAAGCAATAATCTTCTAAACATAATTGTATTGATGTAAACAAAAGACATTTGCAATAACTTTTGGTCAAGACTTTCATTCATAATTGCATTCCATTTTTAAGGGTTCCGTACCCAAAGGGTAAAACGGGACCTTATTACTAAGACTTCGCTGTCTGTCTGCCGTCTGTCTGTCTGTCCAGGCTGTATCTCATGAACCGTGATAATTAAACAGTTGAAATTTTCACAGATGATGTATTTTTGTTGCCGTTATAACAACAAATGCTAAAAATAGAATAAAATAAATATTTAAGGGGGGCTCCCATATAACAAACGTGATTTTTATGCTCGTTTTTGCTCGATATTGATAACGGCAACAGGTAGACGCTTGAAATATTCAAAGAATGCTTGTTATGTATTCACTTCAAAAATAAATAATTAAATTTAAATAAAATAAATATTTAATGGGGGCTCCCGTATAACATACGTGATTTTATTGCCGTTTTTATAGATAATGGTACGGAACCCTTCGTGCGCGAGTCTGACTCGCTTTTGGCCGGTTTTTTTTACTTATATCCTCGTGTAAACAGTTGCTTACAATTCTGGAAGGTCAACTATTGCGCACTATTGATACAAGAAAATAGCATCATGTAAATGGGCCTTAAAACTGTGAACAAAATTAAACGGTTTTAATTTTACTGCTTTACATTAGCGCAAAAGAATTTAATGTCCATAAAAATTCAGATAGGTTTTTAAGGCATTTGTAAGAATATTTATTCTACCAATATTGTTAGATATTTGTATCATGAGCTGTGATTATCTTTATGCGTCATGTTTGTTACTAATTATTTTCCAAAATATCGACGCAGGTACAATCAATTTAAAAATTGAAACTAATGATTTAGTGAAATTAATAAATGGAATAGTAAACACGGATATGTTTAAAAGCTTTGCAGCTCCACTTCTTCGGAGATCTCCAGTAAGCACTCGCGATCTTTATAACAACCCGTATCACCCTGAAGACGATACAGAGATCAGAGATATCACGAAAGAAGTTGTTAATGACTTGCCTATGTCAAGAAACATTGAAAAAGATGCCAAAGGTTACCCTTTACGTGAATCTAAAATAGAGAAAGAAAATGATATTTTCATCTTAGGTCAAGATGAGAAAAGTGATGAGTTTTTACGTTCAAACGCACCTAACGGAAAAACTGAAATCAAAACAGAACCCAGTATCGCGAAAGAATTATCAAAAAATGATATCACCAAGGAAAAACTTGATGATATGCATAATTTTAAAGTAATACAGAAAAGATTTTTATTAAAGAAATTGTAAAATATTTGCATTACAATTCATTTGCCTGTAACAAAATATTATCCTCGCCTATTTTCATTTCTGTTACATCCCAAAGTTGAAGAAAGAAAAGTTGAACGCTTTCTCAAAGTTGTACTATAAAATTCTATCTGAATTTCAATGAAAATAAAAAAAAATATCTACTTCAGCAAAACATACAGCATATACATTAGGTACCTATATGTATTTAACATCTGTATTAACAAGTACATTTCATTCATTTTACAACAAACAAATGTTACTACAAAACATACAGGATTCAACATTTAGAAGTTTACAGAAAACAGATGTTACGCTGATAGAAAATCAATGAAACAGTAATCTATGGCACCCACACTAGAATCAATCTGTATCGTCGGCTATACGATACGATCAACAATAGTTAGACTTATATAGCTTATATAGACTTAATAGCTTCAGAGTTACGTGTAGGAACATATTAAATCATATACTCGTACATTCACACTATTTGGATGTTTGTTTGTTACTCAATCACGCCGTAACGGCTGAACCGATTTCAATAAAACTTAGTATATACGTAGATTATAAACTGGTTCTTCATATAGGTTACCATTTATCTCATAAATCAGTTTCCATGGGATAAAAATGGGGTGTCAAGTCAAGTTGCAAGAGCGAGTTTAGCTTTATTTCTAGGTTACCTACACATTTAGTATTGTAACGCGTACGAAGTCACGGGCAGCAGTTAATTCTTTTATAAACAATCATTATAAGTACCTGCCTACCAGAATATGAAAATATACAGGGTGTCGGGTTTCATGTGGTCCAAACGAAAATTCTATCGAGGGACCCATGTGGCTACACTAATCACCCCCATTAATAATCTACGATTTTGTGTTATTTTACCGACATTATATATTGTAATTTGTCAAAGGATGGATAAATGGATTTAATTTGATTGAATACGTAATAATAATAGTTTAATTTATTATTGGTAGTAATTAGTTTTCTAGTGTCAATTAGTACCTAATAATAGTATGTGAAAGTTAGCTTGTAATAGTAGTGCTAGTAATCCTGTTACTAATTTAGGTCCAACATAGTTGGTATGCCTAGGCTAGGACAAACTGTCCAATTAGGCAAGTCCAATTACGACCAAGTGGTCGCACATTAAAAAAAATATTTAAAAAAATTCTTGGTCGCGAAGGAACAGGCAGTAAAATTGACGTTTCAAAGTGATCCTTGTGATTTTAATGAATAAAAGATTTTGACTTTCACTTTGACTTTGCACGACGAATCCAACTCGGCTGGGCAGCGTTCGAGAAATTTCACGATATCTTCTCGTCCAAAATTCCCCAGAGCCTGAAGACTAAAGTCTTCAACCAGTGTGTGTTGCCAGTGATGACCTATGGCACTGAAACGTGGTCCTTTACTCATGACCTCATGACCAAGCTCAAGGTCGCTCAACGAGCTATGGAGAGGGCTATGCTCGGGGTTTCTTTGCGTGACAAAATCCGCAGAAGAACTAAAGTTCCCGACATAACTCTCAAAATTAGCAAAATTATAAATTTGAAGCGGCAATGGGCAGGCCACATCGCTTGTAGAGCCGATAACCGTTGGGGAAGAAAGGTTCTTGAGTGGAGACCACGGACTGGAAGACGCAGCGTAGGCCGGCCCCCCACAAGGCGGATCGACGACCTAGTAAGAATCGCGGGGAGCCGTTGGGCGCAAACGGCTACCAACCGCTCGATGTGGCGATCTAAGGGGGAGGCCTATGTTCAGCAGTGGACAACTTCCGGCTGATGATGATGATGATTATTATGTTGTAGTTCGTACACTCGACCCTAAGTAGTGAATTGACGTAGTCATCGTAATACAATCACGTAATTATTATTATTATCAAAATTTCATAGTGTATGCACCACCACCGCATTTTTGTGGCATACTTAAGACTTTGTTGCCGGAAATATTTTTATTCGTTTAAGTCCCGGTATAACTTTGAGTGGTATACCGGGCGCAGTAGGCGAATAGCCGGCTGAGACGCAGGAGGTAGTGGGTTCGGTTCCCGCCGCGGAACAAATGTTTGCATGATATTTGTTCCGGGTCTGGTTGTTTTTCTATATATTATAAGTATGTATTTACAAAAAAAAGTATATAAATATTCTATCAGTAAAGTTATCTGGTTCCAATAGTACAAGCTCTGCTTAGTTTGGGGCTAGATAGCGCTGTGTGAAATGTCCAGCAATATTTATTTATTTTATCAACTCTAATGTACATGATACCTCTGAATAGTTTTCTTTATCTTTGAATCGTATTTTGTTCTGAAAAGACATTCAATCAAAACAGCTTTATGAACTGTGAACTTATATCGGAAACAAATCAATGTCTCTGGCAGACGGTGTAAATTATGGAAATCTTCTTTATAATATTAAAGAAAGCAAATATTTGAGGGTCATTTCAAGCGTGGTTTCGTTTGAAGACGAGATTACTTTATTTGAGAGAGAATTTCGTTTCGGGAACATCAAAATAAATCGTTCAACACAAAGTAAACGTTTAGCACTACGAGGGAATTAAAATTACACGACTAACAAGTACCGCTATCAACACTTACTTAGCGTTAGCGACTGAAACTACCTAAGTATATTGTTTTAGTCGACACATTAGTTATTTGTTATACAAGAGTGCAACCGCGCGCTCAATTTTGATGACCGAGCAAGCGAAGGATTCTAAAACTGAATTCTGAGCGTTAACGAGGGAATCAAAAGAGCACGAGGTGAAAAATCTTTGCACTCGAATGCAACACGTATCTTTTTATCCCACCTCAGCGAGGAAATGATTAAATGCAAAAAAAAGTAATACAATAAGGAGGGCTCGAGTCTGAGTTTTTAACAAATTAAAAAAGGTTATATGATAAATTCGGCACCATGGAGGTAGAAGTAAATAGGTTTAATGATATTTTGAATGCACCAACTTAGTGCACACGATGTTCAATAAGACACCCTTTCTTTTAACCCATTTGTTTAACTAAAATCCGCAAGTCAACAATCCGGTGAGAGCCCACATCCAACTCGGAATGAGTTTCAAGAGCTATGGTTTTCGTAGATGTTTATTGAAGGTTGTTTAGTACAGCCAGTGAAATTGAATCCAGAATCAATTATTTGGGGTAATCGAAGCGGCTTAGCGAGGGTTGGAAAATCAAGGGGAGATTAGTCCTTTGTAATAGGACAATTGCTAAAACTGAAGCCTATTTAATCTTATATTTATATATATATGAACTTTTTATAGTTAGCCATTTAATAAACTCATTAGACGTAAAAAAGAAAGAGTTTTATAGATTTGACAATTCTTTATTAGTTTAAATGAAAACTTGGAAATAACTTGAGGAATAGTTGGTGGATAGGTACTAAAGAGCCTAGAAAACATCATGGCGTACCTGCTTATTATCAGTGCGGTGCCAGAACCAACAAAGTATTAGGTATAAGTAGCGCTAGCTTTTATCTCTAAGAAAATAAATGCCCGATTCTATAGTGAGCTTAGATTCATTACGAGTTTGAATTATAAACGAGGAGACAAATCAAGGTCACAGACATAACCAAGAGCATTAGCAAACTAAAGTGATAATTGACGGGGCACATAGCTCGATAAACTGACGGCCGTTGGGGCAGAAAGGTTCTAGAGTGGAGATCATGCGCTGGAAAGCGCAGTCACCCCTCAGTTTGCCCCCTCACTATATGGAAAGACAACTTGTAAGGCTGCTTTTCCACCAGAGATGTGCTGTGCAGCTAAACTGTGAGGATGTAAAAGCTAAGCTATGAAACTATGTGACCGTTTCCACTGATACTAAGCTATGTAGCGGAGCGAGTAAGATGTGCAAACGCGGGCCTACTGAGTACTCTGCTCTTCACATAGCTACCACTCGCGACCATCCATAGCACGCATCCGTTTCCACTGATACTAAGCTATGTAGCGGAGCGAGTAAGATGTGCAAACGCGGGCCTACTGAGTACTCTGCTCTTCATATAGCTACCACTCGCGACCATCCATAGCATGCATCCGTTTCCACTGATACTAAGCTATGTAGCGGAGCGAGTAAGATGTGCAAACGCGGGCCTACTGAGTACTCTGCTCTTCACATAGCTACCACTCGCGACCATCCATAGCACGCATCCGTTTCCACTGATACTAAGCTATGTAGCGGAGCGAGTGAGATGTGCAAACGCGGGCCTACTGAGTACTCTGCTCTTCACATAGCTACCACTCGCGACCATCCATAGCATGCATCCGTTTCCACTGATACTAAGCTATGTAGCGGAGCGAGTAAGATGTGCAAACGCGGGCCTACTGAGTACTCTGCTCTTCACATAGCTACCACTCGCGACCATCCATAGCACTCATCCGTTTTCACTGATACTAAGCTATGTAGCGGAGCGAGTAAGATGTGCAAACGCGGGCCTACTGAGTACTCTGCTCTTCACATAGCTACCACTCGCGACCATCCATAGCATGCATCCGTTTCCACTGATACTAAGCTATGTGGCGGAGCGAGTAAGATGTGTAAACGCGGGCCTACTGAGTACTCTGCTCTTCACATAGCTACCACTCGCGACCATCCATAGCACGCATCCGTTTCCACTGATACTAAGCTATGTAGCGGAGCGAGTAAGATGTGCAAACGCGGGCCTACTGAGTACTCTGCTCTTCACATAGCTACCACTCGCGACCATCCATAGCACGCATCCGTTTCCACTGATACTAAGCTATGTAGCGGAGCGAGTAAGATGTGCAAACGCGGGCCTACTGAGTACTCTGCTCTTCACATAGCTACCACTCGCGACCATCCATAGCATGCATCCGTTTCCACTGATACTAAGCTATGTAGCGGAGCGAGTAAGATGTGCAAACGCGGGCCTACTGAGTACTCTGCTCTTCACATAGCTACCACTCGCGACCATCCATAGCACGCATCCGTTTCCACTGATACTAAGCTATGTAGCGGAGCGAGTAAGATGTGCAAACGCGGGCCTACTGAGTACTCTGCTCTTCACATAGCTACCACTCGCGACAATCCATAGCACGCATCCGTTTCCACTGATACTAAGCTATGTAGCGGAGCGAGTAAGATGTGCAAACGCGGGCCTACTGAGTACTCTGCTCTTCACATAGCTACCACTCGCGACCATCCATAGCATGCATCCGTTTCCACTGATACTAAGCTATGTAGCGGAGCGAGTAAGATGTGCAAACGCGGGCCTACTGAGTACTCTGCTCTTCACATAGCTACCACTCGCGACCATCCATAGCATGCATCCGTTTCCACTGATACTAATCTATGTAGCGGAGCGAGTAAGATGTGCAAACGCGGGCCTACTGAGTACTCTGCTCTTCACATAGCTACCACTCGCGACCATCCATAGCACGCATCCGTTTCCACTGATACTAAGCTATGTAGCGGAGCGAGTAAGATGTGCAAACGCGGGCCTACTGAGTACTCTGCTCTTCACATAGCTACCACTCGCGACCATCCATAGCACGCATCCGTTTCCACTGATACTAAGCTATGTAGCGGAGCGAGTAAGATGTGCAAACGCGGGCCTACTGAGTACTCTGCTCTTCACATAGCTACCACTCGCGACCATCCATAGCATGCATCCGTTTCCACTGATACTAAGCTATGTAGCGGAGCGAGTAAGATGTGCAAACGCGGGCCTACTGAGTACTCTGCTCTTCACATAGCTACCACTCACGACCATCCATAGCACGCATCCGTTTCCACTGATACTAAGCTATGTAGCGGAGCGAGTAAGATGTGCAAACGCGGGCCTACTGAGTACTCTGCTCTTCACATAGCTACCACTCGCGACCATCCATAGCACGCATCCGTTTCCACTGATACTAAGCTATGTAGCGGAGCGAGTAAGATGTGCAAACGCGGGCCTACTGAGTACTCTGCTCTTCACATAGCTACCACTCGCGACCATCCATAGCACGCATCCGTTTCCACTGATACTAAGCTATGTAGCTGAGCGAGTAAGATGTGCAAACGCGGGCCTACTGAGTACTCTGCTATTCACATAGCTACCACTCGCGACCATCCATAGCATGCATCCGTTTCCACTGATACTAAGCTATGTAGCGGAGTGAGTAAGATGTGCAAATGTGGGCCTACTGAGTACTCTGCTCTTCACATGGCTACCACTCGCGACCATTCATAGCACGCATCCGTTTCCACTGATACTAAGCTATGTAGCGGAGTGAGTAATATGTGCAAACGCGGGCCTACTGAGTACTCTGCTCTTCACATAGCTACCACTCGCGACCATCCATAGCATGCATCCGTTTCCACTGATACTAAGCTATGTAGCGGAGTTAGTAAGATGTGCAAACGCGGGCCTACTGAGTACTCTGCTCTTCACATAGCTACCACTCGCGACCATCCATAGCATGCATCCGTTTCCACTGATACTAAGCTATGTAGCGGAGTGAGTAAGATGTGCAAACGCGGGCCTACTGAGTACTCTGCTCTTCACATAGCTACCACTCGCGACCATTCATAGCACGCATCCATAGCACGCACCATATAGAAAACATAGCTTAGTTGAATCCGTTTCCACCAGTGCTATGCTATGTGCACCAATGAATATGATTGGCGGGTATCAAACGTAGCCATAGCAACGTAGCATAGCACATCTCTGGTGGAAAAGCAGCCTAAAGGTTGCTTGAAGTTGTTGGATGCAGGCCACACAGAATCGGCCGCTCTGGAAATCTATGGGGAGGCCTATGTTCAGCAGTCGAGGTCCTGTGGCTCATATACCTCACGAGTCTGAAATAAAGATAATAATTATTATTATATAATGATGATGATATGTTTGGTGAGCTTCGATTCTACCTATCTTTAATATAATATGTAAACTCGATCCAGTGAACATAAATATTAAAAGCGAAGAGGCGAAGTTATCTCAGGAGAACAACACTCTCCAATTCCTAACCTTGTGATGAAAAACGGTCTATATGTAAATGGATATTTTATCAACCTTTATCTCCAGACCAGAATAATCTGGAGAGTTTAATTTTAGAGTGAATAGGTTTTTTCTAGGTAAGCGTGCTCCATCTTAGATCTCACCATCACTTACCATCAGGTGAGGTAGTGGTCAAGCGCATGACTATCATCAATAAAAAAATAACATAGATTATATTCCGTAATACACTTGTGTCTAACGGGATTACCATTGGAAATAAGTATTGAATATTTATGAAAAGGATAGGTGAAGTTTTGCTCCAAATACTAAATAAAAAGAAAATTTTGATGATGTAAAAAGAGACATGATCTGGACATCACTGAGGAACAGCTTAACAAGCTCGAGCGTTTACAAAATTTTTGTATTAGATTTATATTTGGCCTCCGTAAATATGATCATGTGTCTCCCTTCCGTTCACAGCTTAAATGGCTTCCGATTCGTCTTCGTCGGAATACGCATATCCTTTTTCTTCTCTATTCTATTCTTTTCAATCCCTTCTCTCCTCACTATCTAAAGAAAGATAGATTTGAATTTCTCCATTCTTCAAATAACTATACTCTTAGGTCATCAGAAAACTTGATACTCAGAATTCCTTCGCACAGCACTTCCTTTTACAGCGCTTCTTTTACTGTCCAGGCTGTTCAGCTGTGGAATGCTCTGCCCGAAGAAGTAAGACGGTCATCGTCCATACACGTCTTCAAATTGAAGGTGAAACATCATTACCTGACGATGTCATCTTCCTAGCGTTATTTATTTACTATTTATGTACTTATTTTATCTGTTAGTATAGTTTGCTATATGTATATACCTATATATTAGTCTATTTTATAAGTATATTAAGTATTAGGATTAAAACTTCATATTATTATTATATCTTAGAATATATTATGTGTAAATGTAATGTATCCGCTAAAGTACACCGCACTCCGTAATTTTTAAAAATTTCGCTCCATCCAAAGGTTGCCTGGAAGAGATCGCTTTTAGCGATAAGGCCGCCCATTGTATTGCCTTATTTATTTTAACCCAGTACTTATTTTTTTATTATTTCTGTTTGTGTGGTAATTCAATAAAGAGTTATCTATCTATCTATCTATCTATCTATCTATCTATCATGATCAAACATATCGTAATTTGAGTTTAAAGTAAACCTCGGCTTAAAATAAAATAATAACCTTGAAGAGACAAGGCATGACGTTCGTAAAGAGTAAGTTTTGAGGCTAATTTATTTAGAAATATTGTGAAACCTTAGTAAGCTTTTAGGTAAGTTCTCTAAATCTTTAAAAAAACTTTTAATTAATCTTAGCAATCTGTTGAGAACTTATGAATTTGTCTAGACGAGAAACAGATGTGTTTAAATTAGTAATTAAAAAAAAAATTAATTAGCAACCTATAGGATAGTAAACTGCGAAAAGTTATAGCACTCGTATTTTTAAAAGCTTTTAAATTAGTTTACTTGCGAAATGGGTCAGTATCTTAAGAATGTAGATAAATTTTAGGTCTCAGCGCAATGTTTTGAAAGCAAACAATTTAAACTTGTTTGGCGGCAACGTAAATCACTGTAAAACTTAGTAGGTGTTCATGGAAATGGTAGTTGCAATTGGCATGTTGCCAGTATGGCACCATTTCTGCCTAGAAGAAGGTGATGATTAGGAACCTGAACGCGATTTTCAACTATAAATCAAAGATTAATAATTAATTTGCTACAATTTTATGCGACCGTCGTCGTTCCTCAGGAAGTCTAATATTACCCAAGTCTACAAAGTAAGTCTACATTCAAAAACTTTTTGCTGACGAATGATTTCAGCTTCAAATACTTACTTCATTGAAATTTAGGTACTTTCAATGATTATTCTCGAATTTGACTTCATTACAAATTAACTATACTTAGCTTAGATAAATAAATAAAATGAAAAATCTTTTATTTTCTTAACATAATATGTTAATTTATATTTTTAGAGTATTAAAATTACTTGTTTTGTATGTAAAGACCACTTTTAGCGGTAAAAGCCTCCTCCAGCGCTTTCCATTTCTCGCGATCCCTAGCGACTCTGCTCCGTTTTTTGCATACTACTTTCACGATGGCATCGTCCCGTCGTGTAGCAGGCCTTTCTTTTCTCTTAACTTCTCTTATACTTGGCTGAGCTGAGATTAATGATCAACATTATAAATAAGATTACTAACTATACCAACTGAAATGTTTATAATACTAAATTTACCTACTAAATCATACTACTATTATGGATGGAGAAGGTGCTATTATCGCTGTTTCTAAGCAAATAAACTCGGCCCGAATCAAAATGGGGAATATAAATACGAAGTCGTATTGGTAACCATTGATCTTTCTAATAAAAATGACACTCGGAAGGTTGCTTTTTCTCTGTATACTTCACACATGAATATACCCATACTAGACCTTAATATAGCAAATTGCGATGAAGTCTTAGAAATATGTGATTTTCCAGTACGTATGGTTAGTCAGTTTATTTTTTTTTCTGTAACCTATCTCGTCACACTTCTGAGCAAAGGTCTCCCCCAAGTCCCTCCTAGCATCCCTATCAGTCGATGTCTCCCACCATCCTCTTTGGAAGGTGTCGAAATCGCCCCGCCGATGCTTTCTCGGCCTTCCGTCTTCAGGCGTCCATGGTGCTAACGTGGCCCGCCCAGTCCCACTTAAGCCCAGCCGATCTCTTTCCTACATCGACGATGCCGGTAAGTGAGCGCAGTATGATGTTACGCACTCGGTCGACACGTTTAAAGCCGAGAATGTTGCACTCCATTGCCCTTTGACAAATCTTGAGCTTCGACTTCTGGGCTTCAGTCAGAGACCATGTCTGCGCACTGTAAGTACGAATGGGCAGGATACACATGTCGATGAGTTCTAGAGGAGTAGGTGCAAAAAGTACTATGTCATCCGCAAACCGCAAATTTGTCAGGCGTTTGCCTCCAAGGACAATTCTCTTTGTGGTCCATGAGTCTGCTAGAGTTTTGCAGATCTCTTCCAAGTTGATAGTAAAACTTTTGGGAGAAATTGGGTCTCCTTGCTTCACTCCCTTCTTAAGACGAATATAGTTGCTGATTAGTCTTATTTGGAGGCTTTCTCAGAGAGGAATCAGTTTTATGTGCTCAAAAAATATATGTCATTCATTAATCTTTTGCAAAGTGAACATATAAAAAAGTTCTACCTGTTTATTTGCTATGAGAAAAAAAATAACAAAATGTAACTGTTTTCGACTTCAATTTGATTCATCCTCTAAGTTACATAAAATTTTTCACAACAAGTGTGGGCAAAAACCTTACTTTCAAGTTGACCAAATGATTCTGTGCTGCGACGGTATTTCACGTGGCAATTAATTATTTTCAATTTTTCCGAATAATTAGCGGGCGTACCCTTAGAAGGTGGTTGTGCGGGCGACGGGCGGCAGTGTACCACTGACTGTCGTACGGGAGGGTTGTGCTCGTCTGACTCTCGCTCACTTTTTTGCTGGTCGGCTTATTGATATATTATGATATTCGCACAGAGACGATTTATTTAGTGGACGCCTTATATAGTGTTATAATTGTAAGTTATTCGCGTATGGACGCTTTATTTAGTGTTAGATGCGTGTGGCGGAAGATGCGGTTGGTGCGGGGCCGAAACAATAACTACGCCCATTCGCTCAAGGTTATCGGCTACGGTTAGCGCCTTAATATGAAACAGTGAGCCGATGGAGTTGAGTTTTATGTTCGCGGTACTATTGTGTGATATATATAATTATAATTAAGTTTATATAAGTTTTGTCTACCTGTTAACTTTCTAATGCTTTGAATATGGCAGAATGTTTTAAACTACCAAAAGCCTTTGTGTAGGGCACAGGGGCCAAATAAAGGGGTTTATGAAATTCGGTGTATTTTTCTATTATTTGATTTAGTGCATGTAAGTGAGCCATGGTTGAGAAACCAGGACGAAAACCTGCCTGCTCAGGTGGTTGATGTTGGTCGAATTTGACGTTTATGCGGTTTTGTATTACTTTGATGAAGAGTTTGTACATGCGTGATACTAGGCTAATGGGTCTGTAATAGCCGATGTTAGATTTGCCCCCCTTTTGTGAAGAAAGACAATATTTGGGTGGCACATATGTTCAGGGAGCTGTCCTGTTTCAAGTATAGAATTAAACATATTCGTTACGTGAGGAAGTAGTCGGAGCACCAATCAAGAGTTTAATTTAAAAAGTATTAATTGGCACTCTGTTGATCCTTTTACTTTAGATGTTTGAAAGTTCACGCCGACGTCTTTAAAACAAGCTCGTGTTGACTTCTTTGTTAATAATCAAAGTAAAATACTTGACTTTGTTTTTACAAATCTTTCAGTCAGGATGATGTTGTCCAAGATCCGCTCCTCCGCGTAGATTGACTTTACCTTCCCATAATTTGATCACTTGCTTTATTATCTAAAGACAACATTGAATACAAAGACGATATCAGAATTCCAAATTTTAGCCCACTACATTAACATAAATAGTTATTTGGGCGATCTAAACTGGTTGGAACCTTTTAAGATTGTGATGATGTGAATATAAATAAATAATAATGTTGGACA
Source organism: Philereme vetulata (assembly GCA_918857605.2). NCBI lineage: Eukaryota > Metazoa > Arthropoda > Insecta > Lepidoptera > Geometridae > Philereme > Philereme vetulata. Next base: position 13,215,753 of record OU975430.1, on the reverse strand, counting down.
TTTCACACAGCGCTATCTAGCCCAAAACTAAGCAAAGCTTGTACTATGGGAACCAGATAACTGATAGAATATTTATATAGGTACTTTATTTTTGGAAATACATTATTATTATTATTAAGAACCTGTAGTGTCCCACTGCAGGGCAATGCCTCCCTTCCTTGTCTCCAGTCTTCTCTATTTTGGGCTATTGTGGACCAATCCTGTAAATGAGCATCAATTTCGTCCCTCCACCTACGCCCCGGTCTGCCACAAGGTCGTTTCCCGTTGTAAATACATACTTTTAGAAAAACACCCAAACCCGGAACAAATATCTGCAGACCATGCAAACATTTGTTCTCCTGCGTCTCTGCCGGCTATTCGCCCACTGGGCCACAGAGGTCGTCAAATGACATGTTCAATGTTTTCAATATAATTGTTAAATCAGCCATTACTCAATTCGGTCCCCCTTCACAAACCAAACTCAGCAATTACTTATTTACTTAACAATTTACCATTGATACCTGTTTAATATACCTCCGACCTATACCTGACGTGGCCTATACGTGGCGCAGTGGGCGAATAGCCGGCTGAGACGCAGGAGGTAGCGGGTTCGATTCCCGCCGCGGAACAAATGTTTGCATGATCTACATATATTTCTTCCGGGTCTGGTTGTTTCTCTATATGTTATAAGTATGTATTTACAAATAAAAAATGTATTTATATGTTCTATCAGTTATCTGGTTCCCATAGCACAAGCTCTGATAAGTTTGGGGCTAGGTAGCGCTGTGTAAAATGTCCAGCAATATTTATTGATTTAATATAGTTAAAGGTTTAATATTCTACTCCGCTTTCATTCAATTATTGTTTTCTGTTATTTTTTGTGAAACATATTCACATTGTATGATATTACTTATGTATATATATATATATATATATAGACATAATATATATATCTTGTCTTACTCATAGTAAGGATTTATTTCTTAACTATCATGATGATGATGATGGAGGCCTACTTTTATATTTACCTGGCCGTTTCGTAGCGTTGATCGGGAATCTGCTTAACACTTGAATCAGGATTTTAACTCTACAATTTTGTGAACGTAGGTAGTACATACCTAATCAAATTACTCATTGGCTTGAAGTGGCCACCATCATGTATTATTTTTATTTTACCTACTTACCAATTTATAATACCTACGTGTAACATACACAAGCTACCTAAAGTATTACATTACTTCTGTGTTTGCCAGTTATTGGTTTCACATGTAGCATAATTCATTTTTATATTAGGTTTTTTGTAAGCACTCATGTGGTTAACCGTTGAACACATGAGTGCTTACAAGAAACCTAATATATAAATGCTGTATGCTACATGTGAAGCCAATAACAGGCATTTAACTGTTGGTAAACCTAATATACTAGTGGTTCGCCCCGAACTAAGATCTCGCGAGTCTCCATAAAAACAAAAAAATATTATTCGTAATCTTTGACTATCGAAATAGTCCCACGAAATAAACAACCATATCATTTGACCTACAGTTTCATTCAAATAACAGGTAATGGGAGTTTATATAAAGTGTTTTTTTGGGGTACAAAATGCAGTTATTCTGGATTTCAGACATTTTCCTATAAGCTGGTAAGGTCACTGGTGTAGGTACCCTGTGAATTTTGTCAAAGTTTTGTTTTTATTATGGCTAATAACTCATAAACTACAAGGGTTAAAATAAAAATAAATACAGGGTTGAAATGTACAAACAAAGACCTTCTAGTTAACGTCCCACTTGACCTAATAGTCTCATTTTAACTTTTTTACCCCTCTTGAACCTCAATATCTCAACAACCCCCCAACATTTATAGCTCATTTAGGCACACCAAAATTGTGCTATCACTACTTACCTATGTATCAAATTTTACGATGATCGGATCAACGCTTTGAAAGTTATACTCGGACGAACAAACATACATACATACATACATAAATACATACAACGCCGATTTGCCCAAGTTGATTTGGAGATCTCGCTTCGCTCGATCAATAAAATTAAAAATGGGAAAGTGAGTCTGTTTATTTGTTTGTTTGTTACGCTTTCGCGTCGTAACGACTGAAATTTGCTTTCGATTTCGATGAAGTTTGGTATACTTATAAATAGATTATTGTATATATTGAGAAGTAGCCTACTTTCTAATGACAAACAACGCGCGAAGCCGCTGGCAGCAGCTAGTTACTAATAGATAAGTGGTTCGAGAACCAACGGCAAATTTTAGT